>JARQOD010000010.1:27797712-27847435 GCA_033576555.1 Oophaga sylvatica | reverse complement strand
TTTCCTTCTATTAATGGTTCTATGCTATGTCCTCTTTTTTCCAGGACATGTCCTCCTTTTACAAGTAGTTGCCCTGTAGGGATTGTTACAGTTTTGTCCTGATTTCTTGCTGTTCCAAAACAATCAATTTGATATTAGGATATTGTATCGTCTGCCGGCGCCTCCTCATGGTTCTCCTCCTCCCACCATACGGGGACGCCGGCTTACTCACCTCCGCGACTGCAGCAACATACTGGTGAGCTGCGTCCTCCTCCCCTGTGCACTGTGCATCGTGTTCCAGCTGTGTGCCTAGTGCGTGCATGCACGCACTCCCAACTTTTAAAGGGGCCGCGTGCACATGGTAAAATGCCACCAGCTAACAGCTGGGAGGCATTTAGTTAATGTAATCCCCTGCAAGGTGTCTTCTGGCCAATAGCTAGGAGACATCTTGTATAAAAGGCACCCTTCCCAATAGGGAGGTGCCTAACCAACACCTATAGTTTAGTCTTAGTGGTGTTGGTGTGTGCAACTGTATGTTGCCAGGTTCCTCGTCCTTAGTCTGTTGTAGCTTTTCCTGTATTCTGTGTTCCCACTAGCCTAGTATAGTTTGTCCGTGTTCCTGTAACCGCTTCGGCGGTCTCCTATTCCTAATACCACGCCTTCGTTACTTATTCCCAGTCTCCTGGTCCCGGTGCGGCCAGTCCTGTGTCCATTGTCTCTGGTCCTAGTGCAGCCAGCTCCGGAACTGTTTCCTGATAGATTCTTCAATATTTTCTGTACAGTCCATCAGTGTCCGTTACCTGCTTGTCAGTGACCTCGGTCACGTCTGTCCGTGTCAGCTAACCTGACCCCTGGGATCAGCAGCTGCAGTACCCTATTTAATTTTTAAATTGAAAGTTTTTAAGTTTTTATTACCAGGAACTAGGATTTAAAAAAAAACAGAAATTTCCTTTCTTTCCATATATCTTTGAATTTTAAATTACTATTTTTTTTTAGAAAAATATTTAGACTTGAGAGTCCTCAGTGGTTGATACCTTTTAATGGCTAACTGAAAAGATGGTAACAAATTGCAAGCTTTCGAGACTACGCAGGTCTCTTCATCAGGCAAAGACTAAAACAAAAACTGAAGAATCACATATTTATACACAAGAGGACACAGGAATAATGCAATAGGTAAGACATGTGACGTGAAGCAGAACTGTCATTATGGCAGAGGGATTAACATAAATATGACTAGTTCATAGATAAGGCGTGAAAGTTTTATTACCCTCTGATTGGGGTCTGGTATTGTGTTGTGATGACCCTAAAAGGTCAGGGAAGCAGATTCCTTAATTGTTGTAGAAAGACATAAAACTCGGGGATATATTCATCCCAGCACTAAGAGTGTCAAAGGTCATCATAAGTTTATATTCCCAGACTTTTCTATCCTTCTCAGATTTGAAGTTAGATTTTAATACCAGTAATTCCATATCCGTCATGCTATGACCGGGCATACAAAAGTGTTTTGCCACAGGTAAATCCATTCTCCTTTCTCTTATTGTGTGGCAATGAGAATTCATCCTTGTTCTCAGTTTTTGCCCGGTCTCCCCCACATACAGACCCCCAGTTGGACATTTAGTACATATAATTAGGTACACCACATTAGATGTGATGCAGCTGAAAGTACCTGGTATCTTGTAGTCCTGATGGGAGTTGGGGATCTTTATCCTGTCCGTGGTCATTATAGATGTACAGGTTTTGCATTTCTTTTGTTTGCAAGGAAAGGTTCCTGCAGCTGTTGGGGAGGACAGGGAGCTTCTGACAATGATGCTTCTTAGATTTGGGGGCTGCCTAAAACATAGTAGTGGGGGGTCTGGAAATATGGATTGTAATCGGGCATCTTTTTGTAGTAAAGGTTGTAGTTTCCGTGCAGCTCCCCTTAGCATCTCCAGACTTGGATTGTAGGTGACCACTAGAGGCACCCGGTTATTTTCTTCTTTAGCTTTGTAATGTAGCAGGTGATTCCTTGATATTCTGGTGGCTCTTGTAATTTGGTTTTTCAGAAACTTCAGAAATTTCAGAAAGACTTTTTGAACCAGGGCTACCATCCAAGAACAATTGAAAACCAAATTACAAGAGCCACCAGAATATCAAGGAATCACCTGCTACATTACAAAGCTAAAGAAGAAAATAACCGGGTGCCTCTAGTGGTCACCTACAATCCAAGTCTGGAGATGCTAAGGGGAGCTGCATGGAAACTACAACCTTTACTACAAAAAGATGCCCGATTACAATCCATATTTCCAGACCCCCCACTACTATGTTTTAGGCAGCCCCCAAATCTAAGAAGCATCATTGTCAGAAGCTCCCTGTCCTCCCCAACAGCTGCAGGAACCTTTCCTTGCAAACAAAAGAAATGCAAAACCTGTACATCTATAATGACCACGGACAGGATAAAGATCCCCAACTCCCATCAGGACTACAAGATACCAGGTACTTTCAGCTGCATCACATCTAATGTGGTGTACCTAATTATATGTACTAAATGTCCAACTGGGGGTCTGTATGTGGGGAGACCGGGCAAAAACTGAGAACAAGGATGAATTCTCATCGCCACACAATAAGAGAAAGGAGAATGGATTTACCTGTGGCAAAACACTTTTGTATGCCCGGTCATAGCATGACGGATATGGAATTACTGGTATTAAAATCTAACTTCAAATCTGAGAAGGTAAGAAATAGCAACAACACCAACCATCACACATATGTAAATGTACCAAATCACAAGAAAATTATTATGCTAGTCGTGACATCAAAGCACATATGTGTGGACACCAGGACAATGTATGAAACACTGCAACAACTACGCATAGAAAAAAGAAAAGAAAAAAGCAGTGGAAATTCATATAAAATAACCTTTATTTATAAAAATTAAAGCAACAAACAAAGACAAGTGCATGGTGAACGAGAAAGTAGATGGCCACAGTGGTGCCAGCACAGAAAACGCAAATCAAGGGACAGGGGTCCATCTACCCACCAATAATTCACATTACATAAACGCTGTCATAGTCAGAGGATAATCACAGACATATCATAATGCTCAATAGCGCAATACTAATACCCTATGACCAAACATAGCTGGAATATACCTGCAATGGTGAATAGGAAGCGGACCACCAGCCCACCCCAAAAAAAAGGGGTGAGTAGTGAGTAGTCTCGAAAGCTTGCAATTTGTTACCATCTTTTCAGTTAGCCATTAAAAGGTATCAACCACTGAGGACTCTCAAGTCTAAATATTTTTCTATCTACTGGCTAACACGGTACGAAGATACACATCTTTCCTATATACAACAATTAAGGAATCTGCTTCCCTGACCTTTTAGGGTCATCACAACACAATACCAGACCCCAATCAGAGGGTAATAAAACTTTCACTCCTTATCTATGAACTAGTCATATTTATGTTAATCCCTCTGCCATAATGACAGTTCTGCTTCACGTCACATGTCTTACCTATTGCATTATTCCTGTGTCCTTTTGTGTATAAATATGTGATTCTTCAGTTTTTGTTTTAGTCTTTGCCTGATGAAGAGACCGGAGTAGTCTCGAAAGCTTGCAATTTGTTACCATCTTTTCAGTTAGCCATTAAAAGGTATCAACCACTGAGGACTCTCAAGTCTAAATATTTTTCTATCTACTGGCTAACACGGTACGAAGATACACATCTTTCCTATTTTTTTTTACTCAGAGTGAGGTTTATGAGATTGAATTCTGAATACGAAATGTGGTAAATGTCACTCGTTTTCCACAGTTTAGCAGGTGAAAATGAAAAAGACTCACGGGGAACCTGTATGTTAACTGAAATGTAGAAAAATCATTTTCGTTTCCATTTTTCCCTTCTTTTGATTTTTACGTTATTTGGCATAGGACTTAAAAGTTTTTTTTTGGGACTCTATTATTAATGACGTATTCAATTGGTAGGTCACCAGCATCAGATTGTTTGGATTCAGCTCTTGACACCAGCACCGATCAGATGATTGAAAGTCCCAAGGCACACTGAAAGTGGCACAGCTCCGTTCATTGTGTAGAGGACATGAGTGGTACTGCAAGCTCTTTGCCATTCACTTGAGTCAATTTCCTATTGTTATACTACGCTGCTTTATTCCACAGTTTTTCAATACATATTGGTGGGGCTCACTATCTAATTTCCCCATACACAATTTAGGACCGGCTAATTTACGAGTTTAGTTTTTGGGAATACTTTTCAATCCTTGTCAATTGTCAGTCTCCTGAGAAAAAGGACAGATCAGCAGGATCTATTTTTTTTAACTTGACTGGCACTGTTTGTGGGGCATGATTTTCCTAAAGAACATTCTACTAAAGACACTGCTTACTTTGGGCAATCTGGTACTCATTATAGGGCATTCAGAGACTGTGTGACTGGCTTTGCTTGGCTGTTTTTGGAACTTTGGAACTGACGGTCTTCAGTAAGGAAGAGGGGCCTCACACTGTTCCTGGAGCTGGGACCCTAACTATCCCTGTCCAGGGGTACTCTTAAAGGAAGAGATGCCTGAGTCTCCGACTTTACTATGCTCCTGTAAAAGCACTAATCTGTCCCCTCCCCCACTCCATGAGGCAAGGGGCAGAAATGAAAGGTAAACCAGATACAAAGACAAAACAGGGATAGCAGAAAACCTCTATCATACAAAATCACTAACTAGCAATAGGGAGGAGGATAGGGACAGGGAGGAATAAACTAAATGGGAAAAGGGACCAGAAGATAAACACACATGTACAACAGCGAACTACAGAACTCCACAAGTCCAACTCCAAGCTTCAACTACTTAGCTTCAGCACACAGCACAGGAAGATGAATCTTTCACCAGCAAGAACAAAACACCCAGAGCCTGTCTATCTATCTATCTATCTATCTATCTATCTATCTATCTATCTATCTATCTATCTATCTATCTATCTATGTATCTATATCTATCTATCGGGAGTAAAGGATAAGCAGTTGCAGCTGAGAACATCCAGCCTGTATGGTCTTAGCCAGCATGGATAGAGTCTTTAACCCTCTCAGCACTGAAGGAAAGGGAAATCCATTTAAATTAGGACATGAATCACACCATTTCTAAAGAGGACTGCAATTCATTACTCCATGACGTGATCTTGTAACTTCAACTTTTCCAGGGGGACGTGACACCCTCATGACACTAGCATTGTTTATGGAGACATTTTCTGTGTGACACAGTATATGATGGCATATTGATACTGTTTATGGGGGCATTTGTTCCCTGGCATTATGTACTGGGGCAAGCTGACATGTTAAGTCTGAAGCTATGTATTGACTTAGGCCAATACACAGGTCATGCTGACAAAGATCAATCTATGTCACTGCTACATGATGCAGATGAATGGGGTTGCAAAAGGATTAAATCAGCTGTAATGGGCCGCAATGTGCGAGGAAGGATAAAGAATATGGGATTTGCAAAGGCAGGGACACGGCATATGACCTATGAGTACTTCATATGTTCTTAAGGGGTTAAAACAAACCACAACAGTGGCAAAATGATATTCTGAAAAATGGAAAAAACCTTTTAAAAAGAGCAAGAAGGCTTTCTTAGTAAATTCTTGAGAATGGGACAAATGTGTAACTAGAGCTCTGAGACCCACAACTGCATGTGTTATGCTAGCAATGGGGTCTTTAACAGCAGTAGCCTAAAAGCCCCTAATTTTCCAAATTAAGGGCTGAAGTCCCTTTGAGTGACAAACTCAGCTCAGCTACATCCAAGCTTCACTTCTGTTCATGCCGCATCCTGCGCGTAGACGGTTAATACATCACTAATTGCTCCACGGTCCTATCTTGATTGGCACGATCCAAACATGGTTTCAGCTTCCTGCGAAAAAAGTTTCCCTCCGCAGAAAAATGATTTACAAGTGATTGACGGAAGCAAAGTTTTTCGTAGGTGCTTTATGTAATCAAATAGCGCAACCCAGGAGGAGAAATCCATTTCATTGATTTCGGCCCGAGGTGCATAATTTAATAGAAGTTTACTGGAAGTTTGCTGCCTGAATTGGTATTAATATGGGCATAAGTGGTCCTTTTACAGTAAATGTCGTCTCCTTCTCCCTCTTGATGGATAGATAGGTATCATCTCTTTGTATCTATTTTCCACCGTGAGGCCGCACACATTGGGATTTCGTATTAAGGTCTTTATGAGGCCATCCTCCGCTGAGAGTGATCTCGTCCATGGGGTTTAGTTTAATTTGCGCCTAATTTGCTTCCTATCTTTTCGGATAGTGCGTGCCCCCCGGCCTACATCGTGTAATAAAGGTTAATGGAATTATTATATATCCTATGTGATAACAAGATATCTTCCATTACGGGAAAAGGAAAGTAATGCGGCCAAGAAGTATCCCGAGACATATCCGGGAATATACAAAATGACCTCACCACAATAACGTGTAATAATTAATCCGCCGCTCGTTAGTAATTATTAAAATGTCATGTGTCAACGCTCGTATTACTGGTAGAAGACTTCTAATATGGCGGGGCTGTGTACTACTCTTTAAAGAGGTTGTTAGAGGGGGCGACATTTGTATTTTTTCTCCTGTTTTGTGTTTTTTTTGTTGTTGCCCCACATGATTAGGCCGATCGGTTAAGTTAACCCTACGCATCAGTGGAAGACATGTTTGTGCGTTCTCTGGACTATTTAGGCACTGTCTAAAGATATTTTTTATAGGAAACCATTGGAAAAACATAGCAAAAAAAAACGCTATTCCCAAAACAAGGCCCCAAACTGTAGGCCTCACATGCAATATAGATGTTGCCCGTAGCAACCAATCACAGCACAGCTTTCATCTTCCCAGAGCTGTTTATGAAATGAAAGCAGAGTTTTGATTGGTCGCTATGGGCAACAAGTGTTTCTTTTGATAAATGAGGCCTAGTGTGTTTTGATTTGTGGTGGTTTTTGTGGTAGTAAGGGTAGGGTGGTGTTTTTTTTTTTTTGCATTATTAAAAGTCCTAAAAGAAATATAGCCGACAAGTCTATTCAGTGAACAGATATATATTGTCTTCTTTATTTCCACATGTGCAGTAATAAAAAAAAGTCATAAAATCACTTCTGTTTGCTCTCAGGCATATCCTTTTATACATTATTAAATCCCTATGATATCGTCGTACATGGTAGAATTTCCAGAAAAACAAAAATTGTACGTAAAGGATGCTGCCATAAAAAAAAAAAAAAAAACATTTATCTATGAGAAAAATGGTCTTTGTTACCCATAGCAACCAATCGGACGTCATTTTTCATTTTTAAAACATCTCGGATAAAATAAAAGCTGCACTATGATTGGTTGCTTTTAGAGATGAGCAACTTTGGCTCCGGGAGGGTCGAGTCGGGTTTCGGGCCACCGTCCGACTTTCCCAAAAGTCGAGTCGAACGAAGTCGGCCGACTAACGGAAAAGGTCGAGTCGGAGTCGAAAATCCAACCCCAATGGATTTGACCGTAATTCAAAGAGCAGATATACGGTACTGTCTCAGAAGCGTACAGCTGTATACGGTGTAGGGGAAAATTGCAATCTCCGTATATATTTCCGGAGTCACACACAGATAGTCAGCATGTATTTGTCGTTGATACCAGCCGGTACACGATAGTGTGTGAGGAGCGTACACCTCTATGAGGTGTGGGAAAAAATGAACACTCGGTAACTGTGCAGAAAAAAAGAATAAAAGTATCAGTGCTGTGTAAAAAGCAGTCTGCACAGCAGTGTACACACAGCAATACAACGATCAGGCAGCCTAATAACCAGCGCTGCTGCACACAAGAAAATCCTCCCCTGTCACTGCACACTAACTGTACAGCACAATTGCTATCAGCACAAGCACAGAAGAACTTCTCTTTCCAGCCCTAACTCTCTCCCTACTGATAAACAGCATCAGCAGCCTCTCCCTACTGTTAAGATCAGCAGAAGTAAAATGGCGGTCAGCGCTCAGGGCTTTTATAGACACTAAACCCCCCAAAGCAAGCCAATCACTGCAATGCCCTTCCCTAAGATGGTGGTGGACGCTGGCCATGTCATCTCATTGCCCACAGTGTATGTACTTGCTCATTGGCTGAAAAAAGGCTCCTGAAAGCATTCTGGGAAACTCGACTTTGGCGCTCGTTTTGCCGACCGCATGGCCGACTGCACGCTATGGTCGGGTTTCGGCCAACGAAACCCGACTTTGGCGAAAGTCGGTGGCTTTTGAATCTGACCGACCTGTTTCGCTCAACTCTAGTTGTTTTACTTTTAGACAGGTTTTACAAATCTGCCCCCTTTGGAGCTGAGCAAATGTCGGGCAGATTCGCTTAAATCGACAAATTCAAATTGGTATGAATAACATTGAACCTGCCCTAAAAAGGCATTTATTATTCTGTTAGGCCTCTCCAGACCCCAAAGAATAAGAAATGGATGGCTGGGAAGGGGTTCAAAAATAATAAAAGGTTATGCTCATCTATCCTATGCCTGACTTTTGACCTGTCCTTCCACCACAGCTTCCGCCTGACCCTATGCTCATTTCAGACCAGTCTTCCGATCAGTCTTTAGTCCAGATTTTCTGACTGGACCTCATGTGTTCAAGAAGGGCGTGAAACGCGTCAGTGACGTGGTTATATGGGGCGTTACGCATGTCATTGAAGTCATGAGATTATGAGACCTAGTTTGCACTGGAAGACCAAGACTGAAAGATGTGGTAGAGAGTCGAGACCCGAGGAATAGTAATGAGCGGACGTGATTTGATAAGGTCCTGTTTGTTAGACAGCCGTAATACATACATGGGTTGCCTAACAGCCATGAGACATGCAGCCGCGGGGTCTCAAACATATTTTTCGAGCACGCCAAAGTCACCCGGTTAGCACCCGAGCATGTTTTGATAAGACCTTATCCAAGCACGTTTGCTCATCACTACCAAGGAGGCAAGAAAGTTAAAGGGTGGGCATAGGAAATGTAAATATGGCCTTTTATTATTTGTTAACCTATTCCCAGCTCTCAAAAGAATCCAACAAAATGGTGGCCGGCTGATACTGGATATAACACTTTTTTCTTGCATTTTTTCTATAGCTTTTTCTGTAGGATCTAAAATAACGCATTTACAAACGCATTTATAAAATTTTTGGGGTGGCAAAATTCGGAAACAAAATTTGGGGCCGAGTTTGTTCATGGCCATAGTGTTCTCTTTCCTTCCCACCTTTTTCTGATCCCCTACATCCTACAGATACAAAAGGATTAACGGGGTTCACATTTCGACAGGATAGGTGATGATAACTTATTTATGGTGGAGGTCTAACCGCTAGGACCCGCACCGATTGGCACAATGGGACACTTGTATCTCCATTACAGCGGAGCGACAGGGGTCTGTGGGTCTGTGCTTGCCTTTTTCGAGAATGAATGCCGCTGCGGCCGGGCATCTGATCTACTGCTCCATTTTGTAAGAGCGTAAAAAGTTCACCATTGGAGATAGAGTCCACAATTTGCCGATCAGTCCTAGTGATTGGCCCCCACTGATCAGTAAATTATCACCTGTCCCCCAGATAGCTAAAACCTTGTTTTCACCAACTACCTCTTTAATCCTTTCCATTATTTGAACTGTATTTGAATTGAAATGGTGCTATGTTGCCCTACAACAACTCCTGGCACCATTCCGACAGATTTCAATTCCCTTTTAGGAACATGCAGACTGTGGATATTTCAGTTGAAGCGATAATGGAGCTTCACGTTAATAAGGTAGCATTAGTTGCAATTTTGCCAACCGTGCCCACATCTCCTAATGGTCGCTTACTACAGCTCATCATCCTGTACACGGAGCGTCACTATGTCTTTGGCGCGGAGTTCGCTTCATGGACACCTGTAATTGTCACTTCTCCATTTGCAGCGGCTGACCTGTTTGTACCAGCGATCACATTAACTCTTCTATGAATGAGATGTTAAGCGCCATTCACACAGGGATTAGGATCGCTGTTACAGTGGTGAGTTGACCTTGCCTCCACACGCCGTGCACCGAGCAGATGAGAAATGTCACTGATCACTGACTGCTGCCGAAAGAGAGAGGAGAAATAGGCAGAAGGACAAAAGGGCATTTATCATAGTAAAAGCAGATGTACATGCCCTACATAGCACTCATTATTCAACGTCAACCCTTACAAAGTGTATATATAGTATGTGCGCTGCATACAGATGTAGCAGAGCTGAATTTGCCATTGAGGCGGCATGGAATTTAATGGCAATGAATGTAAAAACTACAAATAATACGCTTTTTGATAAACTCAGATCTGCTGCAGAAAGTTAGATAAATTGTTAGACACGGCCTCATGGGTGCCGGATTAGGAGACATACGGTAGAAATTGAAAAGTAATTGTTAGAGATAAGCTAATCGTATTTGTTATGAACTTCTTAAAGAAAAAATTGTAGCCACCACAATTCGGAATTTTCAGGATGCGATTTGCACGAATCCAGCAAAATTGTTGACAGCCGAAAGCTCGTGAGTCCATGTGTAATCAGTTTCTGTCCACCCAGCTTGACTTACAGCTGCAGCTTGTACTGAGTGGTGTGAAATAGCTGCAGGGAGGAGACACACTGAGGAGGTGTCAATCAGCCCTGCTGAGTGGAGATTTAGCAGCAGGAGAAAAAAAAAAACGAACACTGAAGAAGTGTCAATCAAGTTAGGTATGTGGAGATTCAATAGCAGCAAATAGAAAAGTCATTGAGGCGTGGTCAATCAGGATAGTTGTGGAGAGATTCGGCAGCATGGAAAAGGATTAATGAGGAGCTGTCAATCAAGCCCATGGGTAGAGATAAAGCATCAGGGAGGAGGAACACTGAGAATCTGTCAAGCCAGCAAGGTTTGAAGAGATTCTGCTGCAGGGAGGAGGGGCCGTGTCAGTGTAGGTCATGGGTAGAGATTAAGCAGTAGGGAGGAAGGACATTGAGAATCTGTTAATCAGGCTGGGTGGGTAGAGATTCAGGAACAGCATGGAGGAGGGACTCTGAGAATCTTTCAATCAGGCAATTTTTGAAGAGATTCAGTAGCAGGGAGGAGGGACATTGTCAATTCAGCTCAAGGGTGGAAATTAATCAGCAGGGAGGAGGGACATTGAGAATCTGTCAATCAGGCTGGGTGGGTAGAAATTCAGCAGCAGCAGGGAGAAGGGACACTGAGAATCTGTCTATCAGGCTGGGTGGGTAAAGATTTAGCAGCAGCAGGAAGGAGGGACACTGAAATTCTGTTAATTAGACTGGGTCAGTAGAGATTCAGCAGCAGCTTGGAGGAGGGATTCTGGGAATCTTTCAATCAGGCAAGTTTTGAAGAGATTCAGCAGCAGGAAGAAGGAACAGAGTCAATTAAGGTCATGGGTGGAGATTAAGCAGCAGGGAGGAGGGACACTGAGAATCTGTCAATCAGTCTGGATGAGTGGAGGTTCAGCAGCAGGGAGGAGGAACACTGGGAATCTGTCAATAAGGCTGGGTAGAGATTTAGCAGCAGGGAGGAGGGACATTGAGAATCTTTCAATGAAGCTGGGTGGGTGTAGATTCAGCAGCATCAGGGAGGAGGGTTTCTGGGAATCTTTCAATCAGACAAGGTTTGAAGAGATTCAGCAGCAGGTAGGAGGGACACTGAGGAGCTGTGTAACAAACTAGGTAAACAAAGTCTGAGTTTAAGCTTTTAAAAAGGATTACATAGCTATTCTGCTATGGATTATCAAAGTAAGTACACAAGCCTCATGAAGTCTAAGAAATCAATTTAATTATGTATACAGTTTGTAATTTGAGATCTGATGAGAGAGCCTGTCAATAGTTTTTTTTACACACCTGCCACCTGGATAGGTGACGATTGCTGCTTAATTCAGTTTGATGAAACTTAAAATTGCATTAAGAATGAATGTTTTCGTCCGTAGGGTCCATAGGGGACACAAATATTTCCTGCTAATGAGCAGCGATGGCCGTAGCCACACGGTGTCTGACTATCACTTCCTAGTAAACAGTTCCTCGCAGGTGATACTTTTAGGGTGATGGCCGCTGTTGATGGTATTAGTAAGGACTAGTAATCGGTGGCGGCGCATCTGGTATATTATATTCATAAAGGGAGTATTATGTTTGCCGAAATTACCGGTTGGCACTGTGCGTGATGCAGAATGCCGCAGAGCGGGGATAGAACAACGAGGCGAAACGCGAGATACAAATTATTATTGTTGTTACTGTAAGGGAGACATTTGTCTTACAGGATGATCACTTAGTAAATGACAGGTAATGAATCTTTAGCTCCTGTAATGGAGTCATTGAGATAACTACTTTACAGCCGACTCTTCACATTTGGAGATTCTTGACAGATTTGGGTCTGGTTGTTCAGCTGAAGATTACAGGCGGCAGATCTATCGCACACGATAATATATCACTTTTTATCCGAACCCGGCTGCAGATTTGTACGTGTCTTCAAGAATGCAATGAACTTGCCGAGGTGTTTAGATGTTGTGCTCCACTACTAAGTCTTAAAGATAAGGAGGCGAGATGAACAATAGAATATTAAAAGCAGCACAGAGGATATCAGCTGGACAAAAAAATAATAATAAATGTTATTATGTTTTTATTTTGTTTTACATAGTAGACGGCCCGGTATGTAAAGTCTGAGAATTAATGGGGCTTATAGTAAAGGACCACGTAGGATCAAAACAAGATGTTCCTATTGACACTTTTTAAATGAAATGTAAAACATAATTATTACTTATTTCTAACATTTTTAACATAATTCTGTATAAATCAAACCCACTTACCGTCACCAGTCCATGTGGTAAGGCTGGGACTGGCCCACAGGAGAACAGGAGAATCTTCCGGTGGGCCGCTGTGCAAGAACGGGCCATCACTGTCTTATATGAGCATTACTTGGCACAATATACTTTATTCACTATGTACAGACAAAGGCAACATCTTAGTAATTTACATAGATAAGATAAGGAATGAAGGAAGAAAAGAAAGAAGGAGGGTATGTAAGAAAAAAAGAGAAAATTAAAAGTAAAGGATAGAGGGAGGTAAGAAAAAAAGAGGAAGGAAAAAATAAGAATAGAGGAAGGAAGGAATGATGAACATTTGCAAATATAAAAGAGAAGCAAGAAAGGAAAGAAGAAAAGACAAAAGGAAGGCAGAAAAGAAGGATGTAAGTTTGAAAGGGATGTAGGAAGGAAGGAAAGACAAAAGGAAGGACAGAAGAATGTATACAATGATGGAAGGGACAAAGGAAATTTGGAAGGGCAACATATAAAAAGGAATGATGAACAGTTTGAGAAGATAGGTGAAGGGAAGGAAGAAAAGAAAGGAAAGAAAAAAGAACAGGAAAATAGAGAAGAATAGGAGGATTTACAGAAAGAAAGAAGTGAGGAAAGAAGGACAAAGATAGAATGAGAAGAAGGCAGAAAGGATGGATGAATGGTTGAGAAGATAGAAAGAATGAAATAAAGTAAAAGAGAAAGGAGAAGATAAGCTTTGAGCGAGTTGTTAAGTCAGTTCTATAATTTGTTTTGGTGCAGCCCGTTACCACAAACCCCGGATTTACCTAAATCTTGCTTTACATAAGTCTGAAGATTAGATATAGAAGATATAGAAATGTTCTAATGGAATCAAGCTCTCGTACAATACAGGTGGATAGGGCAGGGTTGGACTGGAGATCTCAGACAGAGGTCAGGCATATGTGGACCTGACTTATCCCAAGTCGTCCATTATTTCCATAGATAAAATACCAGCAGATATCTACAGAGTCCGGCTTTTTTTAGGGAATTATATTTGGACAATGCCGGACATTTGTAAATGAAGCCGGTAAGCTCTCCGATGGACAAGGATAGTTTTGTTCGGCACAAAAATTCTATTGTCCGTTCCTCTAGTTGTCAAGTGTGTGTGGAGCGCCGGATTTGCTCTGACGTTACAATGAGTCTTTCAGCAGCAAGTCTAAGAAGCTGTGAGATTTTCGTTCCTCTGCTTTTCAGGCCCAGTAATCTTTTTATCGTTCAAGTACAATGCAGGATTCAGTTGCTGTTTGGGGCATAAGACTGTCTATTTAACATTACTTATTCTGAATTAATACCCTCCATTACCATGTGCTTTAAAAACCAGCGAGAAACACCGAGCAAAATGCTAAGGGTGTCACTTGAGATTAGGCTGCTGTGAAGATACGACTTACTTACCGAGTGCTACACCCTTTCATGAGTAAAAGGGTTACGTGCCCCCCGTCACTGCTATTTAGATCCATTCCAATAAGACGGCTTTACAAATAAAATGATCCTAAGTCTAGTCCATAAGAACTTAAGGGGGGCAACTTTTCTCCTTCAATGGAAAATTGGATCTCAGTATATAGGCATAACATGCCCACACTTACTAATGCACGTGTTTCCATTTCCATGTATGAGAATCATGTGCCCTTCCAAAGTCTGGTCGGTCTTTGTACTGTGTGACATGGCCCCATGACAATAAGAGTAGTCGCCACTCCCGGTGTGTCGGTGAATTAGTTATAGCATAGCTGCTAACATTTCTGAATTTGTCAGAACTGTCTGAAAGTTGAGTTGTCCTGCTCAGGTTTGGGACATTTCTATGTGAGTTTAGAAACATTCCGGAATGGGGCTTTGGCCTGTCCCATTTCTGCCAACAGCAGTTTTGATAAGTATGACCATGAAGTAGTTATACTCCTGAGTTCACTGAAGAAGTAAAAGACATGAGATAGCTATTGGCTGAACCTTCATACCAACTGCCCCATACACACAAGATCTTGGCTTGGAGTAGAATCCTTCTTCCCCAAGAAATCATCTCAAGAGGGAAAGACTGAGGACCCTCATACATGTCAAGTGTCTGGCCAGTCCCACCGAAATTGTCTTGTTTAGCTGACTTTCATCTAATGGGCATAGTGGCCTTAAATAAGTGGTCTGATGAGAAGTTATCACCCCAGGATAGGTGATAACATAGATTGGTGGGAGTCCAGCTTCCAGAACCTCAACCAGTTAGAAGAACGGGGCTCTAATCTAAAGTGGATAAAAGTGCCCCATTCTTCTGACTGGTTAAGGTTACAGTAACCAGAATCCCACCAACCTATGTCATCACCTATCGATTGAATATGATAAGTTTCTCATCCTTAGTCCTAGTTTTCTTCACATACCATATTGGCATCTACACTGATGCTAATCTTTTGAGGTCTACATGGTGTCCATGCTTATATTTGTTGTATCCTGTTCATGTTGTTTAACCACTGCAATAGAAACCTATACATCTCCCGACAGAGTTTCCTTTTTTCAAAGCTGATCCCTTGGTGAATTATCAAGGTATATTATAAATTGGCAGCAATGACCTGATATCACTTGTGAAGGTAATGTGTCCTTTGCAGATCCATGGTTATTAAAGAGATGAAAGAGATGCAATTTAATATTTCTGAAACGCAAACTTCAAAGGAAATATGATAATTCTGTTAATATTATTCTACCTGCCGCATACATGAGATAAAGTAGAATAAGATTCCAAGGAAACAAACTAGAATGGAGCCAAACATTTTTTAATCATGTTTGCTCATCAGATGATAATCCAAATCCAAAAATTATATAGGTTATTTCTGAATTAACCCATAAGAAATAAACAATAAAGGCAAGTGACCAGCTCCAGAGTCAGATACATAGATGGTTGTCTTCGACTGGTCTTTTGGGGCTTATTATTATATCAAAGCTTGAGCCTATCAGTGGACACCCTAGTTTTCTGGTGGAATAGGACGACCCAAATCCAAATTCCACACCATAAATTAAATTCTGAAAATTCAGCTCGGGTTGGATCAGTTTTAAAAGGATTTTGAAGTGAATCATCACCTGAAGAAAACTCAAAAAGAGGAACGTTCACTTGATTTTTAATTTAATTTTTATTTTAAACTGTGTATCTCTTCCAATTGCCACCCCTCAGCTAATTCCGGAACAGTTTTTCTTTTGCCTCTATGCCCCTTCGTTCCAAAGTTATGCCCTCCCCAGAAATAAAAGTAGTCCTTTTTCTTCTCTACAATGTTTACCAATCAAAAAGCAGCTGCATTATAGAGGGGAAAATGCAACTGTCCACAGGGGTCATATTAACAGCCTGTTTAAGCATGTTCTCCGAAGATGTTATTTACCTCACCTGGCCTCGCTAAGAAGTCTACGGTCTGTACGTCTCTTCCTGCTGTTGAAGTGGCGGTGCACAGGAGTGCTGGAACACTGGGACCCAACTGTATTACAGGCAAGGCATTAAAATGATACTTCTTTCCTCCCAACAGGGAGTTGGCCAGTCTTGACGAAACCGGTAGGTTTGGCCGTTATTAATTTGATGTGTAAGGCCAGTTTTACAAGTATGAGATCTTTGAGGGATGAGATGGTTGAGGATACTTTAGACCATAGGTTCTCCAACCAACTGATCTGCTTGTCTACATCAGCAGTGTTGAATCAGGATTTTCAGACATCATAAGTCTCTTATAGTCTTGCTCTGCAAAGTGTTTGTAACATCCTCTATAAGTTTAGTTGTTGACAGAAATTTGCTAGTGAAAAACTTAGAAAAAATTTGTGTAATTTTATGCAGAATTTTTGTGTTCTGTCCTAAAACCAGACCTGGGAGGTCTCATTACTGAAGATTTCGCTTTTCCATACATTTCTTAATGTCATTATATAATTTCTAAATATAAATTAGAACTCAACGTGAAAAGTAACGCATTTCTAATGAGCTGCCTCTGTTGTCACCTTTTTGTTGAGAAGAGACAGAAAGTAAATAACACAGGATCCACCATTCACTATGGGTAATGTCACAGCTCACCTCCTCCTCCTCCTCCTGTACAATGACTGAAAACATCTCTATATACAGTAGATAACACAGGATCCACCATTTACAATAGGTGATGTCACAGCTCACCTCCTCCTCCTCCTGTACAATGATCTTTGCACATTTCACAGAGCATGCCCACAGCTGTATACCATAGAGGTCAATGACAATCTCCTGATTACAGGTTCCTATGGCCCTTGTACAGTATCTGACATCTCACAGTGCTGGGTACAGCAACTCCGGATAGATGACCATTCCCACAATCCTATACAGAAACTAGAAAAATATAATTTGCAATGCCTTCTCTTTCCAGTCCCTCCTCACATGATCATAAGAGTTGCTTCTCAGATTTTGGGTTGAGGTGGGGACGCTTGTGTTAATTGGACTGTCCATCCCGGAGAGATTCCTGTAAATGTTGCCATCCACCATAAGTGGCATTTGTCTTATTGGCGATCCGATGATGATAACCTTTGTCTGTCCGTGCACGGCGGGGATAGCACTGGAATTAAGATGAGCTGCCGAGCATTGATCTGCTTTCTTGTTCTCCACTAAGGCAGTCACTGTGTTAACACCTGCTCTAATCACAGGGGGTCTTCTTGTTGGGACGTCTCCTTCACCGGCTGCTTTTTTCTCAGCACGGGCCATCAGTTGTTTATTTTTCTCCAGCTCGGTCTCAGGTCAGTATTTGTGCACCAGTTTGAAGAGCTGAGTGGCCTTTTGCCTGTCCAGCGCAGCTTCTGGTGCTTACACAAGATGGACCTCTGGCGTTGGAGCCGGATGTGGTTGTCACGCTGTATAGCAGATATATATATATATATGTGATGTCAGAAATCTATATCAAAAGGGCAACATACTATATAACATGCGCATAGATATATGATAACATAGATTTACCTGACAGAATGTCCAGTGGGTCAAAACGGAATCCGTTATACGCTGTCTCCGGCTAGAGGGTGACCGGGGTCTAAGCTGACCCTAAACTGGGGTCCTAACTAATCCCTCAACCTGGAGGTACTGTTAAAGGTACAGAGGTCCAGGCCACCAGCGTAAACCCTGTCTCCTATCAATCCCTGCCAACTGTATTCTAGTCCTAAGAAGGACCCTGAATACCACCAAAGGGAATGAACAGGTAACGGTTAATGAACAGAAAGACATACAAGAAAGACAAGAAATAAAGTAAATAAAGTCTTACATACAACACTCACACACAGTAGGAACACCTAAGGTCTCAGAGATAAACTATAAGCTGTAAGAGTAAAAACAACTAAGGAGCTCTTAGCTTAAGTATTCTCAGAACCGCTCCAGTCTGCTAGACTACATGAATGCTTTCACCGGCGTCTAACACCCAGACTGGCAGGAATAAAAGGAAACTAATTAGAACATAATCAAAAGCAGCCGGGCGAGGCTGCACCTAGTCTTAGCAAAGAGCTAGGTAAAATTAACTCTCTCATTACCAAACACAAAGAAACAGCAGCTCAGCTGTGAGAAGTCAGAATGTGCAATCGCGACGATCTTCGTGGCGATGCACCCATGACAGTACCCCCCCTTCTACGAGGGGCCTCCGGACCCTCATGACCAGGTCTGTCCGGATGAGTTGTGTGAAAGGTCCGAACCAATCGATCTGCGTTAACATCAGACGCAGGGACCCACGTCCCCTCCTCAGGACCATACCCCCTCCAATGAACTAAGTACTGAAGGGATCGGCGACTGAGACGTGAGTCAATGATTTTCGACCCATGAATTTCCACGTTATCATTGACCACCACTGAAGGAGGTAGAGGTGACGGTATGACTGGTGCCACATACTTTTTAAGTAATGACTTGTGAAACACATTATGATTTTTAAACGTAGGAGGGAGGTCCAGACGAAATGCCACAGGATTAATTATGGAACTGATCCTGTACGGCCCGATGAATCTGGGACCCAACCTCCAGGAGGGAACTTTAAGTTTTATATTCCTGGTAGACAACCACACCAGATCGTTCACCTTCAGATCTCGACCAGAAACTCTCCCCCTATCAGCCATCCGTTTGTAACGGTTCTCCGTAACCTTCAGTCTTAACCGATCTGGAACTATCAGTCTCCCTGGAAGTCCCACAGGGGCGTCCCCCTGAGCCCCCAATACCTCCCCCCCAAGCTCAGAGCATACAGCTGACACTACAACTCCCTCCTGAGGAATAGGAACCGGATCATCCATCCTCCCGGTCCCTGGGAAAGTACGAGATAAGGCATCAGGAAGCAACTTTATTGAGCAGTCATATGCGCGATGAGGAGGTAACTCTTTACACCCCTCCTCTGAGAACATCTCCCCAAAGTCCTCCAGAAAAGGAGACAAAGTCCTAGGCACAACCGCACCGATGACCGTGCTCATGCAGTTATTCTTGCAAAATTCACCCCACTGGCTTATCTTTCTGGATTGCCAATCAATCACTGGGTTATGTTTAGCCAACCAAGGAAGTCCCAACACAATAGGAGTAGGTAGACCCTCCAACACATAACAAGACAATTGCTCTTTATGTATTGCCCCTACTCGAAGATCTATGTTATGAACAGCTTGTACCAAGCTACCTTGACCAAGAGGTCTAGAATCAATAGAGAGTATAGGGACCGGTTTGGCCAATACACTCAGTTGCATACCATGCACCTGGGCAAACCGAGCGTCCACCAGATTAGCCCCGGACCCACTATCAAGAAAAACAGAAATCCTCTCAGTTCTAGTATCAATCACCACCTCCGCAGGCACGAGAAACTGAGAGGGATTTGGGGACGAAATACACACTCCCAGGTTAACTCCTTGGCTCAAAGAGGTCCGGGATGGACACCCCCCAACAAAATGTCCCTCTCTCCCGCAAAAGAAACACCTTCTAGTCTTGCGGCGCACCGCCGATTCCCTCCTACAAAATGATGTCCCTCCCAACTGCATGGGTTCCTCAGAACAGACCAGGGGAACCTCAGTATAAGGGACTTTAGTAGTAGGTGGAGTCATCATGGGGGGCGGAGTTACCTCACGTCTTCCCCGAAGTCGTCTATCAATGCGAATAGCGAGGGCCATAGCAGCCTCCAGTGATGGAGGAGAATCATACTGAGCCAACACATCTTTTAATTTGTCAGACAACCCTTGACAAAACTGGCTCCTAAGAGCTGGGTCATTCCACTGAGTATCTGTTGCCCATCTACGGAACTCAGAAGAATATTCCTCCGCTGGACGATTTCCTTGCCGTATTTTACGTAACCTTGTTTCAGCAAGGGAGACTCGATCCGGATCATCATATACCAGACCCAGGGCAGTAAAAAATCGATCCACTGACTGGAGATCTGGGGAGCCTGGAGGAATAGAGAACGCCCAAGATTGAGGGTCCCCTTGTAAGAGCGAGATAACAATTCCCACCCTCTGCTCTTCACTCCCAGATGACCGAGGCCGCAGCCGAAAGTACAATTTACATGCCTCCCGGAAAGTAAAAAATCTGTCCCGCCCACCAGTGAACCTGTCCGGGAGAGCAACCTTAGGTTCAGATCTGGTTTGCTCCGGGAGGGACAAAACCTTGGACTTAATGTCTGCAAATTCCATGGACAACCCCTGCAACTGCCGGGCCAGCTGGGCTACTGGATCCATGACAGCTGGGGAGAATCTTTAGTTGGGCCGGTGAAAATGTCACGCTGTATAGCAGATATATATATATATGTGATGTCAGAAATCTATATCAAAAGGGCAACATACTATATAACATGCGCATAGATATATGATAACATAGATTTACCTGACAGAATGTCCAGTGGGTCAAAACGGAATCCGTTATACGCTGTCTCCGGCTAGAGGGTGACCGGGGTCTAAGCTGACCCTAAACTGGGGTCCTAACTAATCCCTCAACCTGGAGATACTGTTAAAGGTACAGAGGTCCAGGCCACCAGCGTAAACCCTGTCTCCTATCAATCCCTGCCAACTGTATTCTAGTCCTAAGAAGGACCCTGAATACCACCAAAGGGAATGAACAGGTAACGGTTAATGAACAGAAAGACATACAAGAAAGACAAGAAATAAAGTAAATAAAGTCTTACATACAACACTCACACACAGTAGGAACACCTAAGGTCTCAGAGATAAACTATAAGCTGTAAGAGTAAAAACAACTAAGGAGCTCTTAGCTTAAGTATTCTCAGAACCGCTCCAGTCTGCTAGACTACATGAATGCTTTCACCGGCGTCTAACACCCAGACTGGCAGGAATATAAAGGAAACTAATTAGAACATAATCAAAAGCAGCCGGGCGAGGCTGCACCTAGTCTTAGCAAAGAGCTAGGTAAAATTAACTCTCTCATTACCAAACACAAAGAAACAGCAGCTCAGCTGTGAGAAGTCAGAATGTGCAATCGCGACGATCTTCGTGGCGATGCACCCATGACAGTACCCCCCCTTCTACGAGGGGCCTCCGGACCCTCATGACCAGGTCTGTCCGGATGAGTTGTGTGAAAGGTCCGAACCAATCGATCTGCGTTAACATCAGACGCAGGGACCCACGTCCCCTCCTCAGGACCATACCCCCTCCAATGAACTAAGTACTGAAGGGATCGGCGACTGAGACGTGAGTCAATGATTTTCGACCCATGAATTTCCACGTTATCATTGACCACCACTGAAGGAGGTAGAGGTGACGGTATGACTGGTGCCACATACTTTTTAAGTAATGACTTGTGAAACACATTATGATTTTATAAACGTAGGAGGGAGGTCCAGACGAAATGCCACAGGATTAATTATGGAACTGATCCTGTACGGCCCGATGAATCTGGGACCCAACCTCCAGGAGGGAACTTTAAGTTTTATATTCCTGGTAGACAACCACACCAGATCGTTCACCTTCAGATCTCGACCAGAAACTCTCCCCCTATCAGCCATCCGTTTGTAACGGTTCTCCGTAACCTTCAGTCTTAACCGATCTGGAACTATCAGTCTCCCTGGAAGTCCCACAGGGGCGTCCCCCTGAGCCCCCAATACCTCCCCCTCAAGCTCAGAGCATACAGCTGACACTACAACTCCCTCCTGAGGAATAGGAACCGGATCATCCATCCTCCCGGTCCCTGGGAAAGTACGAGATAAGGCATCAGGAAGCAACTTTATTGAGCAGTCATATGCGCGATGAGGAGGTAACTCTTTACACCCCTCCTCTGAGAACATCTCCCCAAAGTCCTCCAGAAAAGGAGACAAAGTCCTAGGCACAACCGCACCGATGACCGTGCTCATGCAGTTATTCTTGCAAAATTCACCCCACTGGCTTATCTTTCTGGATTGCCAATCAATCACTGGGTTATGTTTAGCCAACCAAGGAAGTCCCAACACAATAGGAGTAGGTAGACCCTCCAACACATAACAAGACAATTGCTCTTTATGTATTGCCCCTACTCGAAGATCTATGTTATGAACAGCTTGTACCAAGCTACCTTGACCAAGAGGTCTAGAATCAATAGAGAGTATAGGGACCGGTTTGGCCAATACACTCAGTTGCATACCATGCACCTGGGCAAACCGAGCGTCCACCAGATTAGCCCCGGACCCACTATCAAGAAAAACAGAAATCCTCTCAGTTCTAGTATCAATCACCACCTCCGCAGGCACGAGAAACTGAGAGGGATTTGGGGACGAAATACACACTCCCAGGTTAACTCCTTGGCTCAAAGAGGTCCGGGATGGACACCCCCCAACAAAATGTCCCTCTCTCCCGCAAAAGAAACACCTTCTAGTCTTGCGGCGCACCGCCGATTCCCTCCTACAAAATGATGTCCCTCCCAACTGCATGGGTTCCTCAGAACAGACCAGGGGAACCTCAGTATAAGGGACTTTAGTAGTAGGTGGAGTCATCATGGGGGGCGGAGTTACCTCACGTCTTCCCCGAAGTCGTCTATCAATGCGAATAGCGAGGGCCATAGCAGCCTCCAGTGATGGAGGAGAATCATACTGAGCCAACACATCTTTTAATTTGTCAGACAACCCTTGACAAAACTGGCTCCTAAGAGCTGGGTCATTCCACTGAGTATCTGTTGCCCATCTACGGAACTCAGAAGAATATTCCTCCGCTGGACGATTTCCTTGCCGTATTTTACGTAACCTTGTTTCAGCAAGGGAGACTCGATCCGGATCATCATATACCAGACCCAGGGCAGTAAAAAATCGATCCACTGACTGGAGATCTGGGGAGCCTGGAGGAATAGAGAACGCCCAAGATTGAGGGTCCCCTTGTAAGAGCGAGATAACAATTCCCACCCTCTGCTCTTCACTCCCAGATGACCGAGGCCGCAGCCGAAAGTACAATTTACATGCCTCCCGGAAAGTAAAAAATCTGTCCCGCCCACCAGTGAACCTGTCCGGGAGAGCAACCTTAGGTTCAGATCTGGTTTGCTCCGGGAGGGACAAAACCTTGGACTTAATGTCTGCAAATTCCATGGACAACCCTGCAACTGCCGGGCCAGCTGGGCTACTGGATCCATGACAGCTGGGGAGAATCTTTAGTTGGGCCGGTGAAAATGTCACGCTGTATAGCAGATATATATATATATATGTGATGTCAGAAATCTATATCAAAAGGGCAACATACTATATAACATGCGCATAGATATATGATAACATAGATTTACCTGACAGAATGTCCAGTGGGTCAAAACGGAATCCGTTATACGCTGTCTCCGGCTAGAGGGTGACCGGGGTCTAAGCTGACCCTAAACTGGGGTCCTAACTAATCCCTCAACCTGGAGGTACTGTTAAAGGTACAGAGGTCCAGGCCACCAGCGTAAACCCTGTCTCCTATCAATCCCTGCCAACTGTATTCTAGTCCTAAGAAGGACCCTGAATACCACCAAAGGGAATGAACAGGTAACGGTTAATGAACAGAAAGACATACAAGAAAGACAAGAAATAAAGTAAATAAAGTCTTACATACAACACTCACACACAGTAGGAACACCTAAGGTCTCAGAGATAAACTATAAGCTGTAAGAGTAAAAACAACTAAGGAGCTCTTAGCTTAAGTATTCTCAGAACCGCTCCAGTCTGCTAGACTACATGAATGCTTTCACCGGCGTCTAATACCCAGACTGGCAGGAATATAAAGGAAACTAATTAGAACATAATCAAAAGCAGCTGGGCGAGGCTGCACCTAGTCTTAGCAAAGAGCTAGGTAAAATTAACTCTCTCATTACCAAACACAAAGAAACAGCAGCTCAGCTGTGAGAAGTCAGAATGTGCAATCGTGACGATCTTCGTGGCGATGCACCCATGACAGTGGTGCTGCCATTACATGAAGCGGGTGGGGTCCTTCTTGAGTTGAATATCCTGGCCAATGCCAAAGTTCTCAGGCCATCTTCTTAAGCGGGTTCACTTAGACCTTCAGTTGGTCAGAGACATCTTGACTCTGGGTGATGGAGTGGCTTTCTGGTACTATGTCCAGCACCTCCTGTGATAAGCCTGCAGTGGTTGTTTGAGGTTCCTGTTTCTTCTTGGGTCAGGGGTGAAGATAGTGTCACGGTCCCATTTTCTTGGAACACTCTGGTCACTTTCAGCTTCTGCAGTAGGTCCACTCCCAACAGATTGAGGGTGTAGGTATCTGACACAAACTGGGACAGGATGGAGTGTTCTGGCTGAGTCCACATGCTCAGGGGCTTCATAACCTGGAAATATCTGACTTGACCATCCATCCCCATGCAGGACACAGAAGATTCTGATAGACAGGTGAGGTTGTGGAGTTCCACATATCTCATCACACTTCTGGTTGCACTAGTGTCCACAAGAAAAGATCTGACTACGCCATCCACTTTCAGGGTATTGGTCCCACTGGTGGGGTTTCCTTGTGGACCTGGCGTGCTCCTGTCCTATGGACGGGGTTCTTCACTGCTTTCTGTGTTTCTTCTTTGACCTGTTCTTCTGGGCAAAGTCGGTGTTCAGCACTGGTTCCGGAAATGGCCAAACTCGCCACAGTTGTAACACTGGACATCCCCTCTGTCCTGGCAGGACTCAGTCCTTTTTGCTACTTCGAGCAGGGTATCCATTGCTATTGACATGTACTCAGGCCTGGCTACTACCAGTGGTTTCGTCATTGGTTCTCTCAGACCATGCACAAAGGCCTGTGCCAACATCCGTCTGTGTGTCTGATCATGGGTAATGAGGCCCAAATCTTGAAACACTTGCGTCACTCTGTCATGGAACTTCTCTACAGACTCTGTCTGGTCTTGGCTCGTGACATGTGGGCTGAGAGCTTGTCCTGTCAGTCTGCCTTTGGCCCATTCTCTGAGCTGTTCAATTAGCTTTGGTCCTGACTCCCAGGCATTCGCATCTAATTCTGCTGGAAGCTTAAAGTGTTCCCTCATAATTGGCCAGAATGCATCACCTGCTTTTATTTCCATTACGGCCCAGAGATTAATCCAGGCTGCTGCATACGTTCGCTGGATCTTCTGCATTTTTTGGCAAAATGGCATGGGGTATATCCCTGGGTCTGGCAGCATACTGATCACCTGGCTTGGAATGAAGGGCTCATGGGATGGTGCCTCTACCTGTCCCTGCCCTATTGATGCTTGTGGGTTTCCTTCACTAGTATTGGGCAGCATGTATGATGTTGCATCTTCATCTTCATCAGATGAGAAGTGACATGGTGTGCTTGGTGCATACACTGGCTGAAGTCTGAGCTTAAAAGTTGTCTTGCTGCATGGGGATGTCCCTCTTCCTTGCTGAAGCTGCGGTGGATCAGTGTCATAGTTCCATGCTGGCAGCTCTGCTCGGTACTGAGGTTCCTCATTTGTGTCTGTAGCTACACTTCCCCCCTGTAAAGCCCGAGCTGTGGGCTTTGCTGGCTGTTGTCTCTGGGGGCTACCAGCGGTGTTTTGTGTAGGGAGATTTGCACTTTCTTCTCCTGATATTATAACTGGCAATGGTTGTGCTGTGCTTGGGATAGACAGGGTGCCTTGTGCTGTAGGCACTGAATACAGAGACACCATATTGCTTTGATTGGGCTTTGGCCCAGTTGATAACTAAGGAGAAAAAAGGGGGAGAGAAGGGAGGTGTGAGAGAGAAGGAGTGAGGTGTGTGACGGAGGAGGAGGAAGGCAGATTTACCCTAACCAAATTTCCATAGCATCTGGCCCCACATTGGGCGCCAGATGTTATGGAAATTTGGTTAGGAAAAATCTATCCCCTTGTTTGCTTCTGCTGTTCCCAAATTAAATGAGTATTTTTAGAGCTCTCTGGAAATGAACACTGTCCACTCAAAAGTGCCAGCATAACATTCCATCAATACTGATGGCTTTATTATTATCACATAGTCTTATACATTTACAAAAGGGGGTGGTTAGTTAATTAACATACAATTAGATGCTTCAAGGCAATTGGATGCTTGAATATATGAGTGTATGCAGTTTTCTTTAACTCTATCTTAACAAAGGTTGATTCGAGGATTTATTACCCTTGTCCTAGCTTTCCTGTGTTCTCAGCAGAAAGTAGCCATCTACTTAGACCATCTGCCATTAGCTCCTCTTTATGCCGTCTGGTGGCTTGGAAAGCACCTTGTAGCTGTCTGGTTCTTGCACCAGCCTGACTTATGTGGGTCAGGGGTCATGTCTTAAGCAACTGATTATTTGTCTGCACTAATTGTGAATATATATATACTGGTATATTGGTATATAGGGTTAGTACAGTGACAAGCAAGTGAGATCTACCTGATGTAAATAAGATACATATATATTTCCATCACATACCGAACACAGGTGCGCTTTATGCCAATCCCCCCGAGTCCAATATCTCCGAGCACCAATACTGAAAATGGCCGATGAAAAATCTTCCGCAATTTCAATCACTCCTTGCCTCACACTAAATTCTGACATCCATCTTCTGGAGAGGTGTCAAGATGTTTTGGGGTCATTGTTGTGGATTTTAGGCGCTGTGTGTGCAGAGTTTACAAATTGCATGATTGACGGATCATCGGGTCATTAAAACCCGTTCACAAGTTCTAAAGCCTAACGGGGGGGAAATACATGGGTTGTATAATGCCAGGACTCAAAGCCAAGATCAGAGATTTGTTAATAAATTTTTACATTTTTAATATAGTTTAATTTTAGAATTTAAATGTATTACTTTATACCAGCCAGCCCCTTTATTTCTAATAGAGAAGGGGCTTGGTTTTTAAATGAGCAGTCAACCTGCTCCGTCTTGTACTGGCTAAAGAAACTCTCTCCAGTGTTTAGTATCTCCCAAAAAATTGCCTTTACCATAACGGGAAGAGATAGCTGTTTCTGGTAACGCTGTTGAGGGGGATGGCTAAGTGTTCATTAGAATAGCTAAGCCAGCCTCCTTCTCTTTCTGTGCACTTTTGGTGTTAGAGAAAGGGCATGACTTAGCTGGCTGTTGAAGGGGATGGCTAAGTGTTCATTTGAATAGCTAAGCCAGCCTCCTACTCTTTCTGTGCACTTGTGGTGTTAGGGAAAGGGCATGACTTAGCTGGCTGTTGAAGGGGATACGAAGTGTTCATTTGAATAGCTAAGCCAACCTCTTTCCTTGTCTGTGCACTTGCGCTGTTAGAGAAAGGGCATGACTTAGCTGGGTGTTGAAGGGGATGGCTAAGTGTTCATTTGAATAGCTAAGCCAGCCTCCTTCTCTTTCTGTGCACTTGTGGTGTTAGGGAAAGGGCATGACTTAGCTGGTTGTTGAAGGGGATGGCTAAGTGTTCATTTGAATAGCTAAGCCAGCCTCCTTCCCTGTCTGTGCACTTGCGGTGTTAGAGAAAGGGCATGACTTAGCTGGCTGTTGAAGGGGATGGCTAAGTGTTCATTTGAATAGCTAAGCCAGCCTCCTTCCCTGTCTGTGCACTTGCGGTGTTAGAGAAAGGGCATGACTTAGCTGGCTGGCGAAGGGGAGGGCTAACTGTTCATTTCAATAGCGAAGCAAGCCCCCTTATTTGTCTATGAATTGGCTGTGCAAGAAAAGGGGGCTGGCTTAGCTATTAAAGTGAGCAGTAATCCAGCATGCGCAACACACTCTCTCCTGAGTTGATAAGATGAGTTGCCTTAACTAGAGAGATATATCAGTCTCAAGAAGCTGTGAATCAGTGATGGAGGGTGGGGTTACACCCAGATCAGCATTTTGACCACTACTACATGTACAGCATAGAACACAGGGATTTTATCAAAACTGCACCAAGCAGCCCAGTAAGTGATACACGACTGGAATCAGAGTATATGCCCTATGTTGTGCTGCTCTTAGATTACATAACAAAAACCTGCTGACAGATTCCCTTTAAATACCCTGGGCTTTAAGTGGCTTGATGACATCTCTCCTGTCACTCATCATCTTTCCGGCTTCTCCCCTACCACAGTGTTATCTTTCTTTGTGTCTTTAATTGCAAATCTGGCAGAGATATGAGAAGGAAGCTGCTCGGCCAATCAGGAGTCTGGAAAAGATAGATGACCCGCCCCTGAGGAGCTGAAAAGGCTGCCATATTATCTTTTTTTCCATAAAGTAGAAGAAAATGATTCAGGAATTAGCATTTTCCAGGGGGATTTTTTACATTTTTTGCTTCATTTTGCTCTAATGAGACCGAGCGTCACTCATTATGTCACTTTTTTCCTGGAGAGACTTTGAAGTAATCATCTCCGTAAAGTGTCAACTCTGCCAACAGCTTCGCCTTAGTTAAAGTGCTGCGCCAATGTTATTCTTTTTCTGACAGCATGGGAGATATTCACCCGCAGAGCGCAAACGTTGGTAACAACCGGAACTACCGATTATTAGCAATTAGTTCTCATCCCTCCCCGTCATGTCGGACGTGGGCGTCTGATTGGAGGTTTCAGGGGGCCAACTGCTCATTGCGATATTCTCCTGCAAAATAATTCATTCCGAAGCTGAAAAATATTTAGAAATTGCTTCTTTTTTTTTTCGGGATTACGTGCTTCTCTGTTAGATTTATAGGAAACGTTTGCTTGTTTTTGTTGGAATTAATCTGAAAAAAATTTAATGAAAGGTTTAAACTCGTGTTAGTCACACGTAGGCAATTAATTCAGCATTGTTAATGGTGGATGCATGCCACAGTCGTTTCAATGGGCTGCGATTACAAAGGCGTCTTTGCTAAATATGGTGATTTTATGTGCATTTAGAGGGTGCTGTTCTCTTCTGTGACTTTTGTTTAATACCGCAAATTTAATGTGCATTTCAAGGGCGCTGATCCCTTAATATGTGTCTGCAAAGCATGATGGTTTTAATGAGCACTTAATGCAGCACTGCTGCGTTTGGTAGAGGGTACGTTACTGAACTCCTTCCCACACATAGGACCGAGGTCACACTGGACCACCGCTGTACTCTCTAATGGTCCCTGAGCCCCAATGGTCCAGCTAAAGTCAAACCCACTTACAGACGATTTTAGGGCCAATCCCTTACCACCGGGATCTAATGAACAGATTCACAAAAATCCTATATTTAAAGGGACCGTGTAGTCAGAAAATGACCCATTGGTTACATCGGGCTTAATATTACATGTGTTTTGTTTTAAAGTTGGATTCTTTTCATATCGAGCTCTTTATTAAAAAATAGGAATCTTGCATCCTTTTGGGAAGAGTTTACAAAAGTTTCCTTATCATCAGAGACAGAGTTACAATGGCTGCTAATACCTCTATGCACCACTGATAGCACAGGATTTTCCAACCAGAATATTTGATGTCACAGCTCACCTCCTCTTCCTCTTGTACAATTACTGATAGCACTTCTATATACTGCTGATAGCATAAGAACTTCCAATCACAGTAGGTCATGTCTCAGCTCACCTCCTCCTGTATAATGACTGATAACGCCTCTATACACAGTAGATATCACAGGATCCACCATTCACAATAGGTGATGTCACAGCTCACCTCCTCCTCCTGTACAATGACTGATAACACCTCTATATACAGTAGATAACACAGGATCCACCATTCACAATAGGTCATGTCTCAGCTCACCTCCTCCTGTACAATGACTGATAACACCTCTATATACAGTAGATAACACAGGATTCATCATTCACAATAGGTGATGTCACAGCTCACCTCCTCCTCCTGTACAATGACTGATAACACCTCTATATACAGTAGATAACACAGGATCCACCATTCACAATAGATGATGTCACAGCTCACCTCCTCCTCCTGTACAATGACTGATAACACCTCTATATACAGTAGATAACACAGGATCCATCATTCACAATAGGTGATATCACAGCTCACCTCCTCCTCCTGTATAATGACTGATAACACCTCTATATACAGTAGATAACACAGGATCCACCATTCACAATAGGTCATGTCTCAGCTCACCTCCTCCTGTATAATGACTGATAACACCTCTATATACAGTAGATAACACAGGATCCACCATTCACAATATGTGATACCACAGCTCCCGTCCTCCCTCTCTCTTCACAATGACCTTTTCACATGCTCATTAGATGCTTCAATACAAAAGATAGGGTAGGAGTCTGTTCATTGCTACTAATGTGCATGTGCATTTCCTGAAACAACAGGACGTTAGAGTCTAAAGAAACTCAAGTGGCCAGTTTGAGAATTACAAGATTTCTAATATTTATTTTAATAAAGATTGTGACAAGGAAGAAAAAAGCACTGTCTTCATTTTTGTAAAAGATATCTTTAACTCAAAACTTGATTTAAACAAAAGGTCAATTTAATGTTGGACAAGATCATAGAATATTTCCCCTTTAAAGTGTAACTAAACTTTGTTTATTTATTGATCAGCCTTTTCTTCTTTTAATTCCTTCTCCCCCAAACACCATACAGTGCTGTTTCAGCTCCCTAAGAACCTGCTTTGAACTGCTGCTCATCAAGAATTCATACTCTAGTTACTAACAATCTATGTCCGACACTCTGTACAGTGCATCTATGCTGGACATAAAGATCCGGTTCACTCGCGTCTCTTGGTCACCATTGCAAATATCTGGCCCTGCCCGATGATCAGCATTCAAACCTTCAGTGCTTGACCTTTGGCATCCAGTTATCAGGTCTCAACTGAAGAAGCCTTGGCTTCAGGTCTTGATTGGCGCCATCTGGGCCTCCGGATTTGACCAGCGTATTCTTGTCTTCGGTGCTTGACCCTCGATGTCCCGTTAGTCTCGGTACCCAGCCACTCCTCAGTTGCTTTACCTCTGCGTTCCATCGCTCACACGTCCTTCCTCTCTCACTGGCTGGAGCCAACTGCCTTCTCACCTTGTCACTCCACCTTTTTACCTTTGCTACCACCTGACCTGGTGCTCTCTTCAGATTCATCCCCTCCAGAAACACTACCTCCATCTTCTGGTTCCACCTTACCCAGCTTGCTCAGTAGATGGCAATATTTAGTCACAAGTGCCGTGGAACTTTGATGAACCGTATCTTTGACTCCTCAACCCCTTACACATCCCTGGAATCAGGGTTCCTGCCCCTGCATTATCCATAGTAAAAACTTGTTGACAGGTTCCCTTTTAGATGGAATTTTCATTTTCCCATAATGCGTCATTGTCCATAACAAACCATATTAGCTCGATAATATGTCATATTCAACTGGAAATGATTTGAATTGCAGGACATTTGGGGGTTAATTGTATCTTAATAGTGTTCGACTTCTGATTGGCCGCGGCTGACATATTGCACGTAACCATTCGCTGCATTCTATTAACCTTGCTGAGTGTTGTCTGCTTCTCTCTGTTCGCTTTTAATTGTGTTTGATACTTTGGCATATTGTAATAACAGCTTGTAATTAGGATGCGAGCAGAAACCCCAGAACTGTGAGCAGAGACGTGGAAACCTGACTGTAAAAAAGTAGATGTCAAGTGCTACATCCTGCGCTTAGTACATGTTGCATGTTGTTATTTGTTACATTTTAGTATTATTATTATTTTGTTCTCATGAGAACAAACTATCTCTATCTGCTCTATTGAGTGGTGGTGGTGAGTTCTCCTTCAATGGAAGCCTTCAAACAGAGGCTGGACAGACATCTGTCTGAGATGGTTTAGTGAATCCTGCATTGAGCAGGGGGTTGGACACGATGACCTTGGAGGTCCCTTCCAAGTCTACCATTCTATGATTCTATGGTGAGTTCTCCTTCAATGGAAGTCTTCACACAGAGACTGGACAGACATCTGTCTGAGATGGTTTAGTGAATCCTGCATTGAGCAGGGGGTTGGACACGATGACCCTAAGAGGTCCCTTCCAACTAACTTTCTAGGATTCCATGAGTCTATCCGGACAAAATGACTGTTCAAACCAATCAAAAGCGCACAAGTGTACCCTTGGCATAATCAAGCTATTCAGTACACCCTCCCACCTACTTGTTTTCCATCTACCGTTGCCTTTTTTTAGTTCTTGTAAGGTCAGAACTGTCAATCAAGAAAGAGGAGGTCAGAGATTGATGGAAGGCAAGTAGGTGGAAAATTTCCCTTAACTGTTTGGGCTCAAAAAAGTTCCCAAGAGCGCCTGTGCTTGGCCTAACAGTCATTTTCTGCTCACCGACTCCTTTTAAACATTAATGGGGGACTTGGTAGATTTTAAACATACCCATAGAAGCATATGGGGGGAGGTTGGATATTAAAGGGAATCTGTCACCAGTTTTTTTGCTCCCTCATCTGAGAGTAGCATAATATAGGAAAGGAGTCCCTGATTACAGCGATGTGTCACTTAGCTTACTGGGTGCTGAAGTTATGACACAGAGTTTTTAGATGTAGCATAGCTCAGAAAGCTAATGCCGCCCACACCAGTTTCTATATGTTCATTGTCTATTGTCAGTGAGCTCAGAGGAAAGAACGTGGTCGGACAAGGGCTCACGCGCACGGTGGTCCAAGCATTGTATGGAAACATATTTTTACCTCCCCTTGAGAAAGCACATGAAGAACGCGCGTCGGGGCATTGAGTCGCTCCCCATTATGGGTAAGCACTCTATACTGAGTAACGATTTGGCACCTTTGTAAGCACTGTAACTTTAAACTTGCTGTTTTTCTGACAGCACTTTACTTATTCTCATACACGTTTACTATAATGATTTTTGCCAGTATATGCATTTATATGTATTGTATTGAACTCTGATGTTTTTGGCCTACCTTGTTTATCCTTGATTGACCTTACCAAAATGAATAATAGGTGTTAAATTTTAAATTATTTGAATAATAAAAAAGGTTATTTTTTTCGATTCTTTCTATAGTGGTGTTTGTTTACTCCGTTTGTTCTTTGCTTTTTTGGTTGCATTTGCTATGGGAGTACTCTACTATTTACTTGGTTTATTAATTTAGAGGGGATTATACATTACTCATCCCCAGCCTATATCTATTATGAGTTTTTTTTAAACATTTTTTTGTATTGATATTATATGGAAACAATAGTACACAGTCTAATAAAGTGACACATCGCTGAATTCAGAATTTTAGCTGCTACATCATGCTGTCCTCAAATTACATGGCGAAAACCTTCTGACGGATTCCCTTTATTGTGTTGATCACTGGCTCTAAGTGACTTTAGAAAAGTAATTGTAAATGTGTGAATAAGACGCCGGAAATTTGTATCACTCAATCAAAAGGAAGCACACTGTAGCGCTATAGCTTGCAAACATGAGATAAGAAAAATGAATTGCATCACTGCCTTAGAAATATGAAAAATTGAGAAAGCTTTGTGCATAAAATGGCCAATTTATGTGTACCTGGAAGCCAAGTTAAGGCGCTTCTCGTTTTCCAGGTCCTAACTAATGCCAATCCTCGCCTAGAAAAGTCTCTATCCGGAATGGAACATATGAATCCTCTCTTTAGACTGAAATCTACATCTCTGTGGAGGGGTAATAGCCCTGCTGTAATTAAAACGCCTGCGACTAACAGGCGGAGTGCTCAGTCAGAAAGTAAATGAATACATATCAAAAAACTGACCGTCACATCCAAACATAGACCTAGTGTGAACAGATACTTAACCTAGAGTCACCAACTCATGCACACTCAAAGAAGAAAGGAAGCACACTGTAGCGCCATAGCTTGCAATTATGAGATATGAGAAATGAATTGCATCACTGCCTTAGAAATATGAAAAATTGAGAAGTCTTAGCGCTTAAAATGGCCAATTTATGTGTACCTGAAAGCCACGTTAAGGCATTTCTCGTTTTCCAGGTGTGCTTCCTTTTTTCTTTTTTTTGAGTGTGCCCCTGAGGAAGCGACGATACTGCTCGTGAACCGCGCGTCGGGGAATGTGGCCACAGCACGGGCAGCAGTCACTGCACTGATGGGTAATTAACCCTTTTATTTCTTGTACATCAGCATAGCAGGCGTTATATATATGTTTTTCATTCACTTGATATCACAGTGGTGTGTTCCTGATTCAGGCCTATTCGGCCCGTTTTATTGCCTTAGGATTGGTCGTCTGGATCTTTACTTGGTACTTATCTAGCTGCCATTGTTTAGCTTTTATTATTCATATGCCTTGTCATGTGTTTTTGCCCGTAGTCTGCGGCCACTATTCTTGTGGATCACTCTATTTGTATCCATACATATCATATGATAATATCTTTTAATATTGTACATTTTACTGTTTATAGAATGATTTTTTGTAGCAATAAATGCTGTTTCATAATATATGGTATACTCAGGTTCTCCTTTTTTGCATTTTACTGTTTTAGGCACTTCTATTAGACACTCTGGTGGTATAATTTAGCCTTTGCATAGCATTTTAGTGTGCTTTGCACTGTAGTGTTATTTAGGTGCTGTTTCTGTGCTCTGATAATATGATATTAATGTTTTAGTGATGATATGATGTCGTACGCTTTATTGCACATTGTATCAACACTGTATGGCAATGATATTATTTTCCTTCTCCCACCCAACGTTCTCTCCGGGGGGCTTTTTCATATGTTGTTTCTGGCCCAGCATGCATACATTATGTTGTCTTGTATGATGGCACTTCCTGCCAGTAATATATTCAGGATTTTTTCGTATGCCTGTTTGTTCAGTACATTAAAGCCAGATAAAAGGGAATGGGGTCTATGTTCGCTGCCGACCCTCTTAGTGACATTCGGCGAGTCTCGGCTTTAATACTCTGCCCATTAGTGACTGCATAAAATGTAACCGTCTTGTTTACGGAGCTGCGCTCATTTATTGTGTCACTAGTGAGGCTCGGCAATCACCAAGGCTGTACATTTATTCCATGTACAAACAAGAAAAAAAAATCAGAAATGTATGCCCATATATCAATGTAAACGGAGAAGCGTCTAATCCTAATTCCGGTAGTGAGTCCAAACCAAGAGCCGCCTGTCGTTCACTTTTCAAGGATTCTTCCTATCTAATATAATGGGTTTTTTATCCATTCCCTGACATTTCCTTAAAGAGAGTTTTCCCTACGAACAAAGTAAATTTTAAATTTGATTGTAATCAATAGATCTTGGAATAATAATAAGTTCCACAATTGGATGTGTCTAAAAAAAAAATGTTCCTGTGCCGAGATAATCTTATAAATGTGCCCTGCTGTGTAATGGCTGTGTCTGATCGTGCAGGAACATGGTCAGATCATACCACAGCTCCTGAGCAGGGGAGGATCAAAGAGAGAATATACAGATATCCCAGCAGAGGGATCGCAGTTGACTCTTTTTGTGGTAAAACATTTCCTTACCTGTTTTTTTAAAAATATTTTACCTCAAAGACAGAATTATTTGCCATCATCTTGTCTAAATACTCTTTTGTTCCCCCCTCCCAGGAGCTGTGGTATGATCGGACCTTGTTCCTGCAGACACAGCCATTACACAGTACACAGCAGGGGCACATTTATAAGATTCTCAGCACAGGAACATTTTTTTTAAACAAATCCACTTGTGGAAATTATTATATTCCAAGATCTATTGATTAAAATCAACTTTGTTCATAGGGCAACCCTTTTAAAGGAACAATTGGCAAAAGAAAATGTCCTATTGTTTAAATCCGTTTTTTGTGTTATATGTATCTTTTCAAATTTTTTTTACATACAAAAATCTTTTGATAAGGATAAAAATTGAACATCTTGCAGTTTTCACACCATCTACTGGAGCTTTTATACTTTTACTCTGTTGTTTCAGGAAACAACACATGTACATAGACTCTTACCCTATCTTTTATATTGAAGCATCTATTGAGCATGTGCAGAGGTTATTGTGAAGGGAGGGGAGAAGGGTCAGCTGTCGTTTATTGTGATTGGTGGATCCTGTGTTATCTGTCAATGTACAGGAAGAGTAATATGCAAATTGCCTCTTCAAACAAAGAGGACTTGTACTCTATAGCGCCACCTATTGGAAGTAGCGATCCTACAAGTCACAATCAACCCTTTAACGAGTCTTGTAATATGACTTAGGATAAAAGCCAAATCAGAATCTCCATTTGCAGACACGGTGTTTCGGACTGTTGGTCCTCGTCAGTGCAAAGTAGGAGAGATCTGATTTGGCTAGATGAGAGGCTCTGGACTGGGGTCTGGGGGGTAAGGTTACTCCTTGTGGAGAGTGACATACCAGCTCTGGCGTGTCGAGGTAAGGAGGCTTATTCGCCGTGCAATGCTCCTCTGGGAAATTTTAATATGCAAATTGCCTCTTCAAACAAAGAGGACTTGTACTCTATAGCGCCACCTATTGGAAGTAGCGATCTTGCATTATCAGCTGTGTACAGAGGTGTTATTGGTCAATGCAACCCTGCCACTGATTATAAGAACCCTGTTGAAAACTCTTCCTGAAAGGACAGGATGTATGAATCTATTGCAACCCCCGTGGCCATTGTGAAAATTGCAAGATTACTCATCTACTATATAATCGTCTAATTCTGTCTGTCTGTAACAGAAATCCCGCATCGCTGATTGGTCGCGCCCGGCCGGACGCGACCAATCAGCGGCTGGCGCAGTCCGGCCGCGAATTGGTGCAGGATTTGAACCACGCCTGCCACCGCTACATATTCTAGAATACCCGATGCGTTAGAATCCGGCCACCATCTAGTTTTTAATAAAGGTTGTGATAATTTAAATATTTTTTAAATACTTGTAATCAATGTTATTTTCTGAGAATGCGTTCCCTTTTATGATGCCAAATTTTTAACTTCGAGGGAACTCCAGAATCATTGTTTTGTACGATATTTATTAGTTGGTTCAACGTCGAAACTAAGATTTATTATATTTTTATCAGTGGTGTCAACACAAAAAGTCAATTTTCACATCCAACATTAGCAAAGAGGCAATTTTTGACAAAAAGGGAATTCCTCGAAATGTGGAAATACCCTTAAAGCAGATATTGAACATCAGACTCGTACAGATAAACTTTACCAAAGGTTTTCTGAATGTTTCCACCATGACTACTCTGCTCCGTTAGTTAATGGTTGATGTATTAGGAAAGCCTTGGCACCGTTTCGGTCACTTACATATTGTGTATTAACCTGGATGATTGTCAGTGGTGAGGTTTACTGCTCGACTGGCCGTGTGCATCTACAATATCATGCGTGAGAGTGCACCCATTGTGATCAAAGGTTATATGAAGCGTCCCTGAGATCACCACTTAGAAATGTTTTCTTTAGGACGCTTATACAGAAGCAGGCAGCAATAATAATTTGTGAGCTGCTGAATATTTTGACACTATATAAACAAGTTAATAAAAATTTATACAAATCCTGGAAAGGATTAGCTAACGAATTACATGGTAAATTACATTGAACTTGAGTGCCTCTAGTGGTTGTATGTGGTGCTGCAACCGGGATTTTATTTTTTTTTTACCGTTTTTCTTTCCAGTATAATGGTGCAAAATTATCAAAATTGGAGTTTTTATTCCAGTCTAAAAAATTGGAGCAAATTTGTGCCAAATTTGCAACATTTTCTGGTGTGAAATATCTAAAAATTGTTGGCCTTGCCCCATCCTGATACTCCACTCTTACTATTTTATTTTCTCTCCTCTGTTAACCTACACTTCTGATAAGACAACATGATGTCATGACGTATGCTGCACCACGTGACTGTGTCGGGTGACATGCATTGTGACGTTGTGATGTCAGAACTTGCAACAAGGTCTAGGCAGTGAATGGATAAGAAATTGGTGCCTTTGGAAGCCAGTAGAGAACTGGCTGCCGACTCTGACTGGCCCACAGGAGAACTGGAAAATCCCCCGGTGGGCCCCACCCATATGAGCAATATTTGGCACAGTACATATGTTTCACAATGTACAGACTAGGGTGGCATCTCATCATTCATTTAACAAACTACCCCGTTCATTATTATATAGAAACAGGCAAACTCGTGAATGAAGGTAGTATGACATTTGCATGTAGCTGAGCAGTGGGCCCCCCAAAGTCAGTGTTATTGGGTGGGCCTTTGGCCCTCCATTCTGGCATCGACCGTCTGGGAGATGTGGCAGCAGGGATGGGCCAATCGAATATGAATTTTTCTTGACCCCCAGCCCATCCCGTCTGCTTGGGTTCGGGAGACCTCCAAACATAATGGACAGCTCTTTGGCGCTCATTCAATTCATATCAAATAAATTTGAAGCAAAACAAATTTCCCGGCCAAATTTGAAAAGATTTGCCGAATTCAAATTTTGACAAATTTGCCGAATTCAAATTTTGGCAAATTTTCTCTTCTTCATTTATTATCTTTTTTTAATCAAAGTAGTGTACATATTTATTTGGGTATATCATACTTACTTTTTTTTATTTTTTTCAGAGTCAATAGAGGATAACCGGAAGGAAGAAGAAAGAAGATCGTTATGGATATAACCTTTGGGATGACATTTACCTGTCGGATTTGCTACTAACCTGTGGTTTTGCACTATCCCGAGTGGCTTAAAAGAGGGAACAAGGATTGTCGTGCCGATACTACCAAAAATGAAGGACTTTTGTTTACATGGTATCCTTTTATGCCTGGGCATCGCATATTGTAGTCACGTCACATCCACAAGAAGAAGCAGTAAATTAAGGCAATCATTTCATGGTCACCATGAAAAGGGCAAAGAAGGACAAGTCTTACATAGATCCAAGAGGGGATGGGTATGGAATCAGTTTTTCGTAATAGAGGAATACACCGGCCCGGATCCTGTGCTCGTTGGAAGGGTAAGACGTATTTACATTATTACTACTATTCCTAGGATGAAAAGTATGAGGTTAGGGGCAGCACGGTGGCTCAGTGGATAGCACTACAGCCTTGCAGCGCTGGAGTCCTGGGTTCAAATCCCACCTAGGACAACATCTGCAAGGAGTTTGTATGTTCTCCCCGTGTTTGTGTGGGTTTCCTCCGGTTTCCTCCCACATTCCAAAAACATACAGATAGGGAATCTAGATTGGGAGCCCCATCGGGGACAGCAACGATAATGTGTGCAAACTGTAAAGCGCTCCGGAATATGTTAGCGCTATATAAAATAAAGATTATTATTAGGTTATAAATTCTACATTTTCAGTATATTGTAGATGTAATATACGCGTATAACTTGAGGTCTTGTAATGTTAACCCAAAAATATCACAGAGAAAAATAATTCAAACTTATGAGCTAATACTTAACATTTTTTTACGGCATTGCACTACACACTTTAACCTCCAGAGGTCAGGGTTTTCCTGTAAATTATTTGTCTTGTTGGAAACAGCTCTGGTGATATAGAGGTGTAATTTGTAACTCCAATTCAAAATCGACCAGAACGGGGGATACTAATTGTTAAATGTCAGTGACATGGGTGTCAGTGGGGCAATCGGACGCCCTCAGGGTCTAGGTGCTCGAATAACCTGTGTAAAAATTGTACTTCTGCCCTTGTGCTGTTGAATTTTTATGATAACTGTTGCAATTTCTGCAGGTAGGCATTAAAGGGGGTGTCTAGTCTTATGATGTTGATGACCTAGATTTTGGATAGACCATTATAATCTGAATAGTGAGGGACCAACACTCACCAATGCCACCAATTAGCTGTTTTCCTGTGGGATATAAATAGTGAACAGATATTGATTACGCCACCGATCTGATGATGATTTACCCTAAGGGGGTTACCTGATTCCAGTGATGTGTCACTTACTGGACTGATTGGTGCAGTTTTGATAAAATCCATGTTTTCTTGGCTGTAGTTGTATGAGTGCTCAGAATGCTGAGCTGTGTATAACTCCGCCCACACCTCTGATTGGAAGCTTCCTGTGTACGCTGTCAGCAAGCTGCCAATCAGTAGTGGGGGCGTGGTTACACAGACAAGCTGGACTGCCTGGCATGTGACATCTAGTCCTACAGTGATAATCTCCTGCTGATAAAACGCTGTTCGCATTGAAACTACAACAAGCTGCTGAGCATGTGCCATATCCCAGGAATCAGTGTCTCTACCGCTACATTATGCTGTCTCAGATTGCATAGCAAAAACCTGCTGATTGATTCCCTTTAATGAATATTTTTAATGATATTTTAGGATTTTATGAATTGATACATGATTTTCTATAGTTTTATTATATCATTACTTGTTATTAAAATGACATGAAGAGTTAATTGCATAGAGCGGTAAATATAAAAGGGTTGGAGGTCATTTTTCGATTGGATTCACAAGTGTTTTATTGACGCTTTCGTCTGTCGGTGTTAACGACTTTGTCACTGACGATGTTGTTGTTTTTGTGCTGTAGTAGATAGTTTGTTGTTTTAGTGACATTACAAGGTGGCGGATTCAAGGCAAGTGAATGGTCTTGTTGTGGTTTAGTCATTTATCACATCCTGTGGCGCTATATAGAGAGACGCTATCTATGCTGTATATTGATATATAATGACAAAAAAACATTCATTCAAGTCTACGAGATCCAAAAAAAGGTGACCTATTCTACTCTCAAGCGACTTTTGTCTTAAAACAGCACTTTTTATTTTCAGCGCTGGAGTGGCGCTTTAAATGTAAGGCCCCAGCCCCCATTCTTATACTCACCCTCTGAGGTCTTCCTCGTTTTTCGGTGCCGTTCCAGTCCTGCAGAGCCATCTTGTCACAATAGCTTCTGTCTGACCAAAAGTCAGAAGTTACATCACAAGCTCCCAATGCAAGTCTATGAGAGCCAGACTGAAGCTCTCATAGACTTGTATTGAAAGGTGACCTCCGACGTGCGCCACGAAACATTGGAACTACCGGCAGGTCACTTTTCTCCGGAGACCGAAGGAAGCGATGCTGGAAAACGATGAAGGTGGCAGGTGAATCCCCTTCTAAAACTAAAAATTATAAAATAATAAAGCCTTTACTCACCTCCCGTATCAACGCTGTTCCTGTGGTATCGGCACTCGCTCTCCCCGTGGCTGTGATGCGGTGTGTGTGACATGTGACGCCGGTGGCCAGTCAGCACTGGCGTCACTGTCTCCGCCTTCAGACAAACTGAAGCTGAATTGATAAAAAGGTGGAAATTTACTTTAGATGAATCTCGCCGATGTGTATATTTCGGTAGCGTCGAGATTAATTAGGTTCCATTTTAATAACTCTGTTACGGATTGAGAGTTTGAAAGGATTCAAGAGACTTTAGGATTTATGAAAATAGTTTGTGCGTACAACGATGATTACTCAGGTGATGCGTATATTTCCCATACAAGACCTCGCTGGTCTTCCCGTGGTGCCTCCCACCAGGCTGGGGTTAATTGATTGGATCGTTTATACAACGCTCAGCCGTCCCATACTGCTTTATTTCTGACTTTTGATTCTTTTGAGGCTTATTCTCAGTTGGGTGTCAAGAATTTGTTTATCAGCGAAATCATTCCTATATTGTGTCATTCGTCGATTATCTAGGAGGAGCAGGCTTTGGACGTAAAATCTGACGGTTGAAACATGATTATTCTCTAAGTGGGATAATTCATTAGGGAAATGCATGTTCATGTGGCCACCATGGTCTCCTAAGGAGAGAGAGGACCCATTGCAGCTCGATCCTGAACCTACACGATCATGTGGTGTCATGAAAATAACAAAGTTGTACTAGATTCTGCTCAACCTGTGACTCGAGACCCCACGGGACCAAAATATGTGGCTTGCTGCTGTCTTTCAGCTTAGCACCAGGTCTAAGGCTCCTTTTACATTTGGTTCTTGCTCACATTCAGTGGTCCCTTCGGACCTTTCATCCGAGCTCCCCGTGCAAAACGGGATTCGGGCGTATGTGCCAAATGGGCCATTGACTATAATGGTGACAAGAAAGTCAACGTGTGCTCTGTCGTGCACCATTTTCGGGCAGTCTACCAGGTTTGAGTGTTCATCTCCGCTCGAAAATGATGCAAGAAAGAGCATGCGTTGACTCTGCCGGCACCATTATGGTCAATGGTCCCATTGGCACGTACGCCAGAAGAGGAGGGCTGGATGCACAAATACTAGCCCAAATGGGGCTAAGGTGGGGACCCCTGGATGTAAGTATAGTGTGTCCAGATGGTTATGGGGGGAAATGTTGGCTGTCATTATACTGGTATTGGGGGCTCTTGGTGTCACTACTATGGGGGGGCTGAAGGTTTCTACTCAGGGGGCTCTGGATGTGGCTCGAGACCTTCTGTCAGAGCTGATTGTTGCTGTCAAAGTAAGAAAGGTTGTGAAGCATTGCTTTTGGGAATAGTGAGACATTGTTAAGAAGCATCTGAAAAGCCACAAGTCCTGATTTTACTAGGCCAGTCCTATGAGTAGGGAGCTTACAGTGGATATGTCCTCGGGAAGTTAAAGCATACCTGTCATTTCAGGTCAAGTTATATGTGTGTACTCGAGGAATAACCATTATATGACATATATCTTGCATTTTTCACCAGATTTAACAGTTTTACCCTTTGTAGTCTCTGTCTCCAGTCTTCAGTTGTCTCTGAGCTAGAGACCAGCTGCTATGATGTCTCCTATGAGCATCTCCCCCAAAAGATGTTGGCTCTTCTTGGTCCATAGCACACAAACAAGCATCACCAGTAGCAGCACGGTGTAATAATTATAGGGGATAACTCAGGAGACTTCTTGCGTGGAACAAGACAACTACAGGACACAGTCTTATAAGTGGAAAAGTCTATATTATCACACGGTGATTCAAACAGGTGCAAAGCAAATCTCAAGTCCACAACACTTGGTGTAGATAATAAATGCAGCTTAACAGTCTATAGGAAACTTCAGAGAGAAATGCAATCAAGCAGAGAGTCTATGAAGCACAGTTAAACTTGAGGATACTTGACACGAATAAGTCTTAGTTTAGTCCAAGCACAGGTAGGCAGTTCAAATGATATCTTTAGCTCAACCAGGGAGGCCTGGGTGATAGTCTCAGTTTTAAGCAGTGCAGGGCTGCAACAGCTTACATGTCCAGCAAATGCAGAAGGGAGTAACACAAGCAGCCAGATGAAGGAGGATTACTGGAAACCGGTGTATGCAGCAGGAACTCAGAGCAGAGTAGCAGGATCATGAAACAGGTTCACAGAAGCAGGTACAAAGCCAGGGAGCCACAGAGGTCAGAAGCTGGATGCAAGGCAGAATACTCTAGCACAGACTAAAGGCTGGGGTGGAGTTATATAGCACGAAGACACAGTGCACATGAGACCAAAGACGCCATCTTGGAAAAGGGCAGTAATGCACAAAAGGTGATCAAAAATTTTCAGAGTCCTGACACATGGAGGACCTTATACAGCAGTACTGAGCTGTGTTGCTGTGAATCTATCAATAAAGTAAAATACATTTCCTAGAAGCCATAGCACAGTCTGCTTTTGTCTGAAGAATTGGCTCATAGGTGGGGAAAGAAGCAGTTATTTAATACGTTACAAAATTTCTTATATTTGCTTGTACTATGTAAAATCTGTTGGTTGAGTGTATTAATATAATGTATGGATGCCAGTGATCTTCCAGAGCAGCACATAGCCACATCTCACCTCTGGATCCTTATGTCTTGAATGTATAGTGGTTACATAGATGATCTCTCTCTGGAGAACCTTTCCTATCCTACATTATACTCATAGCCCATTGATGTGAATGGGTACAGTGTAACGAATCCCTTCTTCCATGGTGACACTTCAAGGAAATTGACCACTTGTTGTCAAGAATTGTGAAATTCCTTTAATCTGGCTACCAATAATCCAGAACTTTTGATAGTTCAGCGCTTGTCTTAGGTACATGTCTGAATGATAATCTGGAATCTTAGAAAACCAGAAGTAAAATGTATCCCCATGGGATAGAGGATAACTTGCTGATCACTGGCGGTATCTCTACAGCCCTTTTTGGCATGGAGTAGATGTGCACAGCGCATGGTCCACCTCTGCTCCATTCCTGGTCAATGAGACTTTTAGAAAAAGTACAGTACAGTTCTCAACTTTTTCCATCAGTCCTATGGTCAATGAATGAGAGAGCATGCACACATCCCCTCCATAGAAGACGGAGCTGCAGAGATCTGTTCCAGGGATCCAATTGCGGAATTGGCATTCCCAGTAGTGAAATCCCCAACGAACCCGCAAGTAATCCCCTATCCCATGGATTCATAGTAGAATAGGTAGAAGCTACTCCTATTGAATTTATCTCTTATTTTGCTTTTTGCTGTCTTCCTGGAGGCTTGTAAGTACATTTTTAATATTTTTCTATAACTATTCACTCATCCAGAACATGTAAAAATCCCATACCTGTCCAGTCCCTTTAAAGGAAATCTGTCACCGGGTTTTTACTGCCTAATCTGAGAGCGGCATAATGTAGGAACAGAGACCTTGTATCCTGTGATGCTTGCTTTAATTTTTATAAAATGACTGATTTATTAGCAGGAGATTATCACTAGAGGACTAGTAAGCCTGCTGCCGTGTAGTCCAACCACTCCCCCCACCACTGATTGGCCGCTTTCTGTCTATGAACAGTGTATATAGAAAGCAGCCAATCAGTGGAGTGGGCGGGATTATACAGAGCTCAGAATTCAGAGAACTGGTAGATCTGCAACAAATAAAACAGAGATTTTATCAAAACTGCAGCAAGCAGCCCAGTAAGCGATACAACGCTGGAAACAGGGTCTTTTCCCCTATATTACGCTGTTCTTAAATATCGTAGCAAAACGTGGTGACAGATTCCTTTTAACGCCAGATTAAAGGAATTTTATTCCAACTCCATCAAGTGATATAGCTATTTGTTAGTATTTACTTCCACATTCCGTTTAAATGGGTTGTCCAGGATGTTAACACTGATGGCCTGTCTCTAGTCTAGGTCATCAATGTCTGATCGGTGGAGGTGCAACACCCACATCCCTGGCGATCAGCTTCTCCCGCTGTTGGCTGGAACAGCTCCATCAATGGAATACTGGCCGCGGCTGGGTACTGCACATCTGCCCCTATTGATTTGAATAGGGGTAGACATGCAATATCCAGCCACGGCCGCTATATAGTAGACGGAACTGTGCTGTCCAGCCGAAACCATGAGCAGCTGATCGACGGGAATGTCGGCTGTCGCACCTCCACCGATCAGACATTGACCTAAGGATAGGCCATCAGTGTTAAAATCCCGGCATACTTCATTTATAGGGCTCCACCATTACTGCATGAATCGACAATAGTTCTGTCCAAAAATGGTCAAGAGAACTGAGACTATATTTATTTGTGGATTATTGATATAGATATTTCTTACACATTTCACTTTTTTTTGCTGTTTGACGCTTTAAGTTTCTTTTTGCCTTTTTAACTCATTTATTTTTTCCTTTTTATTCTTTTTATTCCATCTAAGTAAATCTGATACACTTCTTTTTTACATTAAATTCAGGGCCTAAGGGGTAAATCATAACAGGAGAACAAATTTTATTTGGACTAACTGAAAATTTCGCCTGATTCGAGCAAATCTGACCTAAATGAATTTCGGGAGATTCGCTCATCTCTACTCCTTTTTTTAACTCTGTGTATCATGCTCTGCCTACATTAGGACCTGCACTAGGCATAAAAGCATCAGCTTTATCTTGGCTGGTCAAGGTTAGAAATTATATTAGAGACACATTTTTTTTTTTTTAACATGGTGGCCTACGGGTGATGTATACTAATTGAAGTTTTCCTAGCGAATTCCTTAGATGAAAGCCATATTAGTCAACGGGGGATGAATGCCTGTGATGAATTCCATACAATGGGATCCTTTATCCACAGGCTATAACGGTATGACATATATTATGCCTTGCTAGAAGATCATGAAGCTCTTTAGATAAGAGTAAATCTGAAGACAAGGTTTCAGGGTCTTCACTTTATAAATTCAGGTGTATGATGTTTCTCCAACCAAAACAGCATCGGTCACTTACCATAAATATGCATTTTTTTTAACATGGTGTAAATGTCGATGTTCTCCCGAATCTGGGGATGTTTTTCTTTTGTTTCTACGCCTTTCTGTTCCTGAGATATGGCCCCTACTTTGCTGTATATAAAGCTACTCTTTTTCTTTAGTGGGCGTGGTCATCAACTCTTCTCTGTAGACATCTACTTGAGAACCCCACCCAGTTGGCTAATAAAATTACACAGAGGAAAAAAGGGCCATATCTCAGAAACGGCGAGTCGCAGAAAAAAAAGAAAAACAACGCTGGATTCAGGAGAACAGTGTCTTTTAAACCAGATTAATAAAAATTATATATTTTTAGAAAGTGACAGGAGTTTTTAATGTATTGTAGTTTTAGAAAAGGAAGGTTATCAGCCTCCTTGCCCCATTTTTGTTCCATCAGTTTAGTGTCCATTCTGCCTTGAGATTAAGACCTGAGTGAATTGAGATTAACTGCTTGTTTGACAACAACATTGAAAAGTTTTTGGTTGGCAATAATGTGCATGTATGATGTTAATTTATAATTTACCTAATTTGTGTAAATGTATGAAATAAGGGATTCTAATGATTTTTTTCTATTTTGCACAGCTTCATTCAGATGTCGATTCTGGGGATGGGAAGATTAAGTACATACTCTCAGGAGAAGGCGCTGGGACCATTTTCGTTATCGATGACAAATCAGGGAACATACACGCAACAAAGACTTTAGACCGAGAAGAAAGAGCTCAGTACACGTTAATGGCGCAAGCAGTTGACCGAGAAACGAATAAACCCCTGGAACCACCTTCAGAATTTATTGTGAAAGTCCAGGACATCAATGATAATCCTCCGGAATTCTTACAAGAAAACTATCATGCGCATGTGCCAGAGATGTCCAGTGTGGGTACGTTCATTCCTCTATATTTCATAGATCTAATGAATGAGTCACTGTGTGCATACATCACATATCCTAAGTTATCTCCTGTATTATACTCCTGAGCTGCACTCACTATTCTGCTGGTGCAGTCACTGTTTACATGCATTACTGATCCTGAGTTACATCCTGTATTATACTCCAGAGCTGCACTCACTATTCTGCTGGTGCAGTCACTGTGTACATACATTACATTACTGATCCTGAGTTACATCCTGTATTATACCCAGAGCTGCACTCACTATTCTGCTGGTGCAGTCACTGTGTACATACATTACATTACTGATCCTGAGTTACATCCTGTATTATACCCCAGAGCTGCACTCACTATTCTGCTGGTGCAGTCACTGTGTACATACATTACATTACTGATCCTGAGTTACATCCTGTATTATACTCCAGAGCTGCGCTCACTATTTTGCTGGTGCAGTCACTGTGTACATACATTACGTTACTGATCCTGAGTTGCATCCTGTATTATACTCCAGAGCTGCACTCGCTATTCTGCTGGTGCAGTCACTGTGTACATACATTACATTACTGATCCTGAGTTACATCCTGTATTATATCCCAGAGCTGCACTCACTATTCTGCTGGTGCCGTCACTGATTACATACATTACTGATCCTGAGTTACATCCTGTATTATACTCCAGAGCTGCACTCACTATTCTGCTGGTGCAGTCACTGTGTACATACATTACATTACTGAGCCTGAGTTACATTCTGTATTATACTCCAGAGCTGCACTCACTATTCTGCTGGTGCAGTCACTGTGTGCATACATTACTGATCCTGAGTTACATCCTGTATTATACCCCAGAGCTGCTCCCACTATTCTGCTGGTGCAGTCACTGTGTACATACATTACTGATACTGAGTTACATCTTGTATTATACCCCAGAGCTGCACTCACTATTCTGCTGGTGCAGTCACTGTATACCTACATTACATTACTTATCCTATACTGATCCTGAGTTACATCCTGTATTATACTCCAGAGCTGCACTCACTATTCTGCTGGTGCAGACACTGTGTACATACATTACATTACTGATCCTGAGTTACATCCTGTATTATACCCCAGAGCTGCACTCACTATTCTGCTGGTGCAGTCACTGTGTACATACATTACATTACTGATCCTGAGTTACATCCTGTATTATACTCCAGAGCTGCGCTCACTATTTTACTGGTGCAGTCACTGTGTACATACATTACGTTACTGATCCTGAGTTACATCCTGTATTATACTCCAGAGCTGCAATCACTATTCTGCTGGTGCAGTCACTGTTTACATACATTACATTACTGATCCTGAGTTACATCCTGTATTATACTCCAGAGCTGCACTCACTATTCTGCTGGTGCAGTCACTGTGTACATACATTACTGATCGTGAGTTACATCCTGTATTATACTCCAGAGCTGCACTCACTATTCTGCTGGTGCAGTCACTGTATACCTACATTACATTACTTATCCTATACTGATCCTGAGTTACATCCTGTATTATACTCCAGAGCTGCACTCACTATTCTGCTGGTGCAGTCACTGTGTACATACATTACATTACTGATCCTGAGTTACATCCTGTATTATACTCCAGAGCTGCACTCACTATTCTGCTGGTGCAGTCACTGTGTACATACATTACTGATCCTGAGTTACATCCTGTATTATACTCCAGAGCTGCGCTCACTATTTTGCTGGTGCAGTTACTGTGTACATACATTACATTACTGATCCTGAGTTACATCCTGTATTATACTCCAGAGCTGCGCTCACTATTCTGCTGGTACAGTCACTGTGTACATACATTACATTACTGATCCTGAGTTACATCCTGTATTATACCCAGAGCTGCACTCACTATTCTGCTGGTGCAGTCACTGTGTACATACATTACATTACTGATCCTGAGTTACATCCTGTATTATACTCCAGAGCTGCGCTCACTATTTTGCTAGTGCAGTCACTGTGTACATACATTACGTTACTGATCCTGAGTTACATCCTGTATTATACTCCAGAGCTGCACTCACTATTCTGCTGGTGCAGTCACTGTGTACATACAATACATTACTGATCCTGAGTTACATCCTGTATTATATCCCAGAGCTGCACTCACTATTCTGCTGGTGCAGTCACTGTGTACATACATTACATTACTGATCCTGAGTTGCATCCTGTATTATACTCCAGAGCTGCACTCACTATTCTGCTGGTGCAGTCACTGTTTACATATATTACTGATCCTGAGTTACATCCTGTATTATACTCCAGAGCTGCACTCACTATTCTGCTGGTGCAGTCACTGTGTACATACATTACATTACTGAGCCTGAGTTACATTCTGTATTATACTCCAGAGCTGCACTCACTATTCTGCTGGTGCAGTCACTGTGTGCATACAATACTGATCCTGAGTTACATCCTGTATTATACCCCAGAGCTGCTCCACTATTCTGCTTGTGCAGTCACTGTGTACATACATTACTGATCCTGAGTTACATCTTGTATTATACCCAGAGCTGCACTCACTATTCTGCTGGTGCAGTCACTGTATACCTACATTACATTACTATCCTATACTGATCCTGAGTTTCATCCTGTATTATACTCCAGAGCTGCACTCACTATTCTGCTGGTGCAGTCACTGTGTACATACATTACATTACTGATCCGGAGTTACATCCTGTATTATACTCCAGAGCTGCACTCACTATTCTGCTGGTGCAGTCACTGTGTACATACATTACATTACTGATCCTGAGTTACATCCTGTATTATACCCAGAGCTGCACTCACTATTCTGCTGGTGCAGTCAC
>JARQOD010000010.1:27761068-27791690 GCA_033576555.1 Oophaga sylvatica | reverse complement strand
ACAAGAATTTGGTGTATCTGCAGACAGCCCAGCGGCTTAATTCTCGCCAGGCCAGATGGTCCTTGTTCTTCTCCCGGTTTAATTTCACACTCCATTTCCTCTCGGGAGAGAAGAACATTCGTGCCGACGCTCTCTCTCGCTCTGTGGTGTCCTCTGAGGAGGAGGTGGAGGAGCCTCGGCTTATTGTCCCCACAGAGAGCCTGAGAACAGTGGCCCCGGTTTCACTAGAGTCTGTGCCCCCAGGCAAGACTTTTGTACCTACCAATTTACGACCGGAGGTACTCTCTTGGGCACATTCGTCCAGGGTTGGTGGACACTTTGGGGCAAAGAGGACATCTGAATTGCTGGCGAGGACTTATTGGTGGCCGCATATGGCCCGTGATGTTGGGGACTATGTTCGGGCGTGTGTCTCCTGCGCCAAGAATAAGTCTCCACGACAATGGCCAGCTGGGTTACTTTACCCTTTGCTGGTGGCAGACAGGCCCTGGGAGATGGTTGGGATGGACTTTGTGGTGGGCTTGCCCAAGTCTCGGGTTGCACCATCCTTTGGGTAATCACCGACCATTTCTCCAAAATGGTGCATCTGGTGCTGCTACCACAGTTACCCTCTGCACGGGCTCTGGCAGCGTTGTTCGTTAGGCATGTCTTCCGTCTACACGGCATGCCGGACAAAATTGTCAGTGACCGAGGTCCCCAGTTTGCGTCTCGGTTCTGGAGAGAGCTTTGTCGTCTACTCAGCATTGAGTTAAATCTCTCTTCAGCGTACCATCCTGAGACGAATGGGTTGGTAGAGAGGGCCAAACAGACCTTGGTCACCTATCTACGACATTTTGTCTCAGCCAGGCAGGATGACTGGGCATCCTTGCTACCATGGGCTGAGTTTGCATTAAACAATGCTGTGGCTGATTCCACCGGACAGACCCCATTCCTCCTGAACTACGGTCAGCATCCGCGGGTACCAGTGCCTATGCCCGTGTCTTCCGCCGATTCCAGGGTGGCAGACTGGGCTGTGGAGGCACGGGACATTTGGGACCGCACTCAGGATGCCATTCAGGCCTCCAAAGAGAGGATGAGGTCTTCGGCCGATGCCCATCGGCGCCCCGCTCCTACGTTTGCTCCGGGTGACCTAGTGTGGCTTTCTGCCCGAAACATCAGGCTACGGGTAGAGTCCACCAAGTTGGCACCTCGCTTTTTGGGCCCCTTTAAAGTTCTTGAGCAGGTGAACCCGGTAGTTTACCGCCTAGCCCTTCCGCCTCGCCTTGGTATCACTGACACCTTTCACGTGTCCCTCTTGAAACCCGTGGCCATTTCCCGGTTTTCCGAGTCATCTGCCGGGACGTCGGGTTCATCGACCGACGATCATGAGGTGAACGCCATTGTTGGGTGCAAGGTGGTACGAGGCAAAAAATTTTATTTGGTGGATTGGAGGGGTTATGGGCCTGAGGATAGATCCTGGGAGCCTGCCGAGCATGTTCATGCTCCACAGCTCATCGCTGCCTTTGAGCGCAGCGAGGCCCAAAGAAGGGGGGGCCCTAGGAGGGGGGGTAATGTTAGGGTTCGATTTCCCGCTGCTGCACAAGAGGAGTCTCGAACCCATCCCGCTGCGGTCTCCCATTCATCTCCGGCCGCAGTGGAGCCTGCTCAGCAGAGACGTCCGTCCAGGCGTCTTGCCCACTCCACTACTGGCAGTGACTTGCTGTTGCCTTTCCTGGATCTGCTATTATAGCCAGTGCTGGAGCAGACGTCTTTGGGACAAAGTCCTGCATTTTCCCTTCTGAGCATGCCCAGAGTGAGATCTCTCATTGGAGATCAGGGGTCACATGCTCAGGTACTGCAGCAGCTCCTATTGGCCCGCCAGGAAGGCCCTGTTACTACTAGTCTTCTGGAACAGGTTTCTCATTGGTCCTTGTTCCTGGAAGGTCCTGTAGCTGTTACTATAAAAGGGTAGCATGGCTGGGCCGCCATGCGCTAATATCAACCATTGTATGCTATGCGCCAGTGTGGTCATGCGTGTGTGTGGTTAGGGACCCGGCTGAAATAAGCCACTAGAATACCGACTTAATCGGTGAGGAGTTTGGTGTGCTAGCTGGTCAGGGTCGGTGTCCTAGATGCCCTAGATTACCGGCATAACCGGTGAGGAGTTTGATTGCCGTATTCAGGGTCTGGCGTTCAGACGCCATAGATTGCAGGTGACTCCCGCGAGAACATTAGCACATTATGCCTGCTTAGCAATTTACCGTGTACCTAAGAGCCTTACAGGACACGGTACCTTTTCTCAGCGACTCTGTGACGTAACAGGGTTCACTTTAGACGCTAGACAGCACCCTAGCGTTTTACTTTGCGGCTCACTGAAGCTAAGTGAGTTCGCACCTATCGCCATATAGCGCTGTGGCATTTCCGTTAGCGGCTCTGGGTATTAACAGAGTTCGCATTTACTGCCACAACGCGCTACGGCGTTTATTTTAGCGACTCTGCGGGATAACAGAGTTTGCTACTTTCGTCATCTTATTAGCAGCGGGCTTCGCCTGCACGGTGGACCCCGGGCTGCGAACGCACCTCTATATTATATCTATTAGGTGCATTCCGCAGACCCTAACAACAATGAAGTAATGTAATTGTTTTACCTGAGGTCCCAAGCATGACAACTGAATTATGGCAGTCCACAGACCTGAAGGAGCCTATGTCCTGCCAGAGTGAGTGGTGGAGTAGTGAGCTGGTGGCTCTCTGCTCTGTCATATTTTTAATAGTATTCAACACACGCTGAGGACACAAATTCAATCACAAGTGATGTGGACCCAAGCTTCTCACTTCCTGAAAGGCCTACGTGGCATCTGTCAGAATTTCCAGATGGGCAGTCCAGTCCTGATTCCATGATAAAGAAATCCCTTCTATTGCCAGTCTGAGATTGAGTTGTCTTCATCTCATAAACTGTCTGCTGGCCAGGACCTGTTACGATGAAAGTCTTGGTTGACCAGAGGAGCCCTTGGCCCTTTAGAATGTCCTTAGTGTGCCCTGATGACATAAATTCAATTACAAGTGATGTGGATCCAAGTGTCTCACTTCCTAACTGGCCTAAGTGGCATCTGCCCGAATTTCCAGATGGGCAGTCCAGTCCTGATTCCATTATAAAGAAATCCCTTCTGTTGCCAGTCTGAGATTGAGTTGTCTTCATCTCATAAACTGTCTGCTGGCCAAGACCTGTTACGATGAAAGTCTTGGTTGACCAGAGGAGCCCCTAGCCCTTTAGCATGTCCTTAGTGTGCCCTGATGACATAAATTCAATTACAAGTGATGTGGATCCAAGTGTCTCACTTCCTGACTGGCCTACGTGGCATCTGCCCGAATTTCCAGATGGGCAGTCCAGTCCTGATTCTATTATAAAGAAATCCCTTCTGTTGCCAGTCTGAGATTGATTTGTCTTCATCACATAAACAGTCTGCTGGCCAGGACCTGTTGCGATAAAAGTCTTGGTCGACCAGAAGAGCCCCTGGCCTTTTAGTGTGACAGATCAACCTTGCCAAAATAAGTTTCAAAAGTAGATGAATTTTCAGATATTGGATAAAATGAAATGATTAGCAAAGTACTGAAAAAGCACAATGGCAAAATCTGTATTCAGTCCTGACGGTATGTGCCTGAAAGATGTTCTAATCTTGTTTGGTTCCTACAATTTATGTAAGAAAAACAAGAGAAGTGTCTGTAGGAATGTTATATTTTTTTAAACAAAAGTAAAAAGCTTACAAATGTCATTTGGATATGTAAGAAGTAGAAACCACAGGAAGTCAGTAAGTACAGCGTGACCCACATCAGTATTCAACAACGATAACTGCTTCAAGAAACTTTCAGCTAAAAAATATGAAAGATAAAGTCTTGTGGTCAGAATAATGTAATAATAATGAGAAATGGCTGGATTTAGTCATATTCTGGTGGTTTGTGTTGTGGCTTTTATTTTTAACATTTGCAAGCAACTACAAAAAATTTCTATAAAAATTCAATAGTTTTTTAACTTGAATTGAACTACAAAGATCATGCTTTATTATTTTAAAAAGTTTGTGTCCTTTTTGTGCTTTTTCTTCTGCATTTTTAAGAGTATTGTTGTATCATTTAAACCTGTTCTTTCTAGTATCTATGTTGCCATTTTTAGATTATTAAAAATACCACAGCTCCATCAACTGCATAGTGGCCACAGCGGGTACTGCAAATTCATTACATATTCCTTTCTATCGGGCCGTGATCACTATACAATTGATAAAGGTATGCTGTGAAGTTCCGCAGCTGATCACATCCTGTCGAGACTGGGAACAGCTGATCAGCGGGAGTTCTGGGTGTCACACGCCCATCGACCTGGTGTTGATGATCTTCCAAATTGATAGTCCATCAGTAAAAATGTGAAAGACATTATTTAAAGCATCTTGTCTAGTGATGAGCAAACGTGGTCGGATAAGGCGTTATCCGAGCATGCTCGTGTGTTAACCGAGTGTCTTTGCCGTGCTCAAAAAATATGTTCAAGTCCAGCGGCTGTTCGACAGATGCAGGGTTGCCAAACAAACAGTCAGTCCATGCCTGTGTTGTGGCTGTCGAACAGCTGCAGGGACTTCAACATATTTTTCGAGCACGCCGAAGACACTCGGTTAGCATCCAAGCATGCTCGTATACACCTTATCCCAGCACGTTCGCCCATCGCTGATCTTGTCTCTTCCTACGTCACCCTTTGCCCTCTCTACTCTATTTCTACAACGCTAAGTATTGAAACAATAATTCCTTAGAAACCAGACAGAGAAAGAATGGCTGTAGAGCTCGGAAATGGAATGATTTACATTTCTGAATATAAGTTTAAATTACCGCTAATGGGAAGAATATGGTATATCTTAACATGTCTCAAGAAATAGGGAGGGTTGGCATTCTCTGAGTCATCTATTTTGTAGGGCGCTTATACGGCAATAGTAAAGGTCGGAGACATGCCTTTAACTCTCTTCTTGTTTAAGCCGGAGGAGCACAATGATGAAAAGCAGCGATTTCACACCTTGCGCTATTTAACTACAAGCAAACAATAAAAAAGTAGAAAGAGAATGAGATGGCCTTAAGAGATGAATACTTCATTCTCTATTGTACTGTTCTAGTCGGGCATGCTTTAGGTCTACCACTAAAACATTCCTTGACACTGACTTGCATCACTTTAGAAGAAGAAAATAGCACCACCAGAGCTGGCTGCAAAAATGTTCCTGGTGATACATGCCATTACCGATGATACATCTCGCATTCTACGCTAGATAGGATTGATAGAACCTATTGTAGCCTTGTAGATTCTTGTAATAAATTCACTATAGAAGCCAACACCAGTCATATAGTGAAAGGTTTACATACCCTTCCATGGCATTATATATGGTAACCCTGTCTTTTAGCCTTTTTATGCGCCTCTTATATGGATTGACTTGAGCATTACAAAGTGATCTTTCGCGAGACGTTATCCGACTTCAGGGCTCACATTGGAGCTTGCCATTCTCCAGGGAATTTTATGATGCTTTTAACCTTTGTCTTGATATCTAAGCAATGCACTCCCAAGAAGCTTTGTGCTGTCTCTTATCTATCCAATTCATAAAAAAAAATGTGTCACCGTGTCTTAGAATACTATTTAGCCGAATCTTCTTTCCGGCTTTTTACTCGTTTGCAGTGGCGTTGATGAGCACTTGGTGGTCTGTGCCAGAACACAAAGGAGAGACTTATCTTTTATCAGAAATCATTTGGTTTTCAACACATTAAACGCCCCGTTGAGCTTTTGTTTCACTCCTCTGCACAATGCCGGTCTGAGGGCTATAGAATTCCGTTAAAGAAAAACCAACGCTGTTCATTTTGAAGAAAAATGACATGATCTATGTGTGTCTACATCTTAAAGTTATGAGAATGAAATGGAGGAAATAAGCTGCAAGGAATATCAGAAAAACAGAATTATGTAAAGAATTAAAGGGGTTGTCCACATGGAGACATGTCCATTTTTTCAGACAGTATGGATGATAATGGCCAATACAAGTCTATGGATCGTTGCCATTCGTGTGCCGTCTATGCGCTGTAAGTGTTTAACATTGCAAAGTATAGGAGAAGCGTTGTAATGTCATTCTTTCTGTATCCAAACTGGAAAAACAAAGATGGCAGGCTAATCCAAAACACTAATGACACCGGTACTGTTTTTTTTTCGGTACCAGTGTTTTACAAATGTGTGAAGGGGGCCTTAAGGAAATTGGACTACAACATTGTAAAATACCAAAACACAACAGGTACTTATCCTCACTGGATCCAACCCCGGTGCCTCTCCCACTACTTTGGTAAAGCCAAAATAAGAAACAATGCAGCTACTCACTCTCCCTGGATCCCGTTTGACTCTCTGCCACTGATCCAGTCCGAGTGATTAGGCTGAAACCAAAATAGCAAAAAGAGAATGAACTCACCCTCCCTGGGTCCTTTCTGACTCCCTGCCGCTTCCCCAGTCTCAATGTTTTGGCTGAAACTGAAATAACAAAATGAGCATGTACTTACCCTCCCTGGGTCCTTTCCGACTCCCTGCCGCTTCCCCAGTCTCAATGTTTTAGCTGAAACCGAAATAACAAAAAGAGCATACTTACCCTCTCTGGGTCCCATCCGACTCCACTCCACTGCTCCGGTCTCAGTGTTTTGGCTGAAACCGAAATAGCAAAAAGAACAGGTACTCATCCTCCTGGGGTCCTGTCTGATTCCCCGCTGCTGCTCCCGTCTCAGTGTTTTGGCTGAAACCGAAATAATAAAAAGGGCAGGAACTCGTCCTCCCCACGTCTTTTCTGATTCCCCGCCGCTGCTCCAGTCTTAGTGGTTTGACTGTAGTGGTGACATCACGTCAACATCGGGCATCACTACCGTAGCCAATCTCTGAGCTCAAAGTAGACGCGCAATCTACTGAACTCAGTGATTGGCTACAACGTTGATGTGCCCTATCAAGCTGATGTCACTGCAGCAGGCAAAACACTGAGACCGGAGCAGCGGTGGGGACTCGGATGGGACCCAGTAAGGCCAAGAACTGGCTCTATTATTTTAGATATTTTACAGCATCTGGGATCCACTTTCTTGAATCCCTTTAATAATAATAAACTAACTAAATGTAATAACAATTATTTTGGCACTTTAATTATTATTAGAAATGAGTGGATAGATTTGTAGCAAATCAAATTTGTCAAATTTCCCAAAAAGGATGAGTTTACCAGAATCTGAATTTTTTTTGGGGGGGGGATTTGATTAGCACAAATCTAACAAAATGGTCTCTATTTAGTTGCCATATTGCTGGATTTTTTGAGCAGGAAAGGGTTAATAATTAATAAAAGACTACACTTGCCTTTCTTAAGGTCACTTGTCCTATTGCTGCAGTTCCCCGTACAGTGCCCCGATTTCTCCCTCTGGTCCTTGGATCTTCTGACACTGACTAGACCACACACGGTCATGTGAAGAACGGCGCACGTCATTGTTGTCAATCATCATTGACTTATGTGACCGTGTAACCCAAGTTAGCGCCGGAAGGTTTAAAGACCATAAGGAGCAAGTGGAGGACCGGGCAGGGAACTGTCATGGCAGGACAGGTGAATGACCGGACTGTGGCAGGTGAGAATAATCTTTTATTACTTTTTAACCTCATCCATTTATTATGATCAAGGGTCTGGAGAGATCTCGGAAGCAGATTCGATTTGAACCAAACTTTATTCAGATCACATAGAATACAAGGGACTCATCGAGAGAACCTGGATGAATCAAATTTTGGGTATTTTTCATTTCTAATTATTATTTTTCAGCATTATTATTTTAGTATTAATTAATGGTAGTAATATTAACATTATTATCATCATCACGTCATTATATACAGTTTAATTTTTTTTTCCGTAGTGTGCTTGGAGAGAGATATTATCCTCACATTCTCCATCATGTTTTTTTTGCCTTTTTCTTCTTGTGAGTGAAATTTAATTTAATTAAATTGCAGTTGACTTCAATATAGTATGTACCATGCTATATATTGATTAAAAGTAACCCCTTTACACAACAGACATTATTAAATGTCACAAGCTGACGGCAGTTTGACTTGTAAAATCCGTATTGTAGGATGTTGGAGGTTATTGTAATTGAATAAAAAATTAATAATTTTCAATAGTATTGTTGTCAGGTCTGTTCGAAGCCACAGGCTCAAAAAGGATGTCTTGGGCAGACTTGATACAAGCCACTCACCCTGGCAAATTTCAGAGGAACCACAACCTACACCCTTTAACCTCTGCACAAGGATCTGGTTTTACAACTGGGTCCAGGGGATTGCTTCCACAGTGGATTGCTTCCGGAAGAACGAACCAGAGGCAAGAAGGATCGCCAAACAGGGGCAAAGCCAAGAAGTCATGAGAGGAACAGAATAGTAACACAAAAGAATAGTCAAAACTCACACTGAGTTCAGAAAACAGAAGGACTCAGTAAAACATCAGAAGCAAGGACAGGAGCACAAACCAGGTAGCAGAACTAATTGACTGGCTGTGGAAGTCAGAGTCTCAGAGGTTTAAATAGCAGGCAGCCCCGTCCAGGGCTCTCAGAAAGGAGCAATCAAAACTTGACAAGTAACTGCATAGTCTCTTGATCTCATAGCACTAAAAGTTTGTCCCAGGAAGAAAACAGAACCTTTGGTGTCAAGCATCACCAGCAACAAACCCCATGCAGCTGGAGCAGAAACCAGCACAGATATTACAATTGTATAGATATAAAACAAATTTTTTTAGCCTTTTATATGCCTAATATTTGGCATTTGGAAATGAGAAGGGGACATGTTATTATAAGAATCTCTCAGTAGTGCAGCATCAGTCCAATATAGAAGATTTTTTTGTACATTTTATTAACGTTTAAGGTGTCTTTCTAACTTTCTGTAGTCGGTTACACAGAATATTTCACATCCGTAAAACTTTGTATCCAAAGTGAAATGTATATTTGTAAGACCCCATTGTCTTATAATGATATTCGTTGTGCTCCAGCTTGGTGTCTGATGAGGTGCTGCTCTAGTCACCTTACCACTGCAGCCAATCACAGACCGCAGTGGTCCTGTTGCTGTTAAAGCATTAACACCTCCTCTTCCCGTATCAGTACATCTCAGTGAAGCAGCCTGCAGTGAATCCAGATGGGTACTGGTAGATGAGTAGCCTAGTGTGTTGTTTTTTGTTTTTTTTTACACTGCCACGCCCATGGGGAACTTTTCTTTTTGTATGGACAGCCTCTTTAAGATCTAATAAATTTTAAAATAGGCCGGAGTCACACTTGCAAGAAACTCGCACGAGTCTCACACCTCAATACCTGGCACTGCCGCCGGCACTCGGGTCAAGAGCGTTCAGCTGTATAGAAAAATATGCAACTGCACACTCCGGTCCTGAGTGCCGGCGGCAGTGTCGGGTATTGAGGCGCGAGACTCGTGCGAGTTTCTTGCAAGTGTGACCCGGCCATATAGTAAATGTGGCAACAAACCATCTGACCTCCCAGATCATAAAAATTGATATATAACATAACACATTACTGTCTATTCATTATACAGAAATATTCCGGGTTGTGGTGTCCAATGTATAAACCAAAACCAGAAAACCACACAAATCCGAAAAACACAGAAAATCAGTGCCCAGAACATAAATAAACGTTGAATGTTTTTGGACATAAGACTATAATCATGGGAACATTTATTCTTTCATGATTCCACTCATCCTACAATTATACAAATGTCTGTATAACAATAGTAACTCAAAACATTACATACATTCGACCATAAACCATCATAACCACATGAAAGCGGAAACCTTCAAAGTAAAACACCATAAGTTACTAAGGCCAAAATTATGTGCCTAATAACACATCTTGTTTTTTTATGGGTCTGGAATCACTTTTTCTTTTACAGAGTCCAAAATCCCATTTCAAGTTGAAGAGTTAAAGAGGACCAGTCACCAGGTCAAAAGTGGCCAGGTTTTTTTATTCTTTTATTCTCTTTGCTCTCCTGAGAATTACAGTTTTTATGTTTTTAAAATCCACCATATGGTTCCACAGATATGGTCATTTTTATGTAGCGCTAATTAAAGGGGCGTGGCTCACAGGATCCTCTAGGGCGTGGCTCACAGGATCCTCTAGGGCGTTTCACAGGATCCTCTAGGGCGTTTCTTCGCTGATAAATACTAAATAAAAAAAGCTCATATCTGTCATATCTGTGGAGGATTATAAAAGCTGAATGTTTAGGGCAGCAGTGAGAATACAATAAGAGCTCACTTTGCATTTTGTGACAGATCCCCTTTAAATTATAAAATTCAGAGTGCATTTAGAAGCAATGATACTCACATAAATGGGTAGGTGCACCACAGTAACTTTTTTTTGTTCTTGTACGAAAATTTTAAAAAATGTAGTTTGCAAATAATTTTCTTAAAAAAATCTTAAACTCTACAGTCCCTGAGCTAAGCAATGAGTCTCAAAGGCAACAGGCTGTAAACAGAATTGGGTTGGATAGGGCTGAAGTTCGGGCTCCTGGCAGACACTCGTTGTCTTCCACCAACCATGCCTTTATGAACCTTGTTTGTTCACTGGTGCACAGTCATGACGAGCAGAAAAGAACCTTTCCCCAAATTCTCCCATGAAGTTGGAAGTTGTAATTGTCCGAAATGTCAAGTTATGTTAAAGCCCAAAGCTGAAAAATCCATATCAACATCCCTCCTCCACCAAATTATACAGCAGGCACAATACATTCAGGCGGGTTACATTCTCCAGGCATTTGCCAAACCCAGGCTCGCCCATCAGATGCCAGATAGAGAAGTGTGATCTGTGGATAGCCAAAAAAATGGCCACTACAAAATGGTATTGCACAGTCAATCAGGAGAGAATATTATAGCCTGTATAAAAGCCGAGGCAAGGAATTCAGCAGCCACTATGTAGTGAATCTGGATAGTGATAGGACGTCACAGCTCATAATTTAATAATAGAGATAAGGAAAGCCAGAAAACACTCAATAAATTACAGAAAGTGTGTGACAGCCCAGCAGTGAAAATTAACTGTGCTCCACTTACCCTAAGCAAGAGCTTGAAAAATGAGAGACCTCAGAGTGCTCAGTTTAATTGGAACATTTGCATTATTTGTGATTTGTGGTGATTTGAATAGCGGCAAATCAGATTTTTTTCTATATTTTGGGAAGCTCAGATGATTCACTGATCTCTAATTTAGACATCCGAGTGTCTAGAGTGCGCATTTTCAACTTCAAAGGTTTCTTTTTCAGGATTGATATTTTTAATGTAGAATTAGCCTCCAGAAAAGATTGCTGTTATGTTTATTGTATTATTATGTGTTATTTTCCGTTGTGTTTTTTTTTCATCGCCATTTTTGCCTCTTGCTCATTACAAGTAGCTCTTGGAAAATCATCTTGGCAGTTTCATATAGGATAATGTTTTCAATTTATTTTTAGATTGTTTTTATTCCCAAGGGAAAAGGTTTAATGAAAATTAAATACGCTGTTAGTCATTATGTTGTTCAATTAAACTGCAATTTCTAGTATAAATTGTATTTTTTATTTTTTTTTGTGCCAGTTCTTGACTGAGAGCTGGAAGTGCCTTTAGTGTTGTGATTTTTTTCTTACCTTGCTATGTGTAACCACAGAAGCAGAACGCAAGAGGTAAAGAAAGGGTCAGTGTGGGAAAATGGCTGTACGCTTAGCTTCCTACTAATGAGTCCTAATAAATCGTTATCTTCTACTTCTTTCTTAAACACTTTCACTTCTTATTTAACCATGATCTAATTTTTTTTATGCAAAATGATCATATTATCAAATTCACAATATAAGAGAAAAGGGCCTCCATTTATCAGAACTGCCTACTGGAAAAACATGCCTTCTTCCCCAAAGCAACCAATCACAATGTAGCTTACATTTTACTAGAGCAGTTTAAGAAGAACAATTCTGAGCTCTGATTGGTCACTTTTTTCCTGATCTTTAGACCCACATTTTATGCATTATTTTATGGTAGTGCCACCCAAGGCTAGATTAGAAATAGTAGTAGTAGAAGGTTGACTTCTACTCATTAATGACCAAACCTTGCTGAGTCCCTAATGACCAATGATTGCCCCCACTAACTGTTTAGAGACATAGCCCTGCAGCTACTTTCCATAAAGAGACATAGCCTTGCCCTGAATTTCCTGTAGAGGAATATAGCCCTGATCACTATTTCCTGTAGACAAACATAGTCATGCTCTCTTTCCTGTAAAATAGCTCTCCCCCCACTTCCCGTAGAGAGACATAACCTTGTGCCCACCTCCTGTAGACAGACATTGCCCTGCACCCACTCCCTGTAGAGAGTCATAACCCTTCCCTCACTTTCTGCAGAGCAACATAGCCATCTGACTACTTCATGTAGAGACATAGCCCTGCCTCAACTTCCTCTAGACAGACATAGCCCTGCCCCCCCTAACTGTACAGATACATAGCCTTCCACCCACTTCCTGTACAGAGATAAAGCATTGCCCCCATTAACTGCAGAGAGACATAGCCTTCCACCCACTTCCTGTGCAGAGACATAGCCCTGCCCGCACTAACTGTAGAGAGACATAGCCATCCACCCAGTTCCTGTACAGAAACATAGCCCTGCCCCACTAACTGTAGAGAGACATAGCCTTCCACCCATTTATTGTACAGAGACATAGCCCTGCCCGCACTAACTGTAGAGAGACATGGCCTTCCACCCATTTATTGTACAGAGACATAGCCCTGCCCCCACATACTGTAGAGAGACATAGCCCTGCCCCACTAACTGTAGAGAGACATAGCTTTCCACCCATTTATTGTACAGAGACATAGCCCTGCCCGCACTAACTGTAGAGAGACATGGCCTTCCACCCATTTATTGTACAGAGACATAGCCCTGCCCCCACATACTGTAGAGAGACATAGCCCTGCCTGCACTAGCTATAGAGAGACATAGCCTTCCACCCATTTATTGTAGACATAGCCCTGCCCCCACATACTGTAGAGAGACATAGCCCTGCCCGCACTAGCTATAGAGAGACATAGCCTTCCACCCATTTATTGTACAGAGACATAGCCCTGCCCCCACATACTGTAGAGAGACATAGCCTTCCACCCACTTCCTGTACAGAGACATAGCCCTGCCCCCACATACTGTAGAGAGACATAGCCTTCCACCCACTTCCTGTACAGATAGCCCTGCCCCTACATACTGTAGAGAGACATAGCCTTCCACCCACTTCTGTACAGAGACATAGCCCTGCCTGCACTAACTGTAGAGAGACATAGCCCTGCCCCCACATACTGTAGAGAGACATAGCCATCCACCCATTTATTGTAGAGAGACACAGCCTTGCCCTCATTTCCTGTAGGGAAACATAGAACAGCCTCCACTTCCTGTAGGGAGACATAAACTTAACATGTCTGAAGTTGTGTGGGAAGACCCATGTTTATATAGAAAATTACCAGATTTTATGCCTGAATGTTGGAGAGTGCGAGGGGTGGGGGGTAATTTTAATTTTTACTAGTGAAGCCTTCTTCCGTATATATGTCACAGAATAACTTGTCATTTACGACCATTAGTAATATGCATTTTAAGAAACTTTTCTACCCCTGATGTCAATTTTGAGGTGACACCCAAATTGTAAAAATAATAAACCACCTGGAAACTGTTGAGTCAAAAAAAAAAAGGAAACCACTTTCTTTCTACAGCCAAAAGAATAAAGGTATGAAAACAATTAGGATCTTTTGTCAAATTAATTAAATTCTACCATGTGTAGCAATCTCAGTGGGTTTGGTCTAGCAGAGGTACGGCCTTTTTTCTGTGTAATCAGGAGCCGTGAGTCTGGTAACGGATGAAGCTTCTGCATGCTGATGTCGTGTCCACGCTCATTTATTGTCTGATGGGAACAATTCTTCAATCTCATTGAAAGTGATATGAGTCAATAATAAAGTAAAGTGAAGCCTCTGGAAATGAATTAGACAAAACCTAATATAAAGTAATGTATTAGTATAAATTCGACAATTTCACAACACGATGAATAATCCCATTAATCAAGGGTTTATAATCTTTCATAATCACATACAGTTTACAGGCACAATCTTTTACATAAAGATTATTAATTCTATATCAGTCAGAATTTCAATCTATAGACAAAACATATAATTAAGGGTTTTTGTTTTTTCTATGCAAAATGCTCCTTTGAAGAGGAAGAGATCAAGAGATCTTGAACTCTACAGCGTCACCTCTTGGAAGTAGCGATCCTACAAGTCATTATCGACCCTTTATCGAGTCTTGAAATATGACTTAGGATTAAAGAAAAATTAGAACCTCAATTTGCTTCAGGGTATTGCCTCTCCTCAGTGCAAAGTATGAGAACTGATTTGGCTAGGTGAGAGGCTCTGGACTGAGGTCTAAGAGGTAACGTTTCTCCTTGTGTTGAGTGACATACCGGCTCTGGCATGCCAAGGTAAGGAGACTTATTCGCGGTACAATACTCCTGTGGCAAATTTAATAAGCAAATTGCCTCATCGGAGAGGAACCAACAAGTCATTATCGACTCTTTAACAAGTCTTGCACTATGACTAGCCAAATAAGTTCTCATACTTTGCACTCATGAGGGGCCATACCCCGAAACTCCGTGTCTGCAAATTGAGATTCTGATTTGGCTTTTATCCTAAATCATATTGCATTATTATTATAATTATGGTCAAAACCATGTCCCCAAAATTAAGAATCTAAAGGGGTTAGGGAAGTGATTGACCCCTACCATGCCTACCTTGCCATGGAGGTAAGCACCTTAAATTCGATATTGCGCCCTGCTCTACTCAGCCTATCCCTAAATGACCCTAAAAAAGGACTCTACTCAAAAGCCACCAGCATGACCCAACAATAAAGTGCTGAAGTGTAAGAGCTCTTCGTTCATATTTAATTGAGGTTGTTTTATTATGGCAGCCACTATGCCAATAAATACAAGGACGGCTCAAGTATGCCGGAATTGGAACCACTCATAGGCCATGTTCAGATGGTCATATTTCCCCATCTGTATTTATAACACAATGTGTAACTGACCGCAGGTCAGACCTCAGATCTCCTTAACCTTGAACTTTACAACCTCATATGTTCCTATGAGGCTGTCATGACAGGAAACTCCGGTCAGTCTGTGTATTCTGGTCCACGTACAGGCCATGAAATATAGCTGTCTGAGCCTTGTAGAGCATCTCTTCTTTCTGGTATATAAAAGGGATACTCCAACAAAGGATCCCTTATTATGATGTCTAATAGCGCATACTGACATCGGTTATCTTCATGAGACCACCCTTTTCGCTTGGATGATGTAAGACTGGATACAAGAGTGAGACTATTTCTGGATGAAAGCAATCACGTTTTACTAATCTTATGTTATGTATTGCATATAACCATCACCAGAGCTAAACCAGTTGGCTACAAAAAGAGTTCTTTAGATCACAGCATTTTAAGGCTTAAGCAGGAGTACGTTTCTCCAATGTCAGGAGCCTCAACATATACCTAGTATTCACTGTTAAAGACATGCAAACCCGTTGTAAGGGGAAGCAAATCAATTTTCTTATTGTCTTCCCTGCTGTATTTCCTAACTTACAACTTACACAGTCCATTAACTGTGGATGGTGATAAGGAGCCCACCATCGAGATGGACTTGACACACGTCCACGTGCACAAACGTCAAGGATCATGCTTCCTTCTTGGGCTACAGCATAGAACTCATAATGATTCTTGTCATCCAAGAAAGGTGACAGAATTCATGTGGGTGGTCTGCCTTTTATAAACCTTAGTCATTAAGCTTTTCTTGTGAGGAGGCTTTTTGAAGCTCATACATTTTTACATTCCAGACCATTGACAGCAACTAGACCATAAATTTACTCAATTTTGGTTTAATTGGTCTCATTATCAGGATAGTCTATTGTATATTTTTTATTATGATCTTTAAATATTCCTGTTCTGATCTGGATTCACACACATCTGTTGGCAGTATGGGGATATGTGGAACAAAGGTGCCCTTATGCTAAAAACCATCTCAACACTTCTAGAGTAAATTCATGCTCCACTTCTGAAAACATATGAGTGATGTTCATGTTACTGGGACCAGATGAGTTCAAGAACAGATGTTGCAAAAAGATGTTAGAGGTGTATTCGCATGATGGATATGTCATGAGTGTCCGATAGATATGGATCCATTTATATTCATGACCTGACATTCTTGTCTCTCTCCATTCTATTGGAGCTTGAAAAATTGCCAAGATATTTCCATTTTGTCACTGTTAGGAATTGAGTTCCCACTGCTGCACAAGGGGAATCTCAAGCCAGTCCCGCTGCGGTCCCCCATCCGTCTCCGTGGAGCCTGCTCAGCAGAGACGTCGGTCCCAGCGTCTCGCCCGCTTTAATACTGTGCAGAGGCTTGCTGCTGCCTCTCCTGGTTCCTCTATTGTAACCAGTGCTGGAGCAGGCAGCTCTGGGACTAAGTCCTCTGTTTCTCCGTCTGAGCATGCCCAAGGTAAAATCTTCCATTGGAGATCAGGGGTCACATGCTTTGACACTGCAGCGACTCCCATTGGTCCTCCAGGAAGGTCCTGAAGATGCTCAAGTTCTGGGACAGGCTTCCATTGGTTCTTTCTGGAAGGTCCTGCAGTTGTTGCTGCTATAAAAAGACTGCATGACCGCATGGCCGTGCGCTAGTATCAAACTTGTTACGTGCTTTGCGCCAGTGTGGTCATGTACACATGTGGTTAGGTCTCGGCTGAAAAATGCCACTAGAATACCGGCACCTCCGGTGAGGAGATTGTATGCACATGTTCAGGGCTCGCTGAAAGACGCCACTAGAATACCGGCTACTCCGGAGAGGAGATGTTGCTTGTGTTCTGATTGCATGACCACAGACTGCAATCCGTTTAGCAGTCATCTGTGTCTCCTGTGAGGCTAACAGGACACAGATGCTATCACAGCAGCTCTGTGAAGTAACAGAGTCCGCTTATATTGCCATATAGCGCCACAGCATTTTAGTTTAGCGGCTCTGTGGAATAACAGAGTTAGCTTATATCGCCATATAGTGCTAAGGCGTTCACAGCTGTGACTCTGCGGGATAACAGAGTTCGCTCATACCACCTTGTTGCGCCATCTTACTAGCAGCAGGCTCTGCCTGCACAGTGGACCCCGAGCTGTGAACGCACCTCTCCTTTATATCTATTAGGTGCGTTCTGCAGGCCCTTAACAGTCACACTGCACACTGTGGTAATGTTCTCGAGATAGATGCTGGTCCCAGTGATGTGCCATAGATGTCCAGAAGAGATAACACTATAACTCTTAGACAAGTCAAATAAGCAAAAACATTTCAATTGACTTGGCCAAATTGTAGGAGAGTTGAAGATGCATGCACCATTAACTAAAGTCAACAAAGTCAACTTGTGACTAAAAAATCCAGTAGGGTTAGACTTTCTGCGATGCCTAAACTGGCCAAAAAATCCAGTAGGGTTAGACTTTCTGCGATGCCTAAACTGGCCAAAAAATCCAGTAGGGTTAGACCTCCTGCGATGCCTAAACTGGCCAAAAAATCCAGTAGGGTTAGACCTCCTGTGATGGTTGCACTGCATTTGCAGTAGGATGTCGATGCAACCCCATTTTCATTCATCAGATGCTGTATGTTACCAAAATCTTCATGATGGGATGTCAATAAATCTACACAATCACGCATCCATTTACAGATGGGAACACAAGAGCAGGTTTTGTCCTTCCTTACCTCTCACAATATTCCTTATATCTCACAAGGTCAGAGGAGTCAAAGAGCACCACAAAGATGGAAGATCGGACTGGAAGAAACTACATGTGCAGAGCAGAGAGGGCTACACAGAGGAACAAGTCAGGGTTGGGGTGAGTGTGTGTATTTTTTTTCTTCTAAAGGTGTACTCCCATCCCCAAGATCCTATCCCAATGTATAGTAGGTGTAACAAAACTAAGAATATTAGCAATTACCTTCAATTTGAAATGTAGTACTATTCTTCTGATTCGCTATGTTGCTTACCCCATGTGCATGATATTGCAGTAGCTTGGGTATCCATGGTTATGACCCTTCACATAATGACAGTTAGATAGTTAGCTAGCTAGTTAGCTGTTAGTAGTCATAACCATGGATAACTAAGTTACTATAATGCCCTGCACACGGGGTAAGAGACAAAGTGAATCAGAAGAACTATAGTACATTTCTAATTGGAGGTATTTGCTTATATTATTATTACACCATCTACATATTGGGATCGATTTTTGGAGATGGGAATGCCACTTTAAGGTTTATTATTTCTTGGGGTCTGGATAGACCTCAGAGCGTCATATAAAATCTATGAAAATCGAAGTGAATTGAGAAAATCTACCAATTCTGAAATTCTCTAGTCAACTCTACTGTCCGTACACCCCAGATAAAGTCCTAGTGTTACAGCATATCTACACTGAGCCCCTTAGTTTTCAGAATCCAGTTGCACCCCATCGTGCTATGATGCACCCTGTGACTTAAGGCCATACACACCGCATAATGTCTCAGGTTAGGTAGACATTCGACACACTTCTTTTTTGCATACAAATTTGATTTCTTCCCTTTCTATATAATAGTCTTTCATTAGAATGCAGCATTGAAAGCGCTGAAGATTTATGCCTATATGTTGGCTGTGTAAATATCCCGACGAGTTGCCCAATGCATTCTGGGTAAAGTCATCCAATCTTCTGTATATTTTTACAAGCATATTTCAACACTTGGCAGCCATTCAGTGGGAACATATGTTTTCTGCATTAAGCAATAGCCATAAAAGGAATGACGTGTCGAGAATTAGGGAAATCAGATGTTTTTCTTGGATTCGCCTTGGCAGAGAAGTAGAACTCCTTATTTTTACAGACGTCTGTTTAAGACTTCAAAAGGCTGAGAAACCTGACCACAGGGTCATATCCGCGGAAAACTAGACTATGTATGCATATAAGTATATGGGCGCATATATATATATATATATATCTTTATATATATAAATATTTGTGCTGTTAAGTTAACTAAGAAAATATATACACAGTTTCTAAGTATGTGGATATTTAAAGGGATTGTCTAGAATTACTAAAAGACGGCTAAAGATTTTTTTAAATAATGGAAGGATAGAGCTAAGCTGCGAGAGGACACACATATTATCCAAATGTGGACAAAAAACATAATAAATTCAAAATATAACAAGTATCAAAGAGTACTCTAATAATGAAGAATGCCTAAAAATTATTATTTAACCAATAATTATGCTGGACAATAAAAATATGAAAATATTTGAACATTTTTATTAATTCCAGAAAAGAATTAGCCAAAATCACTAAAAAAAGAATATTAAAAACACCCCATAAACCGTCCTTCCAAAAGGCAGCATGACAATGGAAAATCCCACACTGGCGAATTGTTGGAAATCGATAAAGTATTCACCAAACCAATAAGAAATGCACTTGGACTACTTTCAACCTCCATTACTACACCAGGGCTTGATGCCAGCTGTTGACAAATCACAGCTGACATCAACCCCAACTACTATTACTCCGATTGCCAGCTCACCAGGGCAGTCGGGAAGAGCAAAGACAAAGCGCCAGAATTGTGGGGCGACTGTGGTCTGGTATTTTTAGGTTGATAAGGGCCCAATAACCATGAAAGTTCCCATCCTGATAATATAACACCTCTGCTGTTTACTTTACCTTTGCTGGTTATCAAAAATGGGGGGACCTCACATATTTTTTTCCCTTTATTTATTAATTATCTTAATACATGTACAGTAAATTACACACACTAAGCAGTACTTATATCTCATGGATATCTATCTGTCTATCTATTGATCTACCTATCTATATCTTTGCACATCTTTAACATCTAAACATCTCTAATTTCTATTCTGCATTCTCCACCGGTACCTGTCACATGGACGACACATGGATGCCGCATGCATACACACGGATGCAAACGGATGGCTGCAGTATTTTATATGGACACACAACCTTGATAACACCAGTAGTTGTTTTTCCAGCACCGGTAAATCAGGACGTGTGTAGGGGGCCTTAATATGCTTCATATTTTTGCATCTTAATTTTGGAACAGTTTGAGCAAAATACCAAACTTTAAGCCCTCTACTGAAGCCACTTCCACCTTTGAGCAAACCACTAACAGTGTCTTAGACACATAACAAATATGTCCAAAATTGTATTTGCACCAAAACACAACAGAATTTCGCACATTTTCCGCCATAGTTGACGAGCAATGAAAAAGTAATTGTAAGGAATCATGTTGGCTATTTTGTGCATTTACAGTGAGTCCAGACATTGGATTCATGGGTATATACTGATAAACATTTTTAACAAAGCAATGCAGAATTCTAATGCGGCAATTTAAATGCATGCTTGACGCGATCTACTATAATGGCGCCGTTTAGTTATTGAACATTTGGGGCTGGTTGGTAACATTCCGATCACTTATCATCTCCATTTAATGCGATGCCGTTCACATTCCCATTCAGTAGCTGACAATTTCCTTTTCAGAATTGTTTTGTTGAATAGAAATCTTCTGAGGCAATTGCTTTTTTGTTTGGTCTGATCTTGAAATCTAAAATTCTCTTCATCTTGGTTGAGCTGTGAATGGTTTCCTGCGTCTGGGGAGCAGAGCCTGGTGTGGATGATGTATTCAGGTTTATCTGAAGTCACACATCTAATAAACATGGAAGGAGATAGACAGATAAGATTGCCCCTTTTATGCTGAGTAATGAGCAGAAATAGGAATTCCGGAACCTTCATTTGTTTAGTTTAAGAAAACTGCATTGCACTAATGTGAACACCATTTCTACGTGTCATCCACTCATTTTAGCATTTTCCACTCATAGGAGGAACTTGTCTAACTTTTCCACCTGTACCTTACTTTTTCGGATTACTATGCCAAAACTGCAGTGAAGACTGATACCAAACATTGCTGTACACCATAGATAGCAATCAGTCAAATGTAAAACAGCTTTTCCTCTGTGACAGGGCCACTGGCATGGTATATGAGGGTAAATATGTGTCACTGTGCATAATGGTGCCAGTGATGTGAAACCAGAATATTTTCTTCTGGCATACTACGTGTTGTGATGGTTAAATTAAAGTTGTAGACACGGGCTGGTTTTAAGTGAACAACTATAGAGTGGGTGGGAAGGTGTCCACCTGCAGAGTCGACACAACCGTGTGCTAACAGGACCTGTGTGACATTACAGTCATGTGATCAGTCACATGGTCTGGGTTTAAATGGCTGGTCTTGAGAGGCAGTCTGGGTGTTGTTTTTGGACAGCAATGACTCCAAACCGGTGGCTCCAGGTGGAGCTAAAGACACATTGTGGTTTGAGAGGGCAAATCCCTCAGACAATTGGACTTTGTTATACGTTATCTTTTAATTTTGCCGTTATGCCAGAAAGGCATGTGTTTGACACATGAAGTCATTTCCTGAGTCTTCTGATGGCGGCATAAACCTTTTGAAAACAAAATTGATCAGCCTTGTTGAAATCCAACATGCTTGACTCTTTTATTCCCTAAATTCGAAATTAAGTAGTGAGTCGGGTTGCAACCATACACATTAATTGGTCGTGTGGTCCAGGCAAAATCTTCAAAGAAAAGAGATAACAAATAATGGTTGCCTAAACGCTGCCATACACAATGAATAAAAGTCAACTGAAGCTGCTGATTTTGGTGAGGCGACATAAAGAAGATGCTACCAGTCACTTGAGGAGGACCTTTCTTACCAGAAAACAAAAGGATCAAGAGTTGAAGTTATAATTTGCAGAGACTTTTCTCTCATCTGTTGTAGGAGAGTTGAAAGGTCCTCATACACATATAGTGGTTGGCCGGCTGGTCCCTCAAACTGAGTAAGTTAGGAAGACTTTTTTCTTATGTGTATGGGGGCCTTTTTATGCTTAATCCTTTTGTTCTGCAGGTAAATTACTTCTCTCCCCTATAGAGAAAACATGACTGATCCACAAAGCCAAGAGTTCAGGGATAGAGCAGACCCAGCTGAACAGACACCGGCTTCGTAAGAAGCATTTCGAGGTCAAGGAGTGGCCTAGCCAGTCTCCAGACCTGAGTCCAATAGAAAAAGTCTCTAGAGTGAACAGAAACTCAAAGCTACCCAGCAACAGACCCAAAACCTGAAAGATCTGGAGAAGATCTGTATGGAGGAGTGGGCCAAAATCCACTGCTGCAGGTGTTAGGGTTCGATTTCCCGCTGCTGCACAAGGGGAGTCTCGAACCCGTCCCGCTGCGGTCTCCCATTCATCTCCGGCCGCAGTGGAGCCTGCTCAGCAGAGGCGTCGGTCCAGGCATCTTGCCCACTCCACTACTGGGCAGTGACTTGTTGCTGCCTTTCCTGGATCTGCTATTATAGCCAATGCTGGAGCAGACGTCTTTGGGACAAAGTACTGCATTTTCCCTTCTGAGCATGCCCAGAGTGAGATCTCTCATTGGAGATCAGGGGTCACATGGTCAGGTACTGCAGCAGCTCCTATTGGTCCGCCAGGAAGGCCCTGTTACTACGAGTCTTCTGGAACAGGTTTCTCATTGGTCCTTGTTCCTGGAAGGTCCTGTAGCTGTTGCTATAAAAGGGTAGCATGGCTGGGCCGCCATGCGCTAATATCAACCATTGTATGCTATGCGCCAGTGTGGTCATGCGTGTGTGTGGTTAGGGACCCGGCTGAAATAAGCCACTAGAATACCGACTTAATCGGTGAGGAGTTTGGTGTGCTAGCTGGTCAGGGTCGGTGTCCTAGATGCCCTAGATTACCGGCATAACCGGTGAGGAGTTTGATTGCCGTATTCAGGGTCTGGCGTTCAGACGCCATAGATTGCGGGTGACTCCCGCGAGGACATTAGCGCATGACCACGTATTATGCTCGCTTATCAATTATCCGTGTACCTGAGAGCCTGACAGGACACGGTACTTTTTCTCAGCGGCTCTGTGACGTAACAGGGTTCGCTTTTGACGCTAGACAGCGCCCTAGCGTTTTACTTTGCGGCTCACTGAAGTTAAGTGAGTTCGCACCTATCGCCATATAGCGCTGTGGCATCCCGTTAGCGGCTCTGGGATTAACAGAGTTCGCACTTACTGCCACAACGCGCTACGGCGTTTATTTTTGCGACTCTGCGGGATAACAGAGTTCGCTACTTTCGCCATCTTATTAGCAGCAGGCTTCGCCTGCACGGTGGACCCCGGGCTGCGAACGCACCTCTCTATTATATCTATTAGGTGCGTTCCGCAGACCCTAACATAATATTAGCGCCAGGGTCTGGCTAGTAAAATGACGGATGACCAGCGTCTAAGGCAGTATATCCAGCAGCTGGAGGGAAGGTTGGCGGCTCTTGAGCGCACAACCTCAGCTGTGGATATTACCGCAGTCGCTGTTCAAGCTGCTAGCGTGGCTGCAGCCAGTTTGTCCTCTGCTACCTCTGTCCCTACATTATCCCACCTCCCGCTTCCTGACAAGTTTGCCGGTGACAGCAAGCAATGTCGGGGATTCGTGAGTCAGTGCTCTATACAGCTCGAGCTTCTGGCTGCACGTTTCCCCACGGATCGGGCACAAGTGGGTTTTGTACTGTCTCTACTCTCGGGCAGAGCGTTGGAGTGGGCAACACCGCTGTGGGAGCGTGACGATCGTGTGGTGCGGAGTGCTCCTCGGTTTTTGGAGGCTCTGAAAAAGGTCTTTTTAGGACCTCAGGTCACGCACGATACGGCACTCCAACTGCTGACAATGTCACAGGGCTTGTCCATGGTCAGCCAGTTCTCAGTCCAATTTCGGACTTTGGCCTCTGAATTAGAGTGGCCAGATAAAGTTCTTATTCCAGTGTTCTGGAGAGGACTGGCAGACCATGTAAAGGACGCTTTGGCTACCAGGGAGATTCCTGCCACACTGGAGAAACTCATTTCTATATCTACCCGCATCGACCTCCGTTTTCACGAGCGGAGGTTAGAGTGGACCCAGTGTAGGCAGAGGTTTCGGCTGGCTCCCACCTTTGCCAAACCTCTGGAATTTCCTGTTCGGGCGTCTGACTCCCCAGAGACCGTGGAGAATACTCGAGTGGGATCTAAGTCTCGGACCACTCGAGTATCCGTGGTCTGTAGAGTGTGTCAGCAGTCAGGACATTATGTCAACCGATGTCCCCAACGAATAAGTAAACGGTCATGTTCCGTGACCATGGGTGCAGGGTCATTAGACGCGAGGGATTTTGCTCCGAAGATGCTCCTTAAAGGGTTAATCTCTCTAGGTTCATCCACCCTTCCCGCCAAGCTTTGTGTGGACTCTGGGGCAGAGGGGAATTTTATGTCCTCCTCCTTTGCCTCTCGCCATTCCATACCGCTGGTGACGCTCGCCGAGCCAATATCGGTGAGAGTGTTGAATGGAGCAATCCTGCCCTCACAAATCACCCACCAGACTGTCACTCTACCTCTGTCTACGTCTCCTTCACATCAGGAGAATATATCCCTTTTTGTTCTTCCTGAGGGAATAGATGAGGTTTTGTTGGGATTACCCTGGCTTTGCCACCATCTCCCCATATTGAGTGGTCCTCTGGGAGAATACTGGGTTGGGGTGATCATTGCAGAGACAAATGTCTCAGAGAGGACGTTCAGGTTTCCACAACGGAGATACCCATAGATCTTGATTCCCTTCCCAAGGTTTATCGGTCATACGCAGACGTATTCTCCAAAAAGGCAGCGGAGACTCTGCCGCCTCATCGCCCTTATGACTGTCCTATAGACCTCTTGCCTGGAACGGAGCCCCCTCGGGAAGAGTGTATCCTCTCTCTCTTCCTGAGACGGAGGCCATATCACAATACATCCAGGAAAATCTGGCCAGAGGGTTTATTAGGAAGTCAGTGTCACCAGCAGGGGCAGGATTTTTCTTTGTGCAGAAGAAGAATGGAGAATTACGACCATGTATAGACTATAGGGGTCTTAACGCCATTACCGTTAAGAACAAATATCCTTTGCCCCTAATATCTGAGCTCTTTGATAGGCTCCGGGGAGCAAGGGTATTTACTAAGCTGGATCTTCGTTATGCCTATAACCTGATCCGCATCCGTGAGGGGGACGAATGGAAGACGGCGTTCAATACCAGAGATGGACATTACGAATATCTTGTGATGCCCTTCGGGCTCTGTAATGCTCCAGCTGTCTTCCAAGATTTCGTAAATGACATCTTCCGGGACATGCTTGCCACCTCTGTGGTAGTCTATCTGGATGACATTCTCATCTTTTCTCCAGATATGGACACCCACCGGAGAGATGTTTGCAGGGTCTTCGACCTCTTGCGGGCAAATTCCTTATATGCGAAGTTGGAGAAGTGTGTGTTTGAGCAGGAGTCTTTGCCATTCCTGGGCTATATCATCTCCACTCAGGGATTGGCTATGGATCCTGCCAAACTACAGGCTGTAATGGATTGGCAAGAACCCCACTCTCTTAAAGCGGTGCAGCGCTTTATGGGGTTCATTAATTACTATCGCCAATTCATTCCCCACTTCTCTACTTTGGTTGCTCCCTTGGTAGCCCTCACCAAGAAAGGAGCCAATCCCAAATTGTGGTCAGAGGAGGTCTCCAAGGCCTTTACTTCAATCAAGTCCCATTTTGCTAGCGCTCCTATCCTACATCGTCCCGAGGTTGATAAGCCTTTTATATTGGAGGTAGATGCCTCGTCCGTTGGTGCTGGAGCAGTCCTTTTTCAAAAGGATGCTCAAGGTCGTAAACATCCTTGCTTCTTCTTCTCCAAGACCTTCACACCTGCGGAGAGGAATTATTCCATTGGGGATAGGGAGTTGCTAGCCATGAAGTTGGCCTTTTCTGAGTGGAGACATCTCCTGGAGGGGGCTCGCTTTCCCTTCCAAGTGTTCACTGACCACAAAAATTTGGTCTATTTACAGACCGCCCAGCGGCTAAATTCCCATCAGGCCAGATGGTCCCTGTTCTTCTCCCGATTCCATTTCACCCTCCATTTTCTCTCAGGGGAGAAGAACATTCGTGCTGATGCTCTGTCTCGCTCCGTGGTGTCCTCTGAGGAGGTGGAGGAGGAGCCTCGGCTGATTGTCCCCACAGAGAGCCTAAGAACTGTGGCCCCGGTTTCGCTTGAGTCTGTGCCTCCGGGCAAGACTTTTGTGCCCATCAATTTGCGACCGGAAGTTCTCTCTTGGGCACACTCGTCCAGGGTGGGTGGACATTTTGGGGCAAAGAGGACATCTGAGTTGCTGGCGAGGACATACTGGTGGCCACATATGGTCCGTGACGTCAGGGAATACGTTCAGGCATGCGTCTCCTGCGCCAAAAATAAGTCCCCTCGACAACGGCCAGCTGGGTTACTCTTTCCTTTACCGGTGGCAGACAGGCCCTGGGAGATGGTCGGGATGGATTTTGTGGTTGGCTTACCCAAGTCTCGGGGCTGCACCATCATCTGGGTGATAACCGACCACTTCTCCAAAATGGTGCACTTGGTGCCGTTACCACGGTTACCATCTGCACGGGCCTTGGCAGCATTATTCATTAGGCATATTTTCCGCCTACACGGTATGCCAGACAAAATTGTTAGTGATCGAGGTCCCCAGTTTGCATCTCGGTTCTGGAGAGAGCTGTGTCGTTTACTCAGCATTGAGTTGAATCTCTCCTCTGCATACCATCCCGAGACGAATGGGTTGGTAGAGAGGGCCAACCAGACCTTGGTCACATACTTGCGACATTTTGTCTCTGCCAGGCAGGATGACTGGGCATCCTTGCTACCGTGGCTGAGTTTGCTCTAAATAATGCTGTGGCTGACTCCACCGGACAGACCCCATTCCTCCTGAACTACGGTCAGCATCCGCGGGTACCAGTGCCTATGCCCGTGTCTTCCGCCGATTCCAGGGTGGCAGACTGGGCTGTGGAGGCATGGGACATTTGGGACTGCACTCAGGATGCCATTCAGGCCTCCAAAGAGAGGATGAGGTCTTCGGCCGATGCCCATCGGCGCCCCCGCTCCTACGTTTGCTCCAGTTGACCTAGTGTGGCTTTCTGCCCGAAACATCAGGCTACGGGTAGAGTCCACCAAGTTGGCACCTCGCTTTTTGGGCCCCTTTAAAGTTCTTGAGCAGGTGAACCCGGTAGTATACCGCCTAGCCCTTCCGCCTCGCCTTGGTATCACTGACACCTTTCACGTGTCCCTCTTGAAACCCGTGGCCATTTCCCGGTTTTCCGAGTCATCTGCTGGACGTCGGGTTCATCTACCGACGATCATGAGGTGAACGCCATTGTTGGGTGCAAGGTGGTACGAGGCAAAAAAATTTATTTGGTGGATTGGAGGGGTTATGGGCCTGAGGATAGATCCTGGGAGCCTGCTGAGCATGTTCACGCTCCGCAGCTCATCGCTGCCCAGAGAAGGGGGGGGCCCTAGGAGGGGGGGTAATGTTAGGGTTCGATTTCCCGCTGCTGCACAAGGGGAGTCTCGAACCCGTCCCGCTGCGGTCTCCCATTCATCTCCGGCCGCAGTGGAGCCTGCTCAGCAGAGGCGTCGGTCCAGGCGTCTTGCCCACTCCACTACTGGGCAGTGACTTGTTGCTGCCTTTCCTGGATCTGCTATTATAGCCAATGCTGGAGCAGACGTCTTTGGGACAAAGTACTGCATTTTCCCTTCTGAGCATGCCCAGAGTGAGATCTCTCATTGGAGATCAGGGGTCACATGCTCAGGTACTGCAGCAGCTCCTATTGGTCCGCCAGGAAGGCCCTGTTACTACGAGTCTTCTGGAACAGGTTTCTCATTGGTCCTTGTTCCTGGAAGGTCCTGTAGCTGTTGCTATAAAAGGGTAGCATGGCTGGGCCGCCATGCGCTAATATCAACCATTGTATGCTATGCGCCAGTGTGGTCATGCGTGTGTGTGGTTAGGGACCCGGCTGAAATAAGCCACTAGAATAACGACTTAATTGGTGAGGAGTTTGGTGTGCTAGCTGGTCAGGGTCGGTGTCCTAGATGCCCTAGATTACCGGCATAACCGGTGAGGAGTTTGATTGCCGTATTCAGGGTCTGGCGTTCAGACGCCATAGATTGCGGGTGACTCCCGCGAGGACATTAGCGCATGACCACGTATTATGCTCGCTTAGCAATTATCCGTGTACCTGAGAGCCTGACAGGACACGGTACTTTTTCTCAGCGGCTCTGTGACGTAACAGGGTTCGCTTTTGACACTAGACAGCGCCCTAGCGTTTTACTTTGCGGCTCACTGAAGTTAAGTGAGTTCGCACCTATCGCCATATAGCGCTGTGGCATCCCGTTAGCGGCTCTGGGATTAACAGAGTTCGCACTTACTGCCACAACGCGCTACGGCGTTTATTTTTGCGACTCTGCGGGATAACAGAGTTCGCTACTTTCGCCATCTTATTAGCAGCAGGCTTCGCCTGCACGGTGGACCCGGGCTGCGAACGCACCTCTCTATTATATCTATTAGGTGCATTCCGCAGACCCTAACAGCAGGTTGTGCAAACTTGGTCAGGAACTACAGGAAACGTCTGACTTCTGTAATTGCAAAGGTTTCTGTACCAAATATTAAGTTCTGTTTTTCTATTGTATCAAATACTTATTTCATGCAATAAAATGCAAATTAATTATGTAAAAATCATACAATGTGATTTTCAGGCATTTTTTTTTAGATTCTGTCTCTCACAGTTGAAGTGTACCTACGATAAAAATTACAGACCTCTCCGTTCTTTGTAAGTGGGGAAACTTGCAGTATCGTCAGGTTGTCAAACACTTATTTTCCGAACTGTATATATGCCTATGAGGATGTCACGTTCGGGGCAGGAGACCAGCAGCCAGTCTGTGAATCATGTTCCATATATAAACCATGATAAATGGATGTCAGAATGAAGTGTAGCTAAGGGTTATGACAAATTCTGTGACTATATCACTTATTACCCAATATGAATGCCAAAGCAAGATGAAATTAATGATTATTAAGATCGGTGGAGCATTCCTGTCTATGTTTGGGATAGTTGAAAATTCAGTAGAATGGTCAAAATGTAATCACGGAGGGTTCCAGAATTTTAACTTTGCCAATCCTCTTCTGAAATAGCTAAAGAAGTAGAGGGATGACTTGGCTATTGGAATGAGCAGTCAGCCAGCCACTTTATAAACAGATCTGATCATGTGCTCAACCTCGCAAAGACCTACTGAGACCCTGAACTGGAACTTGTTTCTAAAGGCTATGAAACCTTAAGATGTGAAATTTATTGGCAAGTTACATAACTTACTATTTTATACATTGCCTCATTAGAAGTTTGCACTTTCTATATTTACCATTACTTATCCCGCACATTAAATGCAGTAAAATAAAAAGTGGAGGCTTTTAGGGTCACCTTGACTCCCAAAAAATACAATCAAAATCAATCAAAAAGTCATAACAATATTAAATAAACTCCGGCTCTGCCGGCAAAAGAGCAAGACTTTCTACAACTCTATTGACTCAAGTCAATTTGTTTTTAATAGCAGTAAAACTTTAAAAAAATCTATATAATTTTCTAAACCCATAATCATACTGACCTGAAGAATTACATTACCTGGTCATTTTTACAGCAAAGTAAAAAGACTTCAGAATGAATTCAGGAAACAATTATGGAACTTAATTTTTTCACCATTTCAAACCACATATTTTATTTTCAAATTTTTCAATATTTATAAGGTTAAAAAAATGGTTGTTAGGGTTCGAGTTCCCACTCCTGCACAAGGGGAGTCTCGAACCAGTGCCGCTGCGGTCTCCCATTCGTCTCCGGCCGCAGTGGAGCCTGCTCAGCAGAGACGTCGTTCCAAGCGTCTTGCCCACTCCACTACTGGCAGTGACTTGCTGCTGCCTTTCCTGGATCTGCTATTATAGCCAGTTCTGGAGCAGACGTCTTTGGGATAAAGTCCTGCATTTTTCCCTTCTGAGCGTGCCCAGAGTGAGATCTCTCATTGGAGATCAGGGTCACATGCTCAGGTACTGCAGCAGCTCCTATTGGCCCGCCAGGAAGGCCCGTTACTACTAGTCTTCTGAACAGGTTCTCATTGGTCCTTGTTCCTGGAAGGTCCTGTAGCTGTTGCTATAAAAGGTAGCATGGCTGGGCCGCTATGCGCTAATATCAACCATTGTATGCTATGCGCCAGTGTGGTCATGCGTGTGTGTGGTTAGGGACCCGGCTGAAATAAGCCACTAGAATACCGACTTAATCGGTGAGGAGTTTAGTGTGCTAGCTGGTCAGGGTCGTGTCCTAGATGCCCTAGATTACCGGCATAACCGGTGAGGAGTTTGATTGCCGTATTCAGGGTCTGGCGTTCAGACGCCATAGATTGCGGTGACTCCCGCGAGGACATTAGCGCATGACCACGTATTATGCTCGCTTAGCAATTAACCGTGTGCCTGAGAGCCTGACAGGACACGGTGTTTGTTCTCAGCGGCTCTGTGACGTAACAGGGTTCGCTCTCGACGCTAGACAGCGCCCTAGCGTTTTACTTTGCGGCTCACTGAAGCTAAGTGAGTTCGCACATATCGCCATATAGCACTGTGGCATCCCGTTAGCGGCT
>JARQOD010000010.1:27668325-27760968 GCA_033576555.1 Oophaga sylvatica | reverse complement strand
TGACAGGAGCCCGTACAGTTATATTACTGTAATATATACTGAAGGAGCTCGACAGTCTATATCTACAGTAATATAACTGACAGGAGGCCCTTCAGTCTATATTACAGTAATATATACCTGAAGGAGCCTGTACAGTCATATCTACTGTAATATATACTGACAGGAGCCCTGTACAGTCTATATTACAGTAATATATGACGGAGGCCCGTACAGTCTATATCTACAGTAATTATACTGAGGAGCCCATCAGTCTATATCTACATGTAAATATACCTGAGGAGCTCGTACAGTCTATATTAAATTATTATATACCTGACAGGAGCCCTACAGTCTATATTACAGTAATATATACTGACGGAGCCGTCAGTCTATATCTACGTAATATAGACTGACAGGTGCCTGTACAGTTATTATTACTGTAATAATAACCATGAGTGGCCCGTTCAGTTATATTACGTAATATAGTACTGTACATGGGCCCGTACAGTCTATATTACAGTAATATAACTGACGGGCCCTGTACAGTTATATCTACTGTAATATATACTGAAGGCCCTTACAGGTCTATATTACAGTAATATATACTGACAGGGCCCGTCAGTCTATATTACAGTAATATATACTGTACAGGGTCCGTCAGGTTTATATCTACAGTAATATATACCTGACAGGAGTCCATACAGTCTATATCTACAGTAATATATACCTGACAGGAGCCTGTACAGTCTATATCTACAGTAATATATACCTGACAGGAGCCCTTACAGTCTATATCTACAGTAATATATACCTGACAGGAGCCCATACAGTCTATATCTACAGTAATATATACCTGACAGGAGCCCGTACAGTCTATATCTACAGTAATATATACCTGACAGGAGCCCTACAGTCTATATCTACAGTAATATATACCTGACAGGAGCCGTACAGTCTATATCTACAGTAATATATACCTGACAGGAGCCAGTACAGTCTATATCTACAGTAATATATACCTGACAGGAGCCCGTACAGTCTATATCTACAGTAATATATACCTGACAGGAGCCCATACAGTCTATATCTACAGTAATATATACCTGACAGGAGCCGTACAGTCTATATCTACATATATATACCTGACAGGAGCCCTACAGTCTATATCTACAGTAATATATACCTGACAGGAGCCCGTACAGTCTATATCTACAGTAATATATACCTGACAGGAGCCCATACAGTCTATATCTACAGTAATATATACCTGACAGGAGCCTGTACAGTCTATATCTACAGTAATATATACCTGACAGGAGCCCGTACAGTCTATATCTACAGTAATATATACCTGACAGGAGCCCGTACAGTCTATATCTACAGTAACATATACCTGACAGGAGCTCGTACAGTCTATATCTACAGTAATATATACCTGACAGGAGCACATACAGTCTATATCTACAGTAATATATACCTGACAGGAGCCTGTACAGTCTATATCTACAGTAATATATACCTGACAGGAGCCCGTACAGTCTATATCTACAGTAATATATACCTGACAGGAGCCCGTACAGTCTATATCTACAGTAATATATACCTGACAGGAGCCCATACAGTCTATATCTACAGTAACATATACCTGACAGGAGCTCGTACAGTCTATATCTACAATAATATATACCTGACAGGAGCCCATACAGTCTATATCTACAGTAATATATACCTGACAGGAGCCCGTACAGTCTATATCTACAGTAATATATACCTGACAGGAGCCTGTACAGTCTATATCTACAGTAATATATACCTGACAGGAGCCCGTACAGTCTATATCTACAGTAATATATACCTGACAGGAGCCCGTACAGTCTATATCTACAGTAATATATACCTGACAGGAGCCCATACAGTCTATATCTACAGTAATATATACCTGACAGGAGCCCATACAGTCTATATCTACAGTAATATATACCTGACAGGAGCCCGTACAGTCTATATCTACAGTAATATATACCTGACAGGAGCCCGTACAGTCTATATCTACAGTAATATATACCTGACAGGAGTCCATACAGTCTATATCTACAGTAATATATACCTGACAGGAGCCCATACAGTCTATATCTACAGTAATATATACCTGACAGGAGCCCATACAGTCTATATCTACAGTAATATATACCTGACAGGAGCCCATACAGTCTATATCTACAGTAATATATACCTGACAGGAGCCCGTACAGTCTATATCTAAAGTAATATATACCTGACAGGAGCCCGTACAGTCTATATCTACAGTAATATATACCTGACAGGAGCCTGTACAGTCTATATCTACAGTAATATATACCTGACAGGAGCCTGTACAGTCTATATCTACAGTAATATATACCTGACAGGAGCCCGTACAGTCTATATCTACAGTAATATATACCTGACAGGAGCCCATACAGTCTATATCTACAATAATATATACCTGACAGGAGCCCGTACAGTCTATATCTACAATAATATATACCTGACAGGAGCCCATACAGTCTATATCTACAGTAATATATACCTGACAGGAGCCCGTACAGTCTATATCTACAATAATATATACCTGACAGGAACCTGTACAGTCTATATCTACAGTAATATATACCTGACAGGAGCCCATACAGTCTATATCTACAGTAATATATACCTGACAGGAGCCCATACAGTCTATACAGTATTATATACCTGACAGGAGCCCATACAGTCTATATCTACAGTAATATATACCTGACAGGAGCCCGTACAGTCTATATCTACAGTAATATATACCTGACAGGAGCCTGTACAGTCTATATCTACAGTAATATATACCTGACAGGAGCCCGTACAGTCTATATCTACAGTAATATATACCTGACAGGAGCCCATACAGGCTATATCTACAGTAATATATACCTGACAGGAGCCTGTACAGTCTATATCTACAGTAATATATACCTGACAGGAGCCCATACAGTCTATATCTACAGTAATATATACCTGACAGGAGCCCATACAGTCTGTATCTACAGTAATATATACCTGACAGGAGCCCGTACAGTCTATATCTACAGTAATATATACCTGACAGGAGCCTGTACAGTCTATATCTACAGTAATATATACCTGACAGGAGCCCGTACAGTCTATATCTAAAGTAATATATACCTGACAGGAGCCCGTACAGTCTATATCTACAGTAATATATACCTGACAGGAGCCCGTACAGTCTATATCTACTGTAATATATACCTGACAGGAGCCCGTACAGTCTATATCTTCAGTAATATACTGTATATCTGACATACAGAGGCTGGGCTGGGGCTGATGTATATACAGGTGCTGGTCTGGGGCACATTATTAAAAGAAGGAGACAATGATGGGGCATATTACTACAAGAAGGGGACAATGATGGGGCATATTTCAGGGTGGAATCTACTTGCATTCCATGCTTAAATCTATCTATCTATCTATCTATCTATCTATCTATCTATCTATCTATCTATCTATCTAAAAAGAAGAAAATTAGAGCAGCACAAAGAAAGAGTCCTGGTGCAGAGCCCCCCAGGCAAATACCAAACATCAATTATAGAAATCCAGACAAATTGGAGGCAGCACACCGTTTGTAGTGAATAAAAAGCTGTTTAATAAGACCAAAAGGCGACGTTTTGGTCCAAACAACAGAACCTTTCTCAAGGCTTGAGAAAGGTTTGTGTTGTTTGGACCGAAATGTCGCCTTTTGACCTTATTAAATAGCTTTTTTTTTTCACAAACAAACTATGTGCTGCCTCCAATTTATCTGGTTATCTATCTATCTATCTATCTATCTATCTATCTATCTATCTATCTATCTATCTATCTTTCATTTTTTTTCCCCAAAGATCAATCCAATTGCTGTGTTTAGAAAGGGCAGTGTGAATGGCTCAGTGTCAGTGTGTGATAAACACGCATGAGCTTGAAGTCCCCTGCTGAACAGAAGAGAAGACTGCAAAGGTAAGCCTAAAATCAATAAATTGTTTACATAATAGGATTGATCATGGTGGTATTTCTCCTTGTATGTGATATTATTGGTCTTGGTATAAGGAATTATGTTGTGTATGGCGTTCATTTTCGTTTTATTCACATTTTTTGTTCTTATATTTTACAACCTGAACGACCATGGCTTGCCCCCCCCTAGTTTTGATCCTGGGTACGCCCATGAGACTAAGCAGTGTATGGGGGTGAGTCCGTTCCTCCTCGTGGTGCCCCTGGAAAATGCCTGATGCTGCTGCAGGCTAAACTGAACGCGGACAAATACTGTTGTAATTAAAATCTTTCGTGACAGCAAGAACGGAAGGATGAAAATTCAGAGTTTTACAGATTACAAGTACAGGAATGTCTGTCACAAATAAGAATATGATGAAAAGGATGAATAGGAAGAAGATGAAGAAGTAGAATATGAAGAATAATAACTGTTTAATAAGAACAATATAAGTAATGTTAACAAAAAGATGAATAGCAAGAAGTTTTAGAAGATTAAGAAGGTGAAGATGAAGAATAATTTGATGAGAAAGATGATGCTGCTGAAGATTATGAAGGAGAAAGTGTGTGAAAAGTTAAAAAGGTGAAGACCATGGAAGTTGTGAAACAGACATATTTGACAAAATAGAAAAAAGGTTAACAACATTGTGAATTTCTTCGTCAATCCGAACGTATTTCCTAAAAAAAAAAAATTAATGCTATTCCATTGGATTGGGTTAAACATCTATGCCTTTAATGTCTCCTCAACCTCCCCCAATACATTCTACATTACTCTTTGTTGTTTTCCTTCATGTACAATTAACCTACAAGGCAAGAATGGGGTTTTTTTTATTTCGATATTTAGTTCCCATAGACTTACATTGGACTTCCGGTATCGGTATCGGGTATCGCCGATATTTTTTGGGTATCGGCGATACCATTCCGATGCCGATACTTTTGGATATCGGAAAGTATCGCTCAACTCTAAAAGTAATATATTAGTATAAATTCGACAATTTCACAACACGATGAATAATCCCATTAATCAAGGGTTTATAATCTTTCATAATCACATACAGTTTACAGGCACAATCTTTTACATAAAGATTATTAATTCTATATCAGTCAGAATTTCAATCTATAGACAAAACATATAATTAAGGGTTTTTGTTTTTTCTATGCAAAATGCTCCTTTGAAGAGGAAGAGATCAAGAGATCTTGAACTCTACAGCGTCACCTCTTGGAAGTAGCGATCCTACAAGTCATTATCGACCCTTTATCGAGTCTTGAAATATGACTTAGGATTAAAGAAAAATTAGAACCTCAATTTGCTTCAGGGTATTGCCTCTCCTCAGTGCAAAGTATGAGAACTGATTTGGCTAGGTGAGAGGCTCTGGACTGAGGTCTAAGAGGTAACGTTTCTCCTTGTGTTGAGTGACATACCGGCTCTGGCATGCCAAGGTAAGGAGACTTATTCGCGGTGCAATACTCCTGTGGCAAATTTAATAAGCAAATTGCCTCATCGGAGAGGAACCAACAAGTCATTATCGACTCTTTAACAAGTCTTGCACTATGACTAGCCAAATAAGTTCTCATACTTTGCACTCATGAGGGGCCATACCCGAAACTCCGTGTCTGCAAATTGAGATTCTGATTTGGCTTTTATCCTAAATCATATTGAATTATTATTATAATTACGGTCAAAACCATGTCCCCAAAATTAAGAATCTAAAGGGGTTAGGGAAGTGATTGACCCTACCATGCCTACCTTGCCATGGAGGTAAGCACCTTAAATTCGATATTGCGCCCCTGCTCTACTCAGCCTATCCCTAAATGACCCTAAAAAAGGACTCTACTCAAAAGCCACCAGCATGACCCAACAATAAAGTGCTGAAGTGTAAGAGCTCTTCGTTCATATTTAATTGAGGTTGTTTTATTATGGCAGCCACTATGCCAATAAATACAAGGACGGCTCAAGTATGCCGGAATTGGAACCACTCATAGGCCATGTTCAGATGGTCATATTTCCCCATCTGTATTTATAACACAATGTGTAACTGACCGCAGGTCAGACCTCAGGTCTCCTTAACCTTGAACTTTACAACCTCATATGTTCCTATGAGGCTGTCATGACAGGAAACCCCGGTCAGTCTGTGTATTCTGGTCCACGAACAGGCCATAAAATATAGCTGTCTGAGCCTTGTAGAGCATCTCTTCTTTCTGGTATATAAAAGGGATACTCCAACAAAGGATCCCTTATTATGATGTCTAATAGCGCATACTGACATCGGTTATCTTCATGAGACCACCCTTTTCGCTTGGATGATGTAAGACTGGATACAAGAGTGAGACTATTTCTGGATGAAAGCAATCACGTTTTACTAATCTTATGTTATGTATTGCATATAACCATCACCAGAGCTAAACCAGTTGGCTACAAAAAGAGTTCTTTAGATCACAGCATTTTAAGGCTTAAGCAGGAGTACGTTTCTCCAATGTCAGGAGCCTCAACATATACCTAGTATTCACTGTTAAAGACATGCAAACCCGTTGTAAGGGGAAGCAAATCAATTTTCTTATTGTCTTCCCTGCTGTATTTCCTAACTTACAACTTACACAGTCCATTAACTGTGGATGGTGATAAGGAGCCCACCATCGAGATGGACTTGACACACGTCCACGTGCACAAACGTCAAGGATCATGCTTCCTTCTTGGGCTACAGCATAGAACTCATAATGATTCTTGTCATCCAAGAAAGGTGACAGAATTCATGTGGGTGGTCTGCCTTTTATAAACCTTAGTCATTAAGCTTTTCTTGTGAGGTGGCTTTTTGAAGCTCATACATTTTTACATTCCAGACCATTGACAGCAACTAGACCATAAATTTACTCAATTTTGGTTTTATTGGTCTCATTTTCAGGATAGTCTTTTGTATATTTTTTATTATGGTCTTTAAATATTCCTGTTCTGATCTGGATTCACACACATCTGTTGGCAGTATGGGGATATGTGGAACAAAGGTGCCCTTATGCTAAAAACCATCTCAACACTTCTAGAGTAAATTCATGCTCCACTTCTGAAAACATATGAGTGATGTTCATGTTACTGGGACCAGACGAGTTCAAGAACAGATGTTGCAAAAGATGTTAGAGGTGTATTCGCATGATGGATATGTCATGAGTGTCCGATAGATATGGATCCATTTATATTCATGACCTGACATTCTTGTCTCTCTCCATTCTATTGGAGCTTGAAAAATTGCCAAGATATTTCCATTTTGTCACTGTTAGGAATTGAGTTCCCACTGCTGCACAAGGGGAATCTCAAGCCAGTCCCGCTGCGGTCCCCCATCCGTCTCCGTGGAGCCTGCTCAGCAGAGACGTCGGTCCCAGCGTCTCGCCCGCTTTAATACTGTGCAGAGGCTTGCTGCTGCCTCTCCTGGTTCCTCTATTGTAACCAGTGCTGGAGCAGGCAGCTCTGGGACTAAGTCCTCTGTTTCTCCGTCTGAGCATGCCCAAGGTAAAATCTTCCATTGGAGATCAGGGGTCACATGCTTTGACACTGCAGCGACTCCCATTGGTCCTCCAGGAAGGTCCTGAAGATGCTCAAGTTCTGGGACAGGCTTCCATTGGTTCTTTCTGGAAGGTCCTGCAGTTGTTGCTGCTATAAAAAGACTGCATGACCGCATGGCCGTGCGCTAGTATCAAACTTGTTACGTGCTTTGCGCCAGTGTGGTCATGTACACATGTGGTTAGGTCTCGGCTGAAAAATGCCACTAGAATACCGGCACCTCCGGTGAGGAGATTGTATGCACATGTTCAGGGCTCGCTGAAAGATGCCACTAGAATACCGGCTACTCCGGAGAGGAGATGTTGCTTGTGTTCTGATTGCATGACCACAGACTGCAATCCGTTTAGCAGTCATCTGTGTCTCCTGTGAGGCTAACAGGACACAGATGCTATCACAGCAGCTCTGTGAAGTAACAGAGTCCGCTTATATTGCCATATAGCGCCACAGCATTTTAGTTTAGCGGCTCTGTGGAATAACAGAGTTAGCTTATATCGCCATATAGTGCTAAGGCGTTCACAGCTGTGACTCTGCGGGATAACAGAGTTCGCTCATACCACCTTGTTGCGCCATCTTACTAGCAGCAGGCTCTGCCTGCACAGTGGACCCCGAGCTGTGAACGCACCTCTCCTTTATATCTATTAGGTGCGTTCTGCAGGCCCTTAACAGTCACACTGCACACTGTGGTAATGTTCTCGAGATAGATGCTGGTCCCAGTGATGTGCCATAGATGTCCCAGAAGAGATAACACTATAACTCTTAGACAAGTCAAATAAGCAAAAACATTTCAATTGACTTGGCCAAATTGTAGGAGAGTTGAAGATGCATGCACCATTAACTAAAGTCAACAAAGTCAACTTGTGACTAAAAAATCCAGTAGGGTTAGACTTTCTGCGATGCCTAAACTGGCCAAAAAATCCAGTAGGGTTAGACCTCCTGCGATGCCTAAACTGGCCAAAAAATCCAGTAGGGTTAGACCTCCTGTGATGGTTGCACTGCATTTGCAGTAGGATGTCGATGCAACCCCATTTTCATTCATCAGATGCTGTATGTTACCAAAATCTTCATGATGGGATGTCAATAAATCTACACAATCACGCATCCATTTACAGATGGGAACACAAGAGCAGGTTTTGTCCTTCCTTACCTCTCACAATATTCCTTATATCTCACAAGGTCAGAGGAGTCAAAGAGCACCACAAAGATGGAAGATCGGACTGGAAGAAACTACATGTGCAGAGCAGAGAGGGCTACACAGAGGAACAAGTCAGGGTTGGGGTGAGTGTGTGTATTTTTTTTCTTCTAAAGGTGTACTCCCATCCCCAAGATCCTATCCCAATGTATAGTAGGTGTAACAAAACTAAGAATATTAGCAATTACCTTCAATTTGAAATGTAGTACTATTCTTCTGATTCGCTATGTTGCTTACCCCATGTGCATGATATTGCAGTAGCTTGGGTATCCATGGTTATGACCCTTCACATAATGACAGTTAGATAGTTAGCTAGCTAGTTAGCTGTTAGTAGTCATAACCATGGATAACTAAGTTACTATAATGCCCTGCACACGGGGTAAGAGACAAAGTGAATCAGAAGAACTATAGTACATTTCTAATTGGAGGTATTTGCTTATATTATTATTACACCATCTACATATTGGGATCGATTTTTGGAGATGGGAATGCCACTTTAAGGTTTATTATTTCTTGGGGTCTGGATAGACCTCAGAGCGTCATATAAAATCTATGAAAATCGAAGTGAATTGAGAAAATCTACCAATTCTGAAATTCTCTAGTCAACTCTACTGTCCGTACACCCAGATAAAGTCCTAGTGTTACAGCATATCTACACTGAGCCCCTTAGTTTTCAGAATCCAGTTGCACCCCATCGTGCTATGATGCACCCTGTGACTTAAGCCATACACACCGCATAATATCTCAGGTTAGGTAGACATTCGACACACTTCTTTTTTGCATACAAATTTGATTTCTTCCCTTTCTATATAATAGTCTTTCATTAGAATGCAGCATTGAAAGCGCTGAAGATTTATGCCTATATGTTGGCTGTGTAAATATCCCGACGAGTTGCCCAATGCATTCTGGGTAAAGTCATCCAATCTTCTGTATATTTTTACAAGCATATATTTCAACACTTGGCAGCCATTCAGTGGGAGCATATGTTTTCTGCATTAAGCAATAGCCATAAAAGGAATGACGTGTCGAGAATTAGGGAAATCAGATGTTTTTCTTGGATTCGCCTTGGCAGAGAAGTAGAACTCCTTATTTTTACAGACGTCTGTTTAAGACTTCAAAAGGCTGAGAAACCTGACCACAGGGTCATATCCGCGGAAAACTAGACTATGTATGCATATAAGTATATGGGCGCATATATATATATATATATCTTTATATATATAAATATTTGTGCTGTTAAGTTAACTAAGAAAATATATACATAGTTTCTAAGTATGTGGATATTTAAAGGGATTGTCTAGAATTACTAAAAGACGGCTAAAGATTTTTTTAAATATATGGAAGGATAGAGCTAAGCTGCGAGAGGACACATATTATCCAAATGTGGACATAAAAAACATAATAAATTCAAAATATAACAAGTATCAAAGAGTACTCTAATAATGAAGAATGCCTAAAAAATTTTATTTAACCAAAAATTATGCTGGACAATAAAAATATGAAAATATATGAACATTTTTATTAATTCCAGAAAAGAATTAGCCAAAATCACTAAAAAAAGAATATTAAAAACACCCCATAAACCGTCCTTCCAAAAGGCAGCATGACAATGGAAAATCCCACACTGGCGAATTGTTGGAAATCGATAAAGTATTCACCAAAGTGAAAGTACAAAAAGAGTAAATGCTGGCAATAAACATGATGAAAAAAATCACAGTACCGTGGCTGAGATACTTCAAAACTTCAAACCAATATATAAATCCATAATTGTGATATTAAAAAAGTACTCAAATAGAAACAGTAATACCAGTTATAACAATTACCCACACATTAAATGGAAATATCCAAAAGTGAGGGTTGAAACAATCAATATGGAAACACCTCTCAAAAAAACTTGCCTTAAACAAACATATAGTAGTACCCACTGCACACCATAATTATTGGACTATATGACTCACACTGCCCAGTACCTCGACGCGCGTTTTGCATATAGCTTCATTAGGGGGTAGTGGCAATACCACACACAATATATGGGCAGGTGTTGCATCATTTTTAGCAGAAAGCTTTCACGTTTTTTTTCCTTAACCTATACAGACCCTTTAAGCTTGAGGAATAGTAAGCCGATTTCCAACATTGTATGATTACTAGATTGTTTTAAGCTTGTTGAATAATTTACCCAATTTATTCTAGGTTTGGATTCTTTGCTAATTTGTCTATAGAAAAATGCAAGCAGAAATTACAACAGGGAACCCAGACAGATTGATGGTGTATCTGAAAAAGCAAATTACAATTGGGTACCCAGATGGAAAATGTAAAGGGCTTATATCAGTAGTTACAAGAGGAAGCCTAGATGGTTGGATGGCAGCGCTCATCAGAAAATTTAATGGGGAACTCAGATGGAAAGGATGTGGAGCTCATGTCAGAAATTACAATGGGGAACCCAGACAAATTATGATGGGGGTCAGATCGATACAATGGTTTGTAATAGGAAATACAATGGAACCCAGACAGAAGGGGGATAGAGCTAATATCAGGAATTATAATGGGAATCCCAGATGAAATGCAGTGGGTCTCGTAACAGAAATTACAATAAGGAATATAGAGTGAATGGGGGTATGGATTATATCAGGACTGACACAAATGAACCCAGACAGATAGAGATTCAGTTTTATATAAGAAATTGCAATTGTGAACCCAAAGTTAAAGGAGATGAGGCTGATATCAAGCGTTGTATCAGTGAACCCAGACGTAAAGGAGGCTGGATACATATCAGGACTTACAATATGAATTCCAAACTGAAAGGGGGTGACAATAAATCAGAAATTACAATAGGGGACCCCAACAGAAATGGGATGAGGCTAAAAGGAAGAATTTCAATAAGGAACCCACACCGAAATGAGGCATGGATCATGTCATAAATTACAATGGGGTCTTCTAATTGTTGGGTAACACCACCACCATGCATAATTGTCCATTTACATTTACCAATTGGTGGCATGATGCCACCGCCAATTGGTAAACTTTTACCTATCGGCTTTCATTTAAATGACTGTTTGCACAGGCCGTCCACAGTAAGCGATGTACACTTTGACTCAATGAATGAGTGTTTTGTGTGTTTATTGGGTGATTGTAGCCTGTTTACATGGCAAGCTAACAGAGAAATGAGTGTTTATAGCAACACTCGTTCACAATTATCTTGCAGCTTAAAGGGGTTGTCCAGTCTAAATTGATAAGTCTGCAGTCATTCTGTGTGACTGCAGACCTATGAATCTCTCATGCTTACGCACTGTGTGCTGCGAAGATTCATTGTTTTTTTAACCGGGAACGGCGGTGATCTATGCTTTAAGCATACTCTCGGGCAGAACCCATCTAGTGAGCGTGGCCTCACTCCATGCACTTGGACTACTTTGGACCTCCATTACTACACCAGGGCTTGATGCCAGCTGTTGACAAATCACAGCTGACATCAACCCCAACTACTATTACTCCGATTGCCAGCTCACCAGGGCAGTCGGGAAGAGCAAAGACAAAGCGCCAGAATTGTGCGGCGACTGTGGTCTGGTATTTTTAGGCTGAGAAGGGCCCAATAACCATGAAAGTTCCCATCCTGATAATATAACACCTCTGCTGTTTACTTTACCTTTGCTGGTTATCAAAAATGGGGGGACCTCACATATTTTTTTCCCTTTATTTATTAATTATCTTAATACATGTACAGTAAATTACACACACTAAGCAGTACTTATATCTCATGGATATCTATCTGTCTATCTATTGATCTACCTATCTATATCTTTGCACATCTTTAACATCTAAACATCTCTAATTTCTATTCTGCATTCTCCACCGGTACCTGTCACATGGACGACACATGGATGCCGCATGCATACACACGGATGCAAACGGATGGCTGCAGTATTTTATATGGACACACAACCTTGATAACACCAGTAGTTGTTTTTCCAGCACCGGTAAATCAGGACGTGTGTAGGGGGCCTTAATATGCTTCATATTTTTGCATCTTAATTTTGGAACAGTTTGAGCAAAATACCAAACTTTAAGCCCTCTACTGAAGCCACTTCCACCTTTGAGCAAACCACTAACAGTGTCTTAGACACATAACAAATATGTCCAAAATTGTATTTGCACCAAAACACAACAGAATTTCGCACATTTTCCGCCATAGTTGACGAGCAATGAAAAAGTAATTGTAAGGAATCATGTTGGCTATTTTGTGCATTTACAGTGAGTCCAGACATTGGATTCATGGGTATATACTGATAAACATTTTTAACAAAGCAATGCAGAATTCTAATGCGGCAATTTAAATGCATGCTTGACGCGATCTACTATAATGGCGCCGTTTAGTTATTGAACATTTGGGGCTGGTTGGTAACATTCCGATCACTTATCATCTCCATTTAATGCGATGCCGTTCACATTCCCATTCAGTAGCTGACAATTTCCTTTTCAGAATTGTTTTGTTGAATAGAAATCTTCTGAGGCAATTGCTTTTTTGTTTGGTCTGATCTTGAAATCTAAAATTCTCTTCATCTTGGTTGAGCTGTGAATGGTTTCCTGCGTCTGGGGAGCAGAGCCTGGTGTGGATGATGTATTCAGGTTTATCTGAAGTCACACATCTAATAAACATGGAAGGAGATAGACAGATAAGATTGCCCCTTTTATGCTGAGTAATGAGCAGAAATAGGAATTCCGGAACCTTCATTTGTTTAGTTTAAGAAAACTGCATTGCACTAATGTGAACACCATTTCTACGTGTCATCCACTCATTTTAGCTCATTTTCCACTCATAGGAGGAACTTGTCTAACTTTTCCACCTGTACCTTACTTTTTCGGATTACTATGCCAAAACTGCAGTGAAGACTGATACCAAACATGGCTGTACACCATAGATAGCAATCAGTAAAATGTAAAACAGCTTTTCCTCTGTGACAGGGCCACTGGCATGGTATATGAGGGTAAATATGTGTCACTGTGCATAATGGTGCCAGTGATGTGAAACCAGAATATTTTCTTCTGGCATACTACGTGTTGTGATGGTTAAATTAAAGTTGTAGACACGGGCTGGTTTTAAGTGAACAACTATAGAGTGGGTGGGAAGGTGTCCACCTGCAGAGTCGACACAACCGTGTGCTAACAGGACCTGTGTGACATTACAGTCATGTGATCAGTCACATGGTCTGGGTTTAAATGGCTGGTCTTGAGAGGCAGTCTGGGTGTTGTTTTTGGACAGCAATGACTCCAAACCGGTGGCTCCAGGTGGAGCTAAAGACACATTGTGGTTTGAGAGGGCAAATCCCTCAGACAATTGGACTTTGTTATACGTTATCTTTTAATTTTGCCGTTATGCCAGAAAGGCATGTGTTTGACACATGAAGTCATTTCCTGAGTCTTCTGATGGCGGCATAAACCCTTTGAAAACAAAATTGATCAGCCTTGTTGAAATCCAACATGCTTGACTCTTTTATTCCCTAAATTCGAAATTAAGTAGTGAGTCGGGTTGCAACCATACACATTAATTGGTCGTGTGGTCCAGGCAAAATCTTCAAAGAAAAGAGATAACAAATAATGGTTGCCTAAACGCTGCCATACACAATGAATAAAAGTCAACTGAAGCTGCTGATTTTGGTGAGGCGACATAAAGAAGATGCTACCAGTCACTTGAGGAGGACCTTTCTTACCAGAAAACAAAAGGATCAAGAGTTGAAGTTATAATTTGCAGAGACTTTTCTCTCATCTGTTGTAGGAGAGTTGAAAGGTCCTCATACACATATAGTGGTCGGCCGGCTGGTCCCTCAAACTGAGTAAGTTAGGAAGACTTTTTTCTTATGTGTATGGGGGCCTTTTTATGCTTAATCCTTTTGTTCTGCAGGTAAGTTACTTCTCTCCCCTATAGAGAAAACATGACTGATCCACAAAGCCAAGAGTTCAGGGATAGAGCAGACCCAGCTGAACAGACACCGGCTTCGTAAGAAGCATTTCGAGGTCAAGGAGTGGCCTAGCCAGTCTCCAGACCTGAGTCCAATAGAAAAAGTCTCTAGAGTGAACAGAAACTCAATGCTACCCAGCAACAGACCCAAAACCTGAAAGATCTGGAGAAGATCTGTATGGAGGAGTGGGCCAAAATCCACTGCTGCAGGTGTTAGGGTTCGATTTCCCGCTGCTGCACAAGGGGAGTCTCGAACCCGTCCCGCTGCGGTCTCCCATTCATTTCCGGCCGCAGTGGAGCCTGCTCAGCAGAGGCGTCGGTCCAGGCGTCTTGCCCACTCCACTACTGGGCAGTGACTTGTTGCTGCCTTTCCTGGATCTGCTATTATAGCCAATGCTGGAGCAGACGTCTTTGGGACAAAGTACTGCATTTTCCCTTCTGAGCATGCCCAGAGTGAGATCTCTCATTGGAGATCAGGGGTCACATGGTCAGGTACTGCAGCAGCTCCTATTGGTCCGCCAGGAAGGCCCTGTTACTACGAGTCTTCTGGAACAGGTTTCTCATTGGTCCTTGTTCCTGGAAGGTCCTGTAGCTGTTGCTATAAAAGGGTAGCATGGCTGGGCCGCCATGCGCTAATATCAACCATTGTATGCTATGCGCCAGTGTGGTCATGCGTGTGTGTGGTTAGGGACCCGGCTGAAATAAGCCACTAGAATACCGACTTAATCGGTGAGGAGTTTGGTGTGCTAGCTGGTCAGGGTCGGTGTCCTAGATGCCCTAGATTACCGGCATAACCGGTGAGGAGTTTGATTGCCGTATTCAGGGTCTGGCGTTCAGACGCCATAGATTGCGGGTGACTCCCGCGAGGACATTAGCGCATGACCACATATTATGCTCGCTTATCAATTATCCGTGTACCTGAGAGCCTGACAGGACACGGTACTTTTTCTCAGCGGCTCTGTGACGTAACAGGGTTCGCTTTTGACGCTAGACAGCGCCCTAGCGTTTTACTTTGCGGCTCACTGAAGTTAAGTGAGTTCGCACCTATCGCCATATAGCGCTGTGGCATCCCGTTAGCAGCTCTGGGATTAACAGAGTTCGCACTTACTGCCACAACGCGCTACGGCATTTATTTTTGCGACTCTGCGGGATAACAGAGTTTGCTACTTTCGCCATCTTATTAGCAGCAGGCTTCGCCTGCACGGTGGACCCCGGGCTGCGAACGCACCTCTCTATTATATCTATTAGGTGCGTTCCGCAGACCCTAACATAATATTAGCGCCAGGGTCTGGCTAGTAAAATGGCGGATGACCAGCGTCTAAGGCAGTATATCCAGCAGCTGGAGGGAAGGTTGGCGGCTCTTGAGCGCACAACCTCAGCTGTGGATATTACCGCAGTCGCTGTTCAAGCTGCTAGCGTGGCTGCAGCCAGTTTGTCCTCTGCTACCTCTGTCCCTACATTATCCCACCTCCCGCTTCCTGACAAGTTTGCCGGTGACAGCAAGCAATGTCGGGGATTCGTGAGTCAGTGCTCTATACAGCTCGAGCTTCTGGCTGCACGTTTCCCCACGGATCGGGCACAAGTGGGTTTTGTACTGTCTCTACTCTCGGGCAGAGCGTTGGAGTGGGCAACACCGCTGTGGGAGCGTGACGATCGTGTGGTGCGGAGTGCTCCTCGGTTTTTGGAGGCTCTGAAAAAGGTCTTTTTAGGACCTCAGGTCACGCACGATACGGCACTCCAACTGCTGACAATGTCACAGGGCTTGTCCATGGTCAGCCAGTTCTCAGTCCAATTTCGGACTTTGGCCTCTGAATTAGAGTGGCCAGATAAAGTTCTTATTCCAGTGTTCTGGAGAGGACTGGCAGACCATGTAAAGGACGCTTTGGCTACCAGGGAGATTCCTGCCACACTGGAGAAACTCATTTCTATATCTACCCGCATCGACCTCCGTTTTCACGAGCGGAGGTTAGAGTGGACCCAGTGTAGGCAGAGGTTTCGGCTGGCTCCCACCTTTGCCAAACCTCTGGAATTTCCTGTTCGGGCGTCTGACTCCCCAGAGACCGTGGAGAATACTCGAGTGGGATCTAAGTCTCGGACCACTCGAGTATCCGTGGTCTGTAGAGTGTGTCAGCAGTCAGGACATTATGTCAACCGATGTCCCCAGCGAATAAGTAAACGGTCATGTTCCGTGACCATGGGTGCAGGGTCATTAGACGCGAGGGATTTTGCTCCGAAGATGCTCCTTAAAGGGTTAATCTCTCTAGGTTCATCCACCCTTCCCGCCAAGCTTTGTGTGGACTCTGGGGCAGAGGGGAATTTTATGTCCTCCTCCTTTGCCTCTCGCCATTCCATACCGCTGGTGACACTCGCCGAGCCAATATCGGTGAGAGTGTTGAATGGAGCAATCCTGCCCTCACAAATCACCCACCAGACTGTCACTCTACCTCTGTCTACGTCTCCTTCACATCAGGAGAATATATCCCTTTTTGTTCTTCCTGAGGGAATAGATGAGGTTTTGTTGGGATTACCCTGGCTTTGCCACCACTCTCCCCATATTGAGTGGTCCTCTGGGAGAATACTGGGTTGGGGTGATCATTGCAGAGACAAATGTCTCAGAGAGGACGTTCAGGTTTCCACAACGGAGATACCCATAGATCTTGATTCCCTTCCCAAGGTTTATCGGTCATACGCAGACGTATTCTCCAAAAAGGCAGCGGAGACTCTGCCGCCTCATCGCCCTTATGACTGTCCTATAGACCTCTTGCCTGGAACGGAGCCCCCTCGGGGAAGAGTGTATCCTCTCTCTCTTCCTGAGACGGAGGCCATATCACAATACATCCAGGAAAATCTGGCCAGAGGGTTTATTAGGAAGTCAGTGTCACCAGCAGGGGCAGGATTTTTCTTTGTGCAGAAGAAGAATGGAGAATTACGACCATGTATAGACTATAGGGGTCTTAACGCCATTACCGTTAAGAACAAATATCCTTTGCCCCTAATATCTGAGCTCTTTGATAGGCTCCGGGGAGCAAGGGTATTTACTAAGCTGGATCTTCGTGGTGCCTATAACCTGATCCGCATCCGTGAGGGGGACGAATGGAAGACGGCGTTCAATACCAGAGATGGACATTACGAATATCTTGTGATGCCCTTCGGGCTCTGTAATGCTCCAGCTGTCTTCCAAGATTTCGTAAATGACATCTTCCGGGACATGCTTGCCACCTCTGTGGTAGTCTATCTGGATGACATTCTCATCTTTTCTCCAGATATGGACACCCACCGGAGAGATGTTTGCAGGGTCTTCGACCTCTTGCGGGCAAATTCCTTATATGCGAAGTTGGAGAAGTGTGTGTTTGAGCAGGAGTCTTTGCCATTCCTGGGCTATATCATCTCCACTCAGGGATTGGCTATGGATCCTGCCAAACTACAGGCTGTAATGGATTGGCAAGAACCCCACTCTCTTAAAGCGGTGCAGCGCTTTATGGGGTTCATTAATTACTATCGCCAATTCATTCCCCACTTCTCTACTTTGGTTGCTCCCTTGGTAGCCCTCACCAAGAAAGGAGCCAATCCCAAATTGTGGTCAGAGGAGGTCTCCAAGGCCTTTACTTCAATCAAGTCCCATTTTGCTAGCGCTCCTATCCTACATCGTCCCGAGGTTGATAAGCCTTTTATATTGGAGGTAGATGCCTCGTCTGTTGGTGCTGGAGCAGTCCTTTTTCAAAAGGATGCTCAAGGTCGTAAACATCCTTGCTTCTTCTTCTCCAAGACCTTCACACCTGCGGAGAGGAATTATTCCATTGGGGATAGGGAGTTGCTAGCCATGAAGTTGGCCTTTTCTGAGTGGAGACATCTCCTGGAGGGGGCTCGCTTTCCCTTCCAAGTGTTCACTGACCACAAAAATTTGGTCTATTTACAGACCGCCCAGCGGCTAAATTCCCGTCAGGCCAGATGGTCCCTGTTCTTCTCCCGATTCCATTTCACCCTCCATTTTCTCTCAGGGGAGAAGAACATTCGTGCTGATGCTCTGTCTCGCTCCGTGGTGTCCTCTGAGGAGGTGGAGGAGGAGCCTCGGCTGATTGTCCCCACAGAGAGCCTAAGAACTGTGGCCCCGGTTTCGCTTGAGTCTGTGCCTCCGGGCAAGACTTTTGTGCCCATCAATTTGCGACCGGAAGTTCTCTCTTGGGCACACTCGTCCAGGGTGGGTGGACATTTTGGGGCAAAGAGGACATCTGAGTTGCTGGCGAGGACATACTGGTGGCCACATATGGTCCGTGACGTCAGGGAATACGTTCAGGCATGCGTCTCCTGCGCCAAAAATAAGTCCCCTCGACAACGGCCAGCTGGGTTACTCTTTCCTTTACCGGTGGCAGACAGGCCCTGGGAGATGGTCGGGATGGATTTTGTGGTTGGCTTACCCAAGTCTCGGGGCTGCACCATCATCTGGGTGATAACCGACCACTTCTCCAAAATGGTGCACTTGGTGCCGTTACCACGGTTACCATCTGCACGGGCCTTGGCAGCATTATTCATTAGGCATATTTTCCGCCTACACGGTATGCCAGACAAAATTGTTAGTGATCGAGGTCCCCAGTTTGCGTCTCGGTTCTGGAGAGAGCTGTGTCGTTTACTCAGCATTGAGTTGAATCTCTCCTCTGCATACCATCCCGAGACGAATGGGTTGGTAGAGAGGGCCAACCAGACCTTGGTCACATACTTGCGACATTTTGTCTCTGCCAGGCAGGATGACTGGGCATCCTTGCTACCGTGGGCTGAGTTTGCTCTAAATAATGCTGTGGCTGACTCCACCGGACAGACCCCATTCCTCCTGAACTACGGTCAGCATCCGCGGGTACCAGTGCCTATGCCCGTGTCTTCCGCCGATTCCAGGGTGGCAGACTGGGCTGTGGAGGCACGGGACATTTGGGACCGCACTCAGGATGCCATTCAGGCCTCCAAAGAGAGGATGAGGTCTTCGGCCGATGCCCATCGGCGCCCCGCTCCTACGTTTGCTCCAGTTGACCTAGTGTGGCTTTCTGCCCGAAACATCAGGCTACGGGTAGAGTCCACCAAGTTGGCACCTCGCTTTTGGGCCCCTTTAAAGTTCTTGAGCAGGTGAACCCGGTAGTATACCGCCTAGCCTTCCGCCTCGCCTTGGTATCACTGACACCTTTCACGTGTCCCTCTTGAAACCCGTGGCCATTTCCCGGTTTTCCGAGTCATCTGCTGGGACGTCGGGTTCATCTACGACGATCATGAGGTGAACGCCATTGTTGGGTGCAAGGTGGTACGAGGCAAAAAATTTTATTTGGTGGATTGGAGGGGTTATGGGCCTGAGGATAGATCCTGGGAGCCTGCTGAGCATGTTCACGCTCCGCAGCTCATCGCTGCCCAGAGAAGGGGGGGGCCCTAGGAGGGGGGTAATGTTAGGGTTCGATTTCCCGCTGCTGCACAAGGGGAGTCTCGAACCCGTCCCGCTGCGGTCTCCCATTCATCTCCGGCCGCAGTGGAGCCTGCTCAGCAGAGGCGTCGGTCCAGGCGTCTTGCCCACTCCACTACTGGGCAGTGACTTGTTGCTGCCTTTCCTGGATCTGCTATTATAGCCAATGCTGGAGCAGACGTCTTTGGGACAAAGTACTGCATTTTCCCTTCTGAGCATGCCCAGAGTGAGATCTCTCATTGGAGATCAGGGGTCACATGCTCAGGTACTGCAGCAGCTCCTATTGGTCCGCCAGGAAGGCCCTGTTACTACGAGTCTTCTGGAACAGGTTTCTCATTGGTCCTTGTTCCTGGAAGGTCCTGTAGCTGTTGCTATAAAAGGGTAGCATGGCTGGGCCGCCATGCGCTAATATCAACCATTGTATGCTATGCGCCAGTGTGGTCATGCGTGTGTGTGGTTAGGGACCCGGCTGAAATAAGCCACTAGAATACCGACTTAATTGGTGAGGAGTTTGTGTGCTAGCTGGTCAGGGTCGGTGTCCTAGATGCCCTAGATTACCGGCATAACCGGTGAGGAGTTTGATTGCCGTATTCAGGGTCTGGCGTTCAGACGCCATAGATTGCGGGTGACTCCCGCGAGGACATTAGCGCATGACCACGTATTATGCTCGCTTAGCAATTATCCGTGTACCTGAGAGCCTGACAGGACACGGTACTTTTTCTCAGCGGCTCTGTGACGTAACAGGGTTCGCTTTTGACACTAGACAGCGCCCTAGCGTTTTACTTTGCGGCTCACTGAAGTTAAGTGAGTTCGCACCTATCGCCATATAGCGCTGTGGCATCCCGTTAGCGGCTCTGGATTAACAGAGTTCGCACTTACTGCCACAACGCGCTACGGCGTTTATTTTTGCGACTCTGCGGGATAACAGAGTTCGCTACTTTCGCCATCTTATTAGCAGCAGGCTTCGCCTGCACGGTGGACCCCAGGCTGCGAACGCACCTCTCTATTATATCTATTAGGTGCGTTCCGCAGACCCTAACAGCAGGTTGTGCAAACTTGGTCAGGAACTACAGGAAACGTCTGACTTCTGTAATTGCAAAGGTTTCTGTACAAATATTAAGTTCTGTTCTTCTATTGTATCAAATACTTATTTCATGCAATAAAATGCAAATTAATTATGTAAAAATCATACAATGTGATTTTCAGGCATTTTTTAGATTCTGTCTCTCACAGTTGAAGTGTACCTACGATAAAAATTACAGACCTCTCCGTTCTTTGTAAGTGGAACTTGCAGTATTGTCAGGTCACTTTTTCCGAACTGTATATATGCTATGAGGATGTCACGTTCGGGGCAGGAGACCAGCAGCCAGTCTGTGAATCATGGTCCATATATAAACCATGATAAATGGATGTCAGAATGAGTGTAGCTAAGGTTATGACAAATTCTGTGACTATATCACTATTACCCAATATGAATGCCAAAGCAGATGAAATTAATGATTATTAAGATCGTGGAGCATTCCTGTCTATGTTTGGGATAGTTGAAAATTCAGTAGAATGTCAAAATGTAATCACGGAGGTTCCAGAATTTAACTTTGCCAATCCTCTTTGAAATAGCTAAAGAAGTAGAGGGATGACTTGGCTATTGAATGAGCAGTCAGCCAGCCACTTTATAAACAGATCTGATCATGTGCTCACCTCGCAAAGACCTACTGAGACCTGAACTGGAACTTGTTTCTAAAGGCTATGAAACCTTAAGATGTGAAATTTATTGGCAAGTTACATAACTTACTATTTTATACATTGCCTCATTAGAAGTTTGCACTTTCTATATTTACCATTACTTATCCGCACATTAAATGCAGTAAAATAAAAAGTGGAGGCTTTTAGGTCACCTTGACTCCCAAAAAATACAATCAAATCAATCAAAAAGTCATAACAATTTAATAAAACTCCGGCTCTGCCGGCAAAAGAGCAAGACTTTCTACAACTCTATTGACTCAAGTCAATTTGTTTTTAATAGCAGTAAAACTTTAAAAAATCTATATAATTTTCTAACCCATAATCATACTGACCTGAAGAATTACATTACCTGGTCATTTTTACAGCAAAGTAAAAAGACTTCAGAATGAATTCAGGAAACAATTATGGAACTTAATTTTCACCATTTCAACCACATATTTTATTTTTCAAATTTTCAATATATTATAAGGTTAAAAAATGGTTTAATCCAAAAAGAACAAACATGGCTCACATGGCTGTGCTGCTGGAAAAAAATATAGCTCTTTGAAGATGCGAGCCAAAAAAAAAATATACAAAATGAAAAAATAGCCACAGTGGGAAAAGGCTAAATGTGCAGTAATTAAGATTTTGCAGCAAACAATTCTATCCAATTGGATTCGGCCAGCTAGATCCATCCATCAGACTCAAGGATCAGTTATTCCGAGGAAATGACAAAGGACTATTCAATAACATGGAGAAAAAATGTAATTCCGGGACCATAACCTTTAACTTAATCCCTTATATAGATATGAATTCCGAAACTCTTTAATGCATCTTGGGGTTTTTCTTCCTTTTGCTTTATTTATATATATATATATTTTTTTTTATAGAAAACTGATAAGCAGATGGAAAAAGTCTGTTTATAAGTTTAATAGGACCAGCATGGTAAAGGCATGAAAGATTTTCCTGCTAGCTGCTAACAAATCTAGAAAAGGCAGACAACACAATTCTATTAGCCTTGGGCAGAATTGAAGAGAGAAATGATTTTGATGTGGACATGAAAGCAATTTCCCATCATATCATATTAGCAATCTATTGTATTAGTTTTTATTTGCTCTGCTACAGAGATCCCTGCTTGGCCTATCCAGGAACAAAAAAAAAAATAATGAAAATGGCTGAGGTTGCAGGATGAGCACTTTCCTCCAAATAAACTTTGTTTGGCACGCTTTGCACAAAATGTTAACGTTTTGAAAAATTGAGAAAATTCTAAAAAATTGAATGCTTTTAGACAACTTGCAATTGGTTGTAATCTTTTAATTTGCAATTATAATAACTTGTATGCTGTAATTGTAAATTTTCTCAAAATGAATTTTGTTTGACAGACTTTGCACAAAATTTAAACTTTTTTGAAAAATTTAGAAAAATTCTAAAAAATTAAATGATTTTAGACAACTTAAAATTGGTTGTAGACTTGTAAATTGCAATTATAGAAAATTTTATCCTGAAATTGTACATTTTCTCAAAATTAACTTTGGCCTTGAGGAAGTGGCAGATTTCGCGGATACATTGAAAAACCCGGTCACTTTTTTTTTCTCTCTCTCTTCTGCAAAATTAACTTTGACAGACTTTGTACCAAATTGTAACATTTTGAAGAACTGAGAAAAAAATCTTAAAAAAATGGAATTGATAGTGGATTTGTAAATAGCAATTTTAATAAAAATGTATACTATAAGTCTCATAAATTTTCTCAAAATAACTTTGTGGACAGACTTTGCTTGCAATTTTAACGTTTTGAAAAACTTAGAAACACTTTAAAAATAATGACATTTATAGACAATTTGCAATTGGTTGCAGATTTGTAAATTGCAATTATTACAACTTTTATGCTATAACTATCATAAAGTTTCTCAAAATTAACTTAGTTGACCGACTTTGCATCATATTTTAACATTTTGAAAAATTGAGAAAAATTTAAAAAAAAATGTATTTTTTTTCAACAACCTGGAATTGATTGTAGATTTGTGAATTGAAACTATGATTAAGTTTTGGGTAAAATATTCTTCAAATTCTGGAGTCAGTAAAATTATATAATTTTTCCAATCTAGCACATAGAATTAAAGCCACTCCCATGAGGAGCATTATATCGTTGTTGGGCACAATGTAAAGACCTTGCCAAACTGCCAATCATAAAATGTCATCCAGAACCAAAGTTGTACTTGTTTTCTCTATCAACTTTTTCAATACTCTTGACTAGTGTTGAGCGATATTGCTCGATATCTAAAAATATCGTATCGAAATTGTATCGCCGATAGCACTAAATATCGTCGATATCCGATTTCGATACCGGAAGTCCCATGTAAGTCTATGGGAACAAAATATCGCAACAAAAAAAACCCTTTCTTTCGTTGTAAACACAAAATATACACACATAGAATACATATATATATATATATATATATATACATGTCATTGTGACATATATATATACATATATTTATAGTTTATACACTTCTACATAGTAAAATCGACTCTAATTCAATTGCCGGGTAAAGACGTGACATACCCCATAGAAGTCGACGGACTCGGTGCCGAGTACCCCGAAAACCTCTGGCTCTGTGCGACTCAACTTGGGCGTCATGAACAGGATTCTGTAGCTCGCTATAAGCGAGTCCTGTGTGCCTGAATTGCACTGGTTTTGTGCTTGAGAATTGCTAAAATCATCAGAGAATGTATTTGCCATTTTTCCGCCATATCTGCGTCACAACGAGGCACTGGTGAAGAAGAAGGGCGTGCTCTTCGTGGGTGTCACTCACTCAGTGGCGTGAAAACGATGGCTGCCCACTGTAAATGGTACTGCAATGTAACATCGTGCCCCACAGCTCTGGAGTTCCGCCTCCTCATCCTCCTCAGTGTGAGGAGGTCCCGCCTCCCTACAAAAGAGGGGCCCTCTCCAGATATGACACATGTGACTTGGCAGAGATGGCTAATGGACACGACGAGCAGAAGTGGGAAGGGATGGAGCAGTCAGAGCTCTCCCCCCACGGAAGCGACCCGATCGCCACGGAATCACCGTTGGGCACCCGGCCTGTAAACCCTCCTACGCTGCAAGAAGCGGAGGATACCCTGAGAGGCCTGGCCCGGCACCGGGAGGAGGTCGCCAGGATGGAAGCCAGCTGGCGTGCCCTAAAAATAAACTTGGAGCGGCGCCAATCCCTCTTACCTGAAGTGTCTGTACCGGAAGGTGAGGCCACCCGTTATAGTAGAGGAGCCCTTGCAATGTGATCCGGTTGATGTTGTCGCAGTGGAGGCACCCGTTCCTGCAAAAACCGCAGCACTGTCAGCAGCACCCCAGATCCCGCTGTCTGCCCCGGTCGCTGAGACAGAAGAAGCAAAACCCGTCCTCATGGAGGAGGCCGCGCAGGCACCAGAGCACTACCTGCCTGTACCGGAGCCCCGACTGTCATCTGATTTAGAGCCGTCTGCTTCCTCCGCAGGGGAGCGCCGCCAGGACTGGGGGGCGACAGGAGAGCTGCCGCAAACCGGACACTGTAAGCTGCAGTGGAGTGGTGGAGACATGGAGCAACTGGTGGAGGAGAATTACAATCGGCGTCAGGAGGAAGAGTGGAGACGTTGGGAGGGGAAGCAGAGCAACAAAGGGAGCAGCGAGAAACCCTAAAACTTTGCCAACGTCACCTGGAGAAGGACCGGGCAGATAAGGACCGGATGAGAAAGGATAAAGGAACCCTGAGTGAGCCGCGGCGTAAGGGTGCAGTACGGAGCTTTAAATTGAAAGGTGGGTGGGGCTTCATCAAGGAGCCTGGACTTTATTTAGAAGTCTTTGTGACCCGGCGGGACGTGGAGGCTCACCTCCCAGAAGGACACCCGGGAGGGACCTGTTGCCAGGAGACTTGGTGACTTACACCCGACACTGGGGTTACAATGGATGGTACGCCCTAAATGTTACCAGGTGCGACCCCTACTCCCCAGTGTGTCAGGAACCTGTGAGACCCTCGAAGCCTTCAGCCTCCCACATCCAGGCCTCTGCAAAAGTGCCCACCCCACTCCGTAAATCTCCCCAGCCTCCCTCAGTGGTCTCCTCAGCAGCCCCAGCTATGGACATGATAAGTATAGCTGGCCCGTACCCGGCGCCTGTTAGGCCCCCTGGGGTTCGTACAGTCCGTGACATAGGGCTCCAGACCCGGCGAGAGATGAAAGAGGTGGCCACACAGACCCAGATAGCGGGTCACGACTTGACTGTACAGGCCACACGACGTCATCAGGTCCTGGTGGTCCTTGGTGTCTCGGATGTTTGGCAAGCACCAGAAGAGTACCAGGTGGTACCTGTAACACCCCTGCCAAAGAAGTCTAAATAACCCGGACAGGGTCCCTGTATGTAAATAAATAGTTAAATTGTTTATGTACCCGGACGGGTGAATGTTCCAAAAAAATTTTTTTAATTTAATAAAAAATAAAAAAACACAGTTTTCATTTCTTTTATTACTGTCTCATCCTGCTGCGACGCCATCGATCTCCTGTAAAAAAATGAAAAAAAAAAAAAGTATACCACCTGACCGACGCAGTCCATAGTAACGAGTGTCCCACGACGATCCAGCTCTGCTACATCAGAATGACAGGCAGAGCCTGTCATCCCGGCGCAGCACAGCTGATTACCTGCTTCCCCGGCGGTGACGTCATCGGACTGACTGCTTTACGGCCGGGATTACCCTGCAGTCACTGCAGTTATCGCGAAAAACTGCATGTGACCGCCAGGGAGAAGATAATGGCGGCCATCAAGCAGTCCAGGACGTGACCGCCGGAGATCTTCTGCCAGGTAAGTGCCGCTGACTCCTGACAGACCCGACCGACGGACACTCACAGTGACAGTGACAAATCCGATTCCGGTATTCGATAAGACGAAAATATCGAAACGAATTATCGAAAGGCCGATAGAGCAAATATCGGCCGATAGCCGATATTTGCATTATCGTATCGCTCAACACTACTCTTGACGCATGAGAATCTTCCTACATAATATATCACAGAGGTCCAGTACAGCCACAACATCTGAACTATGGGTAAGCATACCTGCTCTATACCCAAAAGCTTGGATTCTGTGCCATTTATACTAATGAAAACATATTTTGCCCCATTATTGTCAGTGATGCCCCATGAAGTTACACCAGGTCACCAACAAGCTCTAAGAGCAATCCACAAGTCAACTAAGTCAGGTCCTAGTTGCTATGCATCTGCCTCGACTCAGCAGGGCTTCATTACCTTCCCCTATGGCCCCTGGCCTCTGCTGTGCTCCATGCTGGGTTTTATAAGAAGCCTGGTGTGTTCCCATGTGATCATCTGACTATTCCTGGTTTTCCTCTGCCCTGTTTGCCTTTGGCCTCCATTGCTTCAAGTCTTTGGTCCATATGTGCCTTTCTGCTGCTGCATCAATGACTGGGATCCGTGTACACACCAAGACCTTGACTTAGGGATCCACCTCCCAAGGTGAGCCCTATGCTGGTCAAAGTAACTGCCATCTTTCACCTGCCGAATAGTACTACTGTGGGTTTCCAATGGGATAAACTATCCCATAGGGTCGTTCCAACTAATTCATAAAAATCTAGATCCTAGAGCTAGGCCAGTGACTGTTCTCTGATTACAGCAGTCTAGTGAATTTACAGAATTAGATCTAACATCTCAGTTTCCTAGCATCAAAGTTTTTTAAGATTTAAAAGAGACATACGTACATCCATTTCTACTTATAGCTTAACAGGTTGACCATAGGAAGTCAAAAATCCCATGAGGCAGGGAAACAATTCCTACCCGATTCCACATACAACAATTAGACTATATCTCTGGATCACCGTCTCAACACAGAATTTAGTACCCATAATCTGTAATATAACAGTTCCCAGGACACTGGGTGCCAATTAGAGTTGAGCGATACTTTCCGATATCCAAAAGTATCGGAATCGGAATGGTATCGCCGATACACAAAAAATATCGGCGATACCCGATACGATACCGGAAATACAATGTAAGTCTATGGGAACAAAATATCGGAATTAAAAAAAACCCATTCTTGCCTTGTTGGTTAATTGTACATGAAGGAAAACAACAAAGAGTAATGTAGAATTTATTGGGGAGGTTGAGGAGACATTAAAGGCATAGATGTTTAACACAATGCAATGGAATAGCATTAATATTTCTTTTTTTGAAATACGTTTGGATTGACGAAGAAATTGACAATGTTGTTAACCTTTTTTCTATTTTGTCAAATATGTCTGTTTCACAACTTCCATGCTCTTCACCTTTTTAACTTTTCACACACTTTCTCCTTCATAATCTTCAGCAGCATCATCTTTCTCATCAAATTATTCTTCATCTTCACCTTCTTAATCTTCTAAAACTTCTTGCTATTCATCTTTTTGTTAACATTACTTATATTGTTCTTATTAAACAGTTATTATTCTTCATATTCTACTTCTTCATCTTCTTCCTATTCATCCTTTTCATCATATTCTTATTTGTGACAGACATTCCTGTACTTGTAATCTGTAAAACTCTGAATTTTCATCCTTCCGTTCTTGCTGTCACGAAAGATTTTAATTACAACAGTATTTGTCCGCGTTCAGTTTAGCCTGCAGCAGCATCAGGCATTTTCCAGGGGCACCACGAGGAGGAACGGACTCACCCCCATACACTGCTTAGTCTTCTTCTGCTTAGAATTTAGAGCATATATTTTGCTCTTCATTTTGGTCTTATACTTAATGTTCTTCTGCTTTTTGATCTTCTGCTTATTGTTCTTCTGTCTCTTGTTCTGTATCTTGTAGTTTGTCTTAACCTTCTTTGTCCTGTTGGTGATGGTACAAGAGCCAATGAAAGTAACGAGGACCAGCTGACTGTGCTGGAACCCGGAGGGTCAGCAGAAGGAAAAGAGCCAATGGCACAACCGAGGACCAGCTGACGTTACTGGGACACGGTTACTAAGCAGGAGGTACCTGTGCTCCAAAGCACTACCAAGGACCAGCAGACGTTGCTGGAACTCGGATACCGACATGGAGGCACCTAGGCCAAAGGCACTGCGGAGAACCAGCTGACGGTACTGGAACCCGGATGGGTAGCAGAAGGTACAAGAGCCAATGAAAGTAACGAGGACCAGCTGACTGTGCTGGAACCCGGAGGGTCAGCAGAAGGAAAAGAGCCAATGGCACAACCGAGGACCAGCTTGACGTTACTGGGACACGGTTACTAAGCAGGAGGTACCTGTGCTCCAAAGCACTACCAAGGACCAGCAGACGTTGCTGGAACTCGGATACCGACATGGAGGCACCTAGGCCAAAGGCACTGCGGAGAACCAGCTGACGGTACTGGAACCCGGACGGGTAGAGAAGGTACAAGAGCCAATGCAAGTGACGAGGACCAGCTGACTGTGCTGGAACCGGAGGTCAGCAGAAGGAAAAGAGCCAATGGCACAACCGAGGACCAGCTGACGTTACTGGACACGGTTACAAGCAGGAGGTACTGTGCTCCAAAGCACTACCAAGGACCAGCAGACGTTGCTGGAACTCGGATACCGACATGGGGCACCTAGGCAAAGGCACTGCGGAGAAACAAGCTGACGGTACTGGAACCCGATGGGTAGCAGAAGGTACACATGGAAATTAAAGTTGAGGCAGCAGGACTGTTTGCCGTTCACACAGCAGGGGAACAGCTGACATTACGAACCCCAGTAACACAGGAGCAAGTGTAGACTGTGCTAACAGCACTTCCGAGAAACAACTGGCGGTGTTGTAACCCAGGGATGAAAAGAGAACAGGTGGAGGCAGCAGGACTTTTGCCGTTCACACAGCAGGGAACAGCTGACATTACTGAACCCCAGTAACACAGGAGCAAGTGTAGACTGTGCTAACAGCACTTCCGAGAAACAACTGGCGGTGTTGTAACCCAGGGATGAGAAGAGAACAGGTGGAGGCAGCAGGACTTTTTGCCGTTCACACAGCAGGGGAACAGCTGACATTACTGAACCCCAGTAACACAGGAGCAAGTGTAGACTGTGCTAACAGCACTTCCGAGAAACAACTGGCGGTGTTGTAACCCAGGGATGAGAAGAGAACAGGGTGGAGGCAGCAGGACTGTTTGCCGTTCACACAGCAGGGGAACAGCTGACATTACCGAACCCCAGTAACACAGGAGCAAGTGTAGACTGTGCTAACAGCACTTCCGAGAAACAACTGGCGGTGTTGTAACCCAGGGATGAGAAGAGAACATGGGTGGAGGCAGCAGGACTGTTTGCCGTTCACACAGCAGGGGAACAGCTGACATTACTGAACCCCAGTAACACAGGAGCAAGTGTAGACTGTGCTAACAGCACTTCCGAGAAACAACTGGCGGTGTTGTAACCCAGGGATGAGAAGAGAACATGGTGGAGGCAGCAGGACTTTTTGCCGTTCACACAGCAGGGGAACAGCTGACATTACTGAACCCCAGTAACACAGGAGCAAGTGTAGACTGTGCTAACAGCACTTCCGAGAAACAACTGGCGGTGTTGTAACCCAGGGATGAGAAGAGAACATGGTGGAGGCAGCAGGACTTTTTGCCGTTCACACAGCAGGGGAACAGCTGACATTACTGAACCCCAGTAACACAGGAGCAAGTGTAGACTGTGCTAACAGCACTTCCGAGAAACAACTGGCGGTGTTGTAACCCAGGGATGAGAAGAGAACATGGTGGAGGCAGCAGGACTTTTTGCCGTACACACAGCAGGGGAACAGCTGACATTACTGAACCCCAGTAACACAGGAGCAAGTGTAGACTGTGCTAACAGCACTTCCGAGAAACAACTGGCGGTGTTGTAACCCAGGGATGAAAGAGAACAGGGTGGAGGCAGCAGGACTTTTGCCGTTCACACAGCAGGGGAACAGCTGACATTACTGAACCCCAGTAACACAGGAGCAAGTGTAGACTGTGCTAACAGCACTTCCGAGCAACAACTGGCGGTGTTGGAGCCCAGGGTCAAGGAGGATGTTTAAATACTAGATCAAGTATTTTCCTTGTTACGTGTCAATTAAAAATGTCTATACTCCAAACAAGAGAAATATAACCTTTAGTACCATAAGATGATGATTTTACTTTAAAAAATATATGTAAATTAATAATTGACAAACATAAACGCATACATTAACATGTTGAAAAGCAATGCAAACCACAATAAAAATCGGTTAAATAATCTGCTATACGGTTTTAAATAAAAGCATACAAGTACATATCAGAATCCATTAATGATGGATAAGTAACAGTATGTACACCATTTTCATTTGCTGAATAATATCACTAAAAAGTTTTTAAAAATATCTAAAATTTCCATCATGTAATACTGATAATATGTGCCAATCATTTATATTAACAAAAAAAACCTTTAAAAAGTGCATAGTGAAAACAGCTATTTATGCCTGACTGTGGACTTGCAAGCATGACAACGGATAGATAAGGTATATATAGATGAGACTGCATAGCCACAGATGGTGAATGGCGATGTAATACTGTACCTCAATAAAGTGTGCGTTACTACTACATCCTTTTTTTTTATATAGCTTTATAAAAGGGTACGTGCATGTATGCTTGCGCCTTTGTTTGGACGCACAGACTGGCTTCCTGCTGTGACGCGTTGGGTATTGGAGCGTCTGTGCGTCTTATGACGCAGACTAACATTCACGGTGCGCATCGTTCATCATCGCAAGCGTACCGACAACACAAAGGCGTTGTCATGACTGCTTTACTCAGTAAACATGCACCTATGATGAAACATACACGCATGTGCCCTATTACATAACAAGCTACAAGAAAAATGCGTGTGAGGTGTGACACAGCTGTTTTGTTAAGGTACAGTATTATATCGACATTGTACAGGTGTCGCTATTCAGTCTGATAAATAGATATCATTCACCTATTCTATCAGTTGTCGTTCTTTCAGCACCACTTACAGGTATATATTTTGCTATTGTGACTATGCACTATTGACTTTACCAAGGTAATGCATGATTTTTGTTAGCGATTATCATGTTTACATGAAGGACCTTTATGATATGGGCTGTTAACTTTCTAATCAAATATGTATTTTTTAAAATGACACAAATATAAGTAATGTTGAAGAGGACTATTCCTACATGCATTGTTTGCACAATATTACAGGTGTACATCACGTCCCTTAATCAACATTGGATATTATATTTACTTGTATGCTTTTATTTCAAAGGCAAGAACACTGAAGTATAACCTTCGCACTGCAGCAGTTGTCAAAGTTCAACCCACATTATGCACTTCCAACATTGCAGTATTTGAGTCATCATGATGTGAGTTGGATTTGTCTAAGCTATGGAGTGACAAGGTTGACCATCAGTATCCTATAGCATAAGTAGGCTTTTGTGTTTGCATTTGTTTTCGACATGTGCATATCTGTTAATAATATGTCACAATTTCACAATTATTTTGTTACCAGATTTGTTAGACAAAGACAAATCATTTTATGGTTTGAAAGTGTACGTTTTCAAATGTTTACAGCTTAGAAATCATGGTGTAGCCTCATATCTATGTGTAGCACTAGACACTTTGAGATGTCATGTTTTTTTCACCATGATTAGGTAGCTAGCAGTAATTTTTGCCGGACACACAGCAGGGGAACAGCAGGCGTTACTGAACCCCACAAACACATCAGCGATTGTTTTCATCTGTGCATCTAACACTTCTGAGCAGCAACTGGCGCTGTTGAAGCCCAGGGTCAAGGAGGGTGTAGGCACAAAATATTGAGTTATTGCCTTGTTACGTGGCCATTGCAAATGTATGTACTTCAAACAAGAATAAATGAAGTTTTACTACGACAATAAAATGATGAATTTCAATTACAAGAATAGAAAAATATTTATACTTGACAGTCCTCTGTGGTTGATAACGTTTAATGGCTAACTGAAAATATGGTAACAAATTCAAAGCTTTCGAGACTACTCAGGTGTCTTCATCAGGCTAAGAGTAAAGCCAAAAATGAAGAATCACATATTTCTACACACAACAGGACACAGGAATAGCTAAGACAAGTGAGGGAGGGACAAGTGAGGGGAGACCGGCAACAAAAAGGAGAACAAGGATGAATTATCAGCGCCACACAATCACAGATAAATTAATGAATTTACCTGTGGCAAAAGACTTTTGTATGCCCGGTCATAGCATCATGGATATGGAATTACTGGTATTAAAATATAACTTCAAATATGAGAAACGTACAAAGGTTTCAGAATATAAGCTCATCATGACCTTTGACACTGTTAGTGATGGAATGAATAGATCACATGGATTTATGTCATTCTATATCAATTAAGGAATCTGCGTCTATGCCCTTCCAGGGTCATGAAAACCCAAAAAAAGACGCCAATGAGAGGGCAATCAAAATTTCTATCCTTATCTAGGAACTGTTCCAATATTTATGTTCATCCCTGTGAGATAATGACAGTTCTGATACACGTCACTTACTTGTCTTACCTATTGCACTATTCCTGTGTCCTGTTGTGTATAGAAATATGTGATGCTTAATTTTTTTATTTAGTCTTTCCCTGATGAAGAGACGTGAGTAGCCTTGAAAGCTTGCAATTTGTTTCCATCTTTTCAGTTATCCATTAAAAGGTATCAACCACTGCTGACTCTGAAGTCTAAATATTTTTCTATCTACTGGCTAACACGGTACAAAGATACACATGTTTTCTAATTTCAAGAAGGAAAAATAAAGAAAATACAAATATAAACGCATATATGCACATGCCAAAAATAAATGGAACAACACAACACCCAAAAATTGGTAACAAAATATAGTGTTGTAAATTTAAGAATAAAAGTCCATTTTTTTTTTTATGAATAATGCTTAAGGAACGCTATGTTAAACCATAACATAGTGAAGACAATGGATTTTGTAATAGTCACTCATCATCATCATCGCAAATTTTATGTGACAGTCACAGACATTTCAATTATTTAAGTTCATAAAATCGTAACTTTCTATAGCATGTATGACATGTCCAGCATGGACTCATCAATGTGATTGATGACACAATAATGTACGAAAAAAATAACCATTTAAAAAAACATTAGGCATTGTTTGTCACAATTTAAGTGTGTGCCTGCAAGTGTAGGTGAAACAAAGGCTACGGATAGCAAAGGTATATTCTATGTCTGTATCAGACAGTGGACAGCCTCTGATGGGTAATGCCGATGTTATACTGTACGTCAATAAAGTCTGCGGCTGAAATCATGCATTTTTTGCTTGTAGAGTGTTGAAGAGGGTAAAAGAATGTCTGGTTGCGCAAAGCTTTATCCGTCAACACTACCTTCCTACTGTCACGCGTAGGGTAGGGTAGCGTGTGGCAATTAGCTGACTATCAAATGTGAGGTTAGGCTGCGTTATTGCGCACTAGGGACGCAAAAAAAAATACAGCAGTAATAATTTAATGTGTATACTCCACCTATGACAAACAAAAAAATTACGTTCCCTCTTTAACAATGTACAAGACTAACAAGCCTAATGGTTGACGCTGACTTAATTGAGATACAGTATTACATCAACATTGTCCATGAGTAACTATGCACTGTGATACCTATATACCAGTATTAATTTATATCTCTTGTGGTTGTTTCAACAGCACTTGCAGGTATAACTACCTATTGTCAGTATGCATGATGCACTTTCTAGATGTAATAATTTATTATTGGACATTATTACCATGTTTACATGCTGGCCATTTCATATATGGTGTTTGAAGTTACAGTTGGCATCAGTATGTGTATTTTATAATGTCTGTCATAAATAAAACTCGTGATGATGATGATGAGGATTTAATGATTCGTACATCCATTGACTGCATTATCTTACAGGTACAGATAAAGTTCCTTAAAAAGCATTAATTCATAAGTCTGAAATGTACTTTTATGCATTAATTTCAAAATGTGAAGAGTAGACTATGTTTTATTTTTTGTTACCATTTCTAATAGACATGTGCAGATATGCGCTGTGATGACAAATTATTATTTGTCCATATTTGTCATAAAAATTTATCATTCTAGGCCTGCAAAACTTCACAATTTCATGTTTTCAGCATAACAAGCAGGGTGACGGCTCTTCCCTATTTGGAGCATGTTGGTCATGTGTTTTTCTGTCCATGTGTCGGGAACAGGAGACTTCTTGCCGTTCACACAGCAGGGGAACAGCTGGCGTTACTGAACCCCACTAACAGTAGAGCTTGTGTTTTGTTCTGTGGACACGACACTTCTGAGCAGCAACTGGCAGTGTTGAGCCCAGGGAGTAGAGTTCAGGTGGTAGAAAGATGAACATAACAGGAGACATGGATAACGTTGCGAACCAGTTATTTAATCTGAAAACGGACAGACAAATTCTGCCGAGATCCATGCCTTGTTCATTTTCAGAAAAGTAAGCCGGTCTACATTATCGGAGGATAGTCGCATGCGACGGTCTGTTAGTACACCACCTGCAGCACTAAAGACGCGCTCCGATAATACACTGGCAGCAGGGCAAGCCAGCACCTCCAATGCATACTGGCTAAGCTCTGGCCATGTATCCAGCTTAGAGACCCAAAACTTGAATGGGGAAGAGCCATCTGGGAGTACACTGAGAGGCAAAGCCAAGTAGTCTGTCACCATCTGACGGATACGTTGCCTCCCGCTGACTGGAGCCCTCTCGGATGGTGTAGACATTTGTGGCGCTGCCACAAAACTTTGCCACATTTTTAACATACTGGTCTTTCCCTGTGCAGAGGCACTGCGTGTGCTCCCTCTTGTTGCAGAGCTCTCTACACTGCCTCGACGCACAGAGCTGCTTTGTAAAGCAGTAGCAGCAGCAGTGCTCTCGGCAGTAAGGTAGAACATTAGGGATTGCACCAGTGTGTCTTGGTACTCCCGCATTTTACGCTCCCGGTTCAACGGTGTGATGAGGCTTTTGACGTTGTCCCGGTAGCGAGGGTCTAGGAGGGTGTACACCCAATAATCAGACGTCGTGAGAATGTGGGCGATGCGGCGGTCGTTTCTTAGGCACTGCAGCATGAAATCAACCATGTGCTGCAGACTCCCAACTGGCAAAGAAACGCTGTCCTCTGCAAGAGGCGTTATCTCTGCCTGCTCTGCATCACCCCACCCTCGCTCTACATACTGACTAGAGCGTTGTGTACCTCCCTCTGGAGCGATGTCTTCCTCCTCCATTGACTCCTCCTCCTCATCCTCCTCACAAAGTGAGCCCTGCCCAGCCTTTGTGAGGAACCACGTTGCGCTGACTTTCCAGAAGGTGATGGAATTTGTGACTCCTCATCCTCCACCTCTTCCAAAACCTCATCCCTTATTGCTTGCAGTGTTTTTTGAAGCAGGCAGATAAGGGGGACAGTCAGGCTGACTAGTGCATCATCTGCACTCGCCATCCGCGTTGACTCATCAAACGCACGCAAAACGTGGCACATGTCCTTCATAGTGGCCCACTCATTAATGGTGAAGTGTGGACGGCGCAAATTGCGTGTTGATTGCGCCTGATGCAGCTGATACTCCATAACTGCTGGCTGCTGCTCACACAACCGCTCCAACATATGTAACGTTGAATTCCACCTGGTGGATACGTCACATATGATGCGATGTTCAGGAAGGCGCAATCTGCGTTGCAGAGCTGCAATGCGCGATCTGGCCATGCTGGAACGTCGCAAGTGAGCGCACTCTAGGCGGACCTTGTGCAGCAGTGCATCAAGATCCGGATAGTCCCTCAAAAAACTCTGCACGACCAAGTTGAGCACATGTGCCAGACATGGTATGTGAGTGAGGTTGCCAAGGCCCAGAGCTGCCACCAGATTTCGGCCATTGTCACACACTACCAAGCCTGGCTGGAGATTCGCTGGCAAAAACCACACGTCGCTCTCCTGCTTGATGGCATTCCAGACCTCCTGCGCTGTGTGGCTTCGATTCCCCATGGGAATTAATTTCAGAACGGCCTGTTGCCGTTTGGCCACGGCTGTGCTCATATCGGTCGCATCAGGTAAGCGTCCACGGGTCCATGTGGAGGTAGACCGTGACGGCTCCTGCAGCGATGATTCTGAGGAACTGGAGTAGGAGGAGGAGTCAATGTGGACAGACTTGATTCCGGCAATCCTTGGAGTTGGCAGAACACGTACAGCGCCACTCGCAAGATCTGTACCCGGCTCCACAACATTCACCCAATGGGCAGTGAGTGAAAGGTATCGTCCCTGGCCATGGGTACTGGTCCACGCATCGGTGGTCAGGTGGACCTTGCTACTGACGGCGTTTAGTAGCGCATGTTTAATTTTTGCCTCAACATGCTTTTGCAGACCAGGGACGGCTTTCCTGCTGAAATAAAATCGGCTGGGCACATTGTATTGTGGGACTGCCAATGCCATTAATTCACGGAAACTGTCAGTCTCCACCAGCCTGAATGACAGCATTTCAAGGGACAGGAGTTTTGCAATGCCAGCATTCAGAGCCTGTGCTCGTGGATGGTTTGCCGAGTATGGCCGTCTTTTATCCCATGCCTGTGCTACCGATGGCTGTTTTGTGGCCTGGGTGTGTGAGGATGACAGGGAACTTGCAGCTGTGGGTGGAATAACACTGTGTCTCTGGACAACAGTGACAGAGGTTCTTCCATGGCGATCCTTTGAGGAAGCCGAACCAGCTGTGTGTGAACTGGAGGAAGAGGCTCCAACACGAGCTGAAGATGTAGGTGCTGCTGTAGGTTGGCCTACATCTCCAGTGTGTCTTTGTAACTCAACAAAGTGCTTTGACCGCACATGTTTCCACATATTTGTTGTATTAAGGTTACTGACACTTTTACCTCTTTTAATTTTTTGATTACACAGCTTGCATTTGACATAGCAAATATCATCTGCAACTGTATCAAAAAAGGACCACGCAGAGCAAGTCCTGGGAGCGCCCGGTTTGGCTGTTGGAAGAGAACTGCTCCGAACGGGTGCCAAACTGGAGGCTACAGGCAAGCGAGTCTGCAGCCTACCTCTCCCTACTGTTTGGACCGTTGGGGCAATCTCTTCCTCAGAGCTGCTCCCACCACCTTCCTGTTCCTCACGCCATGTTGGGTCTTGGACCTCATCATCTCCACCACTACCCTCTTCCAACACCTGCTGTTGTTGGGTGGTCTGGCCAGCACCATGCTCAACAGAAACTGGCAACTGAGTCTCATCATCATCAGATGCGTTCTGCGGTGTGCTGACCATCGGCACTGGCTCACCCGCCTCTTCAGATTCAGAGAGACACAGCTGTTGCGCATCACTGCATACTGCCTCTTCTTCACATTCCAGAATGCTGCTTGGCTGGGCCCCTGTTTCCAAGCCAACAGATTCTGAGAACAGAAGCAGAGACTCAGCTGGCTCCTGTACAGAGCTCTCTGACTGCCTGGGCAATTTGGCAGGCGGTGAAGAGACTGATGGTTGTTCAACAGTGCTGTGGTCCTGAGAGGAGGTGGAAGCTATTGAAGTCGATGCATTGGCTGCCATCCAACCAACAACGGCTTCAATTTGTTCTTCACGCAGCAGGGGGGTACGCTGAGCTCCTACAAAAGTGCGCATAAAGGAACGCTCACGGGGAAAACTGGTGGATGCTGTGTCACTGGGTGCGGCAGCAGCCACAGAATCCCCACGTCCTCTCCCTGCTGCAAATCCACGGCCTCGACCACGACCACGTGCCTTACTCACTGACTTCTTCATCTTGGTAGATTGATAAAGAAAGTCAGAAAAGTTATAAGGCCTAAGTGTGGTTATTCCTCACAGACTACAGTGAACCCTGCAGACAACTGTTCAGTATCTGTGAAAGGCCCCTTTGTGTACTTCTATAGTGTTTGCAACCAATGTATTGTATACGGATGGAAGCGCGTCACACTAATAGATTAGTTTTTTTTCCACTAAAATGGAGCAGCACCAATTAGAGAAAAATGTGAAGGATGAGGCAGTGACACACGCTCAGCAGACTACAACCGGCAGTGGTTGAAGAACAAACTGGAGCGTAATCTGCACTCACAAAATGAAAAGCTCACAGACTACAGTGAACACTGAAACACAACTGTTCAGTAGCTGTTAAAGGCCCCTTTGTGTACTTCTATAGTGTTTGCAACCAATGTATTGTATACGGATGGAAGCGCGTCACACTAATAGATTAGATTTTTTTCCACTAAAATGGAGCAGCACCAATTAGAGAAAAATGTGAAGGATGAGGCAGTGACACACGCTCAGCAGACTACAACCGGCAGTGGTTGAAGAACAAACTGGAGCGTAATCTGCACTCACAAAATGAAAAGCTCACAGACTACAGTGAACACTGAAACACAACTGTTCAGTAGCTGTTAAAGGCCCCTTTGTGTACTTCTATAGTGTTTGCAACCAATGTATTGTATACGGATGGAAGCGCGTCACACTAATAGATTAGATTTTTTTCCACTAAAATGGAGCAGCACCAATTAGAGAAAAATGTGAAGGATGAGGCAGTGACACACGCTCAGCAGACTACAACCGGCAGTGGTTGAAGAACAAACTGGAGCGTAATCTGCACTCACAAAATGAAAAGCTCACAGACTACAGTGAACACTGAAACACAACTGTTCAGTAGCTGTTAAAGGCCCCTTTGTGTACTTCTATAGTGTTTGCAACCAATGTATTGTATACGGATGGAAGCGCGTCACACTAATAGATTAGATTTTTTTCCACTAAAATGGAGCAGCACCAATTAGAGAAAAATGTGAAGGATGAGGCAGTGACACACGCTCAGCAGACTACAACCGGCAGTGGTTGAAGAACAAACTGGAGCGTAATCTGCACTCACAAAATGAAAAGCTCACAGACTACAGTGAACACTGAAACACAACTGTTCAGTAGCTGTTAAAGGCCCCTTTGTGTACTTCTATAGTGTTTGCAACCAATGTATTGTATACGGATGGAAGCGCGTCACACTAATAGATTAGATTTTTTTCCACTAAAATGGAGCAGCACCAATTAGAGAAAAATGTGAAGGATGAGGCAGTGACACACGCTCAGCAGACTACAACCGGCAGTGGTTGAAGAACAAACTGGAGCGTAATCTGCACTCACAAAATGAAAAGCTCACAGACTACAGTGAACACTGAAACACAACTGTTCAGTAGCTGTTAAAGGCCCCTTTGTGTACTTCTATAGTGTTTGCAACCAATGTATTGTATACGGATGGAAGCGCGTCACACTAATAGATTAGATTTTTTTCCACTAAAATGGAGCAGCACCAATTAGAGAAAAATGTGAAGGATGAGGCAGTGACACACGCTCAGCAGACTACAACCGGCAGTGGTTGAAGAACAAACTGGAGCGTAATCTGCACTCACAAAATGAAAAGCTCACAGACTACAGTGAACACTGAAACACAACTGTTCAGTAGCTGTTAAAGGCCCCTTTGTGTACTTCTATAGTGTTTGCAACCAATGTATTGTATACGGATGGAAGCGCGTCACACTAATAGATTTGATTTTTTTCTAATATAATGGAGCTGCACCAATTAGAGAAAAAATTGAAGGATGAGGTCAGTGACACACGCTCAGCAGACTACAACCGCAGTGGTTGAAGAACAAACTGGAGCGTAATCTGCACTCACAAAATGAAAAGCTCACAGACTACAGTGAACACTGAAACACAACTGTTCAGTAGCTGTTAAAGGCCCCTTTGTGTACTTCTATAGTGTTTGCAACCAATGTATTGTATACGGATGGAAGCGCGTCACACTAATAGATTTGATTTTTTTCTAATATAATGGAGCTGCACCAATTCCACAAAATAAAATAAAAAAAAAAAGAGTCAGTGAGTGACACGTGCAGATGCCTACAAACAGCGGTGGATGCAGAGCAAACTGCAGCGTCACCTGCACTGTCACACACACACCTTGCACAGAGCTGTTAAAACAACACTGGCAAAATGAAGCTTTACACAGCGGTTGGTAAACTAGCCTGCCTCAAGCACAGTAGTACACAAAATCGCAATATCTAACTGTCCCTCAGAGTGAGCAGAGCAGCGTTCTGTCCCTAACTGAGTTCACAGCACAGTGACGCTAAAATGGCTGCGGCGCCTTTTATAGTGCATTCTGACATCATTTCAGCAGCCAATCACAGCCATGCCATTAGTTAAGATGACCGCAGCATTACAGGATGTGCCCACACTTCATAAGATTCATCATTGGCTGACTAACATCACATTGCCTCTCAAAGAATTATGGGAACTTCCGATTCCGGTATACGATATTGAAAAAGTATCGGAATTAAGTATCGGAATTCCGATAACGCGAATATCGGCCGATACCCGATACTTGCGGTATCGGAATGCTCAACACTAGTGCCAATTACTCACTTTTTTCTTGCTGCATATCTCTAAGAGCTAAAGCCTAACACAACCCTTTGAATCTCTAAGATACTCTCTAGCCGTTGACTCAATGATTTCCTCTCTGTGGTAACACAATTGCTTTCGCAACTGAAGACTTCTGAACCTCTGCTTTGCAGAATTTAGTGCAGCTTCTACTCAGGCTCACAATCACTTTCTCCAGCTTATCTTTGCTTCCAGACCACTTGTTGAATGCATTGATGGAGAAACTCAGGACTGTTATGCTGTCCTGATGACAAATCTACATGCCCCTCATGTCAAACCCTTTATTTAAAATGAGTCCACTCTGCTCCTTCCTACCAGCTTTATGGCACAGAGTTTCAGTGCCATAATGCAAGCTTCAACATTATCCTGGGTTTTTTCTGGCCTTCTTCCTTGATGGCAACCAGGAAACTATCATTTCTGCTGTCCACTTACCCTGATGAAATATAGTATCATAAAATGGTCCAACGACCAGCCTGCTCTCTACAACATGGGCTACAAGGTACACAGCCAACTTAGAGCACACAATGCCATGGACTACAAGGTACACAACCAGCATAGAGCACACTACACCATGGGCTATAAGAGGGACAACCAACACAGAGCACACTACACCATGGGCTACAAGGTGCACAACCAACACAGAGCACACTACACCATGGGCTACAAGGTGCACAACCAACACAGAGCACACTACACCATGGCCTACAAGGTACACAAACAACATAGAGCACACTACACCATGGCCTACAAGGTACACAAACAACACAGAGCACACTACACCATGGCCTACAAGGTACACAAACAACACAGAGCACACTACACCATGGCTACAAGTACACAAACAACAGAGCACTACACAAGGCACAAGATGCACACACACAGAGCACACTACACCATGGCCTAGAAGGTACACAACAAACATAGAGCACACTACACCATGGGCTATAAGGTACACAACCAACATAGGGCACAGTATATTACAGTTTAATGCAGCATAGATATAACATATATTGCATGTCAATTACAATACAACCAATAAACATTGTTTTCAAGGGGGAAATATGAAATTTATTTAGAGGCGGACATACCAATGATGTAACTTGTGCAGCTGCACAAGGGCCCTTTTCTGTGTCCGCCAGTGGGTTCAATCCGACCCTACCATTTTCACTTAAGGTCATGTTATTTCTACAGTAATTCTTCAAAATAGCTTCTGGAATTCAAGGTTATTTGGAAAAAATACTTTAGGTGCTTATTGGTGAAAGTCATGAAATATCCACTTTGTTACAGATCCTGAAGACCTGGGTTCATAGACAGTATACCAGAGAAAATATATCTCACATTGCCGGTCTACTGTTCTATTGCCGGTAGAATGGCGGCATAATGCTTTCACATCTGTACAATGGTGCCTTTAACTCCCAGTGCATTGAGATATTCAAGGCCAGATTGGAAGCCAAGGTCTGGAGGCCACTGAGGGAAACTGTGCCGCATACATACGGAGATATTTGACTAATGCCTTTGTATTGTCTAAGGAACGAGAATTTTACATATTATTATTCTAACATGATCCTTGTTAATAATAATAATGGGACCCATAAGTATTTCTACATGAATTTACATGATCTCTATAATTTATTCACAGGAGAATTGAGAACCTAATTTCAGCATATGCAGCAATAACCAGCTCCCGTAATTTATTCTCATTGAGAACTTGTAGTATTTTTTGTACTGAATGAAGTACGGAATGAAAGTCAGATATACATGTTGAAATTAATATGCAGAGTGTTACACGTACAGACGTGAACTACCCGGAAAGCATTTTTATTAATGAAGATTATAGGGTTTCAAATGCATAGAAGATTTAAGACACCACAAAAATTATGGAGCACCAAAACCCAAATTACTATTGACAGAGTGCCGTACCCTATGGTCATTCGAAAGTGATAGGCCCCAAAATGTCCAAAGGACACAGCATATATTTTCTGTAAATGCAAATCCCAGTAATTAAATTGTCTCTAGAATTTCTCTAGAATGTTATGAAACGATGAACTGGAAAACAGTTGAGTCAATTAAACTCCCAAAACAGAAATGAAAACAATATTCTTCACCAAGTTTCCTCAATCAGTCATTTGGGACTCGGGAGCCATATGTGGCTCTTGGTCCCATCAGCGTGTGGCTTTCACAGCTTTGCAGCTGTGTTCTCTTGTGAGAACAACAAGCAAAACAAGGCAAGTTGGTAAAACATTATTGTTGGGAGGTCCTACAGGTTTAAAAAACATTTCAATTGGTCATATTTTTGGATGAACGCCACTTGTCATATTTGAGTAGGTCATCTAAAAAAGATTGGAATGCCCTTAATTATTAAAGGACTCATTTTTAAAGATGTAATATAACTTGAGGCTTCGTGGCCTCTAGTTTCCCTTACGTCATTTTTACTACTTGCCGATAGAACTGATTTTCACGGGACAATATTTAGAGCTGGACTACAAAAGAGGTTGAGTTTATAAAACCTTAATGAAAACTTGGCATTTGTGGAAAGGTTATGGAAAGATTTCAAAGTCAGGGCACAAAGGGAATCTATTAGTAAGACTTTCAAAAAGAAGCCAAAGGTACCTCAAGATAGGATATGATGAAACATCGCCAATGATATAGATTCCATGCTCTTCCACTGTTGTGTGGCTCCAAAATTAGTATGTAATTCATATTCAAATAAGCCTTGTAAGTGCATTGGTGAGAAGATACATATACTTGCAGTCTTTGGTATTCTTCTCTTACAACTACTGGAGCCGCCTCCACTTCTTGATGGTCAGTGGAAGCAGAGGCTACTCTACTTTCCAATGTCACTTTCATATCCTGCATAAAAGCAGAGGCAGGGAAGGTAGCAGTTGTTTTTTTTAAAGCACCACTTCAGCTTTCTTTTTATTTCATGCCACTTATGTAAGTTCATTGACCTTATAATTATACTCACCAGCTGACATCTTTAGCTCTTCACGGCACCACTCCGACGTGTGATAAGACAGAAATGAAAAACAACTACCATCTACATACACATAATCACTCAATCATAGATGTTGAGGTCACTTTGACATTACTAAGGCTGTGTTGGCATTAATGATCTTAAAAAGAAATCAAAACAGTCTTAGTAGACCTCAGAGTGTTACAAGGGTGCTTTCTAGGCAAGTGGAGGCTTTGCAAAACTTGCGATATATAGCAAATCAATTAGCTATGAATCAAATTGTTGGGAAATATTTGTCGACTCAAATTTCAAATGTTTTACTAATTTATAGTCTTGACACTAGAGAGCTGCTTTAGCTGCCAGAGTCTATGTCATTAAAGGTTTTTTTTCTTGTTTCGGAGAACCTCTGACCCAGGTGTAGATGGTTTTTTTTTCAAATGTTCTTTACTCACTCTATCCTGGTTGAGTCTCCTCCTGTTCTTCTGGTTCTTCTTATTGTTTTCAGTGCATGTCAACAGTGCTGCAGCTAATCAGTAAGCTCAGTGGCTCGGATCATTCTCATTGCTATGTCAGCGCTACAGAAAATAACAGACGCCGAGAGCAGCGGCGGAGACTCAGCGCTGGAACCAGTCCTGATTGGTCTCCTTTAGTGATGATCGAGTTGGATTCTTGGATGTGCTCGATTCGAGTAACGAGCATAATGGAAGTGAGTGGGAAACTCAATCATTTTTCCAGAGGACCCTAGCTCACAGAAGAGAGAGAGAGAGGGAGAAAAAGAGAGAGTGAAAGAGAGAGTCTGGCTGATATAGGAGTCTCTACTCTCCCAGTTGGTGAAAACCCAGTTTCAAAGCGGCGTGAGAGAGAACGATCAAACTCGAGCATAATTGGAAGAGAGTGGGAATCTCAAGCATTTTTCCAGAGAACCCTAGCTCGCAGAAGAGAGAGAGAGTGAGAGAGAAAGAGAGAGTCTGGCTGATATAGGAGTCTCTACTCTCCCAGTTGGTGAAAACCCAGTTTCAAAGCGGCGTGAGAGAGAACGATCAAACTTGAGCATAATTGGAAGAGAGTGGGAAACTCAAGCATTTTTCTGGAGAACCCTAGCTCGCAGAAGAGAGAGAGAGAAATAGAGAGTCTGGCTGATAGAGGAGAGCAGGGGAGTACCCAGCTTCACTGTGGGGTGAGAGAGAATGAACGAACACGTCCCCGGAGTTCTACAGCTCCCACACAGTCTGGCTGATAGAGGAGTCCCTGTGCTCCAGGCAGGACAATACCCTGCTTCAGTGCAGCACGCGGCTCAGATGACTCAAATGAGCTTTTTACGGGGACTCGAGTACCATGTGATATTCGGCACTGCCCAATACTCAATCGAGCACCTCAATGCCCTGTCGAGTATAGAGCAGTGCCGAGCACGCTCACCCATCACTATTCTCATTGTAGCTTTCGCAAGTTACTGCATTTTTTTGCAATCTTGGACCTGAGGATTAGGACTTAGAGTCCTGGGAAAATTTTGGTGGTGGAGCAATCATAGTCTCTTCTGTCCTGGGCATCAAAACTTGGCAACATAATGGGCGTCTGCTTTCACCCTTACCTTCTTTATGGTCCAAAATAGCAATGTAAAGTCAAAAAGTTGAGTTTTTCCACCTTTTCAAGTGAGAAGAATATATATGTCATTTGCTACCTGTCATTTTAAGTCATGCCATTAGTAAAACCGTTGCTAGGTAAGGGAGAAAAAAAGATTATTGCCCTCTGTTTCCCGTCTCTAGTGTAAATTAACTTTTATGGTATTATTTCCAAAGAAATAATATCAGGAGCACACAGAAAAAATCTATACATTGTAATGAAATGTTGAATAGAATGTGAAGACCTATGCATGAGCGGAGATAACGTGAAATAAATTATTTATTACACCAATTTATGACTGCGGAATGAGACTTCACCAACTGTAGACACAGAAAAATATTGTAAATTGGTTTTTGAATGTCTTTAAAATGGGTGCTCCAAGGCTAGAACAGAGCACTCATCACAATCTTTGGAAAAGTCATGAGTGTTTTTTTGGAGTGGGTCCAGGAGGTTGGACTTCCATCAATTGAACGTTACATAGAATGTCTTAGAGAATCCCTTTAATCCCTTCACAACCTTGGGGTTTTAATAATTGTTTTTTTTTTTTTTTTTTTGCTATGTTCACTAAAGGCTAAGACTGACCTGCCATTATGATTCTTCAGATCAATACGAGTTCACATGTATAGGTTCTTTTTTATTTAAGTGGTAAATAAAATTAAAAGTTTGAAAAAACAATGGCGCCATTTTCCGAGACTCGTAGTGGATCTGGGACTGGGTGAGGGCTTATTTTTTGCGCACCCAGCTGATGTTATTATTGATGCAATTTTGGTGAAAATACGATATTTTAAATACCCGTTATTGCACTTTATAGCAATGCTGTGGGGACCAAAAAAACGTAATTCTGGTGTTTTGATTTTTTTTTTCATTACGCCGTTTACTGATTGGATTCATAATTTTTATATTTTGATAGATACTGAACGGGTGATACCAAATACATGTATTTTTGATTTTTTTATTGTTTTATTTTCAATGGAGCAAAAGGGGGGGGAATTTTAATTTTAATATTTTTTTCATTGCTTTAATATTTTTAATATTTAATATTTATTTTGCCTCCTCCTTTCCCAAACACTGTATTACAACTGCTGCTTTCTCTGCCTACTTCAAGTTCACTAAGCATCTGCTTTCATCTGCTGCTAAGAAAGAAGCCCTGGTCTGTTTGAAATCAAAATACTGAACTCTCCATGTCTGAATATGGGAGAGAAAGGGGACCAAAGAGGCTAAGACAAGGAACATCCTGTACTCTGTTTGTAAATGGAGTACGTGTTTCCGCTCTGAGCTGCAGTTAAAAGCAGATGCTAAAGGAGCTTGAAAAAGGCAGCTAAAACAGCACTTCTAATGTATGGGAGAGAAGGAAGCAAAATGAAGTACAGTATATTGCAAAAATTCATAACTTTGCTAAGGCTGATGAATAATTAAATGAAAAAAAGTTTAGTTACTCCTAAAGATCTTGTTTTAAATTTGTTGGAAAGATGGATGCTCTTAATAAATTTGCATCTGTATCCAAATCCTGTATCAAAATTCACATACAGATGAATATATTATCTTTTTATTTATCTTGCTATCTTTTATTGTATTTTTTCTATATCTATCATTAGATATATTTCTTTTTATTTCACTTATTTCACTTTTCAATTTTTGAACAGATTTTGGTATTTACTCTCTACGGGATGTAACAAATTGAATAGAGGATCTCAGTCATCGCCGGCTTATCTCAGCTCAGTATCTCATAATATGCTTTCTCTATTTTTTTTTGTACTCCTCTAGAGAGAACTGGCTTAAGAAGTGATTCCTGTGCATAGTGTTCTGATATTCATCAGCCAGTGCAGGCACTTTCAAAACGAAATCTTACTTCAAAAAGACAAAAGATATTTCTACCAGCCATTATTAGCAACACACCGTTTAAAGGTAACTTGGTTCTGCAAGGGTGTGCCTTAAGAAATGAAAAACTTGTAAAAAAATAGAATAAAACATAAATATGATATATCAAAACTTTTTATATAGTGTTATATTATTCTAGAGCTTATTCATAATGTAAACAATTATAGACCTGTCTGTTATGAATGTGCTAGAGATGGTTTCTGAGCAGAGGCTCCCTCTGGTGGTTACAGGCAGTACTGAACCTTTCAGCGAGGAATGGCAATCTGGGTTCATGGACTGGTCTGATATAAGGGAGGTTCCCTCCCATGATGGTTGCTGGTGATCAATTGTTCTTGCCTCAATTGTGGTTCCTGGTTCATTTGGAGGTTTGTTGAGTCTTGCCTGCATCTTCTGCTATCAGATAAGATATTTTCTGCTTTTGTTTTTGTGCTTGCTTTTTGCATTGTTCCCTGCACTTCTGTGGAGGTCAGCCAGGTCCCCTCCTGGGGCCTGAGCTCCTCACAGTTTATCTGCAGCCACTGTTATTTGCTCATTTACTTTTTCCTGTTTTTTCAGTGGCTGCGGCTTGGTTTTGTTCACACTGAGATCTGATTTAGTGGGTGGCGAGATTGTGTGATCTCAGTATTTTTGTAATCAGAATTGTTGGATTTTTGTAGGGTTTTCTGGGTTGCAGAAAGTAATCTCTCCTGTCCTATCCTATTTAGTCAGCTTGTGGCCCCAGCGTTTGCTCATTCTATTTTCTGTCTGTGTTCATGCTTTCTTCTTGTCTAACCGCCATTACATGTTTGGGGGCTTCCTATTTTCTTTGGGAATCTGCTCCGGGGCAGATAGCTTTCATCTTTCTGCCTTTAGGTGTAGTTATCTCTCAGGCTGTGACGAGGCGTCTAGGATCAACGTAGGAACGCTCCACGGCTACCTCTAGTTGTGTGGTTAGTTTAGGAAAACTGCAACCCATTAGTTACCAACATCTCAGGTGTTCGGCTGCCCTGCTGTTGTTCCTGTCCTCCTCAGCTACCTAACATAACACCTGTCTAAAAAACTGGATAAGCGGTAAGCAAAGTAGATGACTTGCCCCGCCCCTGAGCATATGCTCCACCCCTGCCTTATTATTCCAACACAAAAGAGTGAAATTTGGATAGGACGAATGTATATATCACTATTTTTTATGATATCCTGAAGTAGAGTTTGGTTTCTGAGAAAACGATATATTAATTTTTCTGGCAGGATTGGATTATAAGCTGATACATTACTTTGTTACAAAACCTCAACACTTATTCTCCAATTGTCAAATACATTTTCTTATATGTTCTTATAAAGCTGTCTGCCAGCAATTTCGACAGCTTTTCACAACAGCCTCTTTTTTTATTACTTTTTTTTTATTATTGGAGGATATAGCTAAGATATAAAAACTCTTAATATACATAACATTCACATTACGGAGACTTTATGACAATGGCCGTTACATAGTTTTGTCTCTAATGTCTTTCCGGTATGTTATCATTCCTTAACCGATTGACACGGAGTTCCTGCACAAAAACCTTAAAAGTACAATGGAGGTTTAGCATTCTGTGTTTAGAAACCTGAGATACTGTTATCAATGAAGGAGACACAAAGTATGCCAAGCATGCCATCTTGTTCTACACTCTGCGGATTGAATGGCGTACACCTTCTACATACTGATATTACAAAGCAAATAAGTAAATCACAATGGCTGTTTTTGTGCAGCTGTATGGTTATTTATCCCATCATTATTCTGTCTGGAACAGCTCTAGAAGGATGTCTGTAACCTTGTTATTTCAGAAGCTTCTACAATCTATTTTAAACCGTACAGATTTAAAAATTACAGAGCAGATGTTCGGAACCTAAGAGATTTATTATAAAAGCTAAGGGGGAGAAAAAAAAAGCAGAGTCGGTAAAGAGATGTTTATAGGAGGCAACGCAACTAATTAAACTACTATGAAAGTCTAAATCATATAAACAGTTATACAAAATTGACTATTTATTATAACAGAATAATTCAATGACTAGAACATCAATTTTCAACATTTGAGATCATTTAAATTGATCCTATAAAAAGTCTCTCTTTTTCTGGAGGACCCAAAATGTCTATGAATCAGTTGATTTCAATGTAATTCCCTTGTTTCCCTAAAGATGGTGCTGTTGGGAAATTGAATAATTGCTGATAGATTTTCCAGTGGTTTACAGTTTATTGATGTAGTCAACAGTGGATGGGAAGCCGGCAATTAATATTTTTTTTTTCATGTGGACCTATCCATTAAAAATAGATAGTTGAAGGGGATAGACGGGACTTGAAAAAAATGTCCAGGCATGTAGTTGCTGACAGTTGTACCTAGCATTGGACATTGACTGCTCCTGCCAGAGATTCAGCTGCTCTCTTTCAAAAGAGAAGTGGTTTCTCTTCTTGTTGACAGGGTGGGAATACTGTTGTCATGCTGATTGACAGTCAGTTTCACCAAATTAGGCAGCAGAGTGCTGGCTATCAATCAGCATGACAACAGTAGTCCTGACCTGTCAACAGGAAAAGAAACTGACACTCTGCTGACGTGACGTCAGCGGAAGTTTGTGACTACTCTGTGCCGGCGGAGAACGGCACCAAGCACGACAGGCAGGTAGATAACAATTACCTGCATGTTATTATTATTATTATTATTTTTATACGTTTTTATAGCGCCATTTATTCCATGGCGCTTTACATGTGAAAAGGGGCAAATATAGACAAGTACAATAAACGTGAGCAATACAAGGCACACACAAGTACAGAAGGAGAGAGGACCCTGCCCGCGAGGGCTCACAGTCTACAGGGATGGGTGAGGATACACTAGGAGAGGGTAGAGCTGGTCGTGCGGTGGTTCAGTAGACTGAGGATCACTGCAGGTTGTAGGCTTGTCAGTGGTTAGTGGTTATGCATTTTTTTTTTTAAGTCTCCGATATACATTTTAAAGTTTATTAAAATATGAAATGAGTCAGTTAAGTAGCTGGTTCCAAAAGGGATTAAGCTTGTCTATAATAATTCTTACAATAGAAAGAGAGACAAGACTTGCGTAGGCACCAGTCTTTTCACGCTTCGGTTTGTGTCCCTTCCAGCAGTATTAATAAACTTCTAAAGGATTTATTGCGGTGGTACATGTACCAAGACTTGAGTGCATGATAAACTTGTAGAAAAGAATGAAAAGCAGCATTCACCAGATCATTCGAGTTAGAAGTCCTTTAATCTAAACGTTAGGACATTTTCAGCAGCAAGCAGGTAGGCGGGGAGATGTGCGGAAGGTGGACGACAGCCGATTCAAAGCTAAATTACACTTCTACAGGTCCGGGTCCAATTTAGCTGTGAAATGGCCATCATCCACCTTCTCCCCCGCACATCTCCCCGCCTACCTGAATGCTGCTGAAAATGTCCTAATGTTTGGATTAAAGGACTTTTAACTCAAAGGATCTGGTAAGTGCTGCTTTTCGTTCTTTGATTGTTATGTCTCACATGCTAAGGTGGATTCTTGAAGCGTTAGGTGCAGAAGGTCCTGGAGCAATAAAATGAAGACGTGGGCAGTACTGGAGATACTGATCCAAAGTAGCACAGCTGGAACATTAATGATTCGCATAGCAGACTGGATCAGCAATGACTGTTGGTGAAGGAGAGCTAGATCATGATGACTGGTGAAGCAGAGCTGGATCAAGGATGACTGATGAAGCAGATCTAGATCAACAATGAGTCGTGAAGAAGAGATGGATCAGTGATGACTAGTGAATCAGAGCTGTAATAACTGAAAAGCATAGTTAAGGTAGGGAGGACGTTCACAGCACAAAGTAGTCGCAGGATGCCAACTACCTGAATACTTAGGTGGCATACTGGTGCCCGGGCAAGGTTTAAATGACATTGGTTGATGAGGACATAGAAAGCCATTTGGTTACTGCAACAACCTAATAAATATTAGAGGAGAAGGAACAACCGACAGCGACTTATCAGAGCCATTAGTGGAATGGTTAATCGATGAATATTTAACATTAAGTTGCCTCAGCTGACACTCCCTCTCCCATCATTCCCCCTCTACGTCTCAACTCTATGATGGCTCAGCTCAGAGTGCATGATGATGTCATTATATTGCGCCCTCTGCGTTGAGATCTGCAGAGGGTTAGAAGACAAGTTTCTGGAGACTGGAGCAGCGAGGAATGGGGGTGCTAAGTAGTTATTTATTTTGAATGTGGCGCCTATAATATTGTATTGACGACAACATGGAGTCAATCATAATGTATGGAGGACTACATGGGTCTCATAATAATGTATAGAGGACTATATGTCACCCATAACAGTGTATGGAGGACTACATGGGACCCATAATAATGTATGGAGAACTGTATGGGACCCATAATAATGTATTAATAATGTATGGAGGACTACATGGGACCCATAATAATGTATGGAGAACTGTATGGGATCCATAATAATGTAAGGAGGACTACATAGGACCCATAATAATGTATGGATGACTACATGGAACACATAATAATGTATAGAGGACTACATTAGTTCAGTAATAATGTATGGAGGACTAAATGGGCCCCAAAATACTTTATAAAGGATTGTATGGGGCCCATACTACTGCATGGAGGACTTTATGGGGGTCATTATATTGTATGCAAGCAATTATACAGCGTGAAGGTTTTTGTGGGGTCCATTATGCTGTGTAGAAGGGTGTGTAGGTGCTAGTATACTGTTTGGAAGGCTGGACCATTAGACTGTTTGGAGGGCAAGAGGGGGGCATTATACAGTGTGAATGATTGTGTTGAGGTCAACATACTCGGTGGAGGTGTGTGGGGGCCATTATACTGTATGGAGGCCCATTAAACTGTATGGACTGTGCGGCCATCACGGTTGGGACATCATACTGTGCTGGGGTCACCATGCTTTTCCGGAGGGCTTTGAGGGGGATGGGGGTGCAGTAGGGTCATTATGCCATGTGTGTGGAGCGTACTGTGGAAGAATTCACATTGGGGTATCATACTATGTTTCGGGGGACACTATTGTTGTCATTACACTTTATGGGAGCAATGAAAGGGCAATCTAGGGGCTTCAGTAGGGGAAAAATGATTTTGTAAGGGCTGCAAAGTTGTGAGATATGCTCTTCTGTGACCCCTCCTAATGATGTAGTTCTCAATTTCTGGAACTTCCTGGATTTCCTTTGATAAACCATTTTCTAATTCATCCTCGATTAAGGAACAGTGAGGAACTCTATGATCATGTTTGAGGTCCCTGTAAAGAACTACAATTTGATATAAAGCTTTTTGGTCAATCTGATCTAATAGGGAAATTTGCAATTTTTCCATTAAATTACAATAAATGAAAGATGCAAACAAACAAGTAAAATATGGTAAAAATGTATCTAAATCTAATAACTAAATCTAACAATCTAATAATATGAAATATGTCTTCTGGGAACTGGAAAAAAAACAGGAAAAGGCATCAAAAATAATAACGAATCCATGGGCACCCTGTAGATTTCCTGTCTTGTTAATGATTTTGCTGTAGCGATATAAGAAGGAAAAATAATCACTTAAATGTTAATAACTTTGTGCAAAAGGAAAAAAAGGACTTCTGGCATTTTCATGAAATCACAGATTGTTACTGATAATAGCAGAATAAACTTACTGGAACTGTCCAATTAACAAAGAGATTAATATATCTGGTTTCACATCTAGACAGCCATTGCAAATAAGCAACGCAAATGACGAAATAAGCGCATATAATTACACAAAGGACTCAAGATTACGATGGCTTCTATAATCTGAAATAAAAAAAACTATTAAATTATGAATTACGTTATATTAGGCTCATGGGAGTTTTTAACTTTCTACATGCAGTTATAATGGTGGCAATTTGACAAGTTGACTGTCCTGTAAAATGGGGCAGATGACATGGATAATGAAGACCAATGACAAAATTAGAGTAACAGGGTTTATTATTGGTTCTCTTATTCTGTAGCCGTTTTAAAGTTAGGATCCAAGTGAGGCACTTTAAAAGACATCCCATATACCGTATTTTTTGGACTATAAGACGCACCGGACCATAAGACGCACCCCAAATTTTCAGAAGGAAAATAGGGAAAAAAATTTATGTGTCAAATGGGGGTCCATCTTGCAGTCCAAATTCAACTTACCGGGAAGGGATCGGCAGCATTGGCGGAGCGGGGTCACAGGAAGTGTTCGGTGCTCCGGTGATGATCTGACTCCCATCCCAGGCTGGTACAGCAGGTTCGGCGGTGCTCAGTGGTGCGGGAGCTCCGCTGACATTTTGTGAAAGCACTAAACCCCCACACATCTATTCCTGCAATTCGGAGGTCTCCGGGAAAATGGTCGCCGGAGGCAGCATATGCGCAGATTGGAATCTTGGCACCGAAACCTTGTCTCCTGAGATCTCTGGATGAGACCTTATTGCTGAGATCTCAATCTGCACATGAGAGACCTCGGGTGGCCATTTTTCTGGAGCCCACCACATTGCAGCAATGAAAGTGCGGGGGCTAGGGCTTTCACAAAATGTCGGTAGAGCCCCTACACCATCGAACACCACCAAACCTGACGCACCAGCCTGGGATGAGAGTCAGAGCATCACCTTGCAGCATCGGACCTCCGAACACCCCCTCTTTATAGCCTAGGGCCGGCAGAATCGTCTGACTCATGCTGCCGTAAGTACATTCGGACTGTAAGACGCACACCCATTTTCCCACAAAATTTTTTAGTAAAAAGTGAGTTTTATAGTCTGAAAAATACAGTAGTCAACAAGGGGTCTGATCCGATTCGGCAAGGAGCCACAATTCTGAAATCGTACTGGCTATGGAGTGGGACCCCTGTTTGGCTGATACACAAGGCACTCTCATGTACCTTTAAGGGGTCTTCTTTGCCCTAAGGGCACCTACAGGTGAGATATTAGTCGTTTTCTATCCTTTTGAGGAACATTATTGCACAAGAGTATGTTCTCACAAAGTTTTATTTCAAATTGTGATCCACCAATGTCCGGAATCAATGCATTTAATATATATATTTATATGCTTATTTTTTCAGCCTTTTAGCTTTCATAAGTTTTTATATAGAATCCGCAAGAAAGAAATGGAATGGTTTATTTTTCCCAAAAGATGATTTTTGCAATCTTAGTTTCCTAATTTAAATTATTACGAATTTTATTCAGAGAAGTAGAAGCTGTTTTCCATGTGGAACTGCTCCATAATTCACATAAATCTCAATGGACACATACTTTATTTCCTCTGCTTCAGATCTATCTGTTCTCTGAATGCTGAGCCCAGATCTAGAAGAGCTTGGAATGCTGAGCTGTGTATAACCCTGCCCACACCTCTGATTGGCTGCTTTCTGTGTACTCTGTATATTAACAAAAAGCTGCCAATCAGTGATGGGGGCGTGGCTGGACCAGGAGGCACAACACACCTAGTCCTGTAGTGATAATCTCCTGCTGATAAAAAATTGACTTTATTGAAACAGCAAAACACAGACCAGTAAGTGGAATCAGGGTCACTGCCCCAACATAAATTTGCTCAGAAAAAAATTGCAAAAATGTGTTGACAGACTCCTTTCATTGACACAATAGATTTTCACTAGACTGGAGTTTTACACAAAAGGGTAGATTCAGACATGGCTGACATTACAACAGATTTCTGTTGCAGATTTCACTTCTCAATCAACAGCAATTTACAGTACAAAAGAAGTATGAGTGGTTTTCAAAAAATCTCCTCCACGTTTATTACCAATTTTTGATGCAGATTTTCATTATGGATTTCATCCTTTGCAATGCAAGTCATAAAATTTGCTGCCTAGTTTGACAAAAATCCCCAGCAAAACTTTGCATGCAAACTTTTGATTTTAAAGATCTGAGAAAGATAGTATTTCTGCAACAAAAAAATCATTAATTTCAGTATGAACATTTTTCAATTTGGAAAATTTGGAATCCACACACAAAAAAATGGATAACAAAATTCACGGCATCTTGACCGACTCTTCTGCAAACATTTGCTCAAAGGGAACCATTGAAACCATATCAATAATTAGTAAAATAATTAATTGGAGTGTTGAAACCATTAAAAAATAACTCTTACTACACTGGAAAAGGGGCAATTGTGGATCAAGCCACTCGGTGGGGCAGCACCTATTTAATGATTGCTTGAGCTGAAACCCTTCCTTGTAGATATGGTCAACCCTCAGGTAACACTACATGAAGGTCAATGGACACAGATGGCTGAATTGAAGGAATTGCTTCATCACCCATTTACAATGGCTATAAAAATGCCAGGATTTAAATCCTCAGCTTGTAACTTTTTAAAGGAGTGGAAGAACCTGTTGTTCTGCCTGTCCCAAAGAGGAGGTTTAATCGCAGATGACATTGCTGCTTCAATGAAATGGAGAGAGACACTGCTATTAAAAAATAAAATTCTTCTGGCAGCTGTTTATGTGGACCCGAGTCATCGTATATTGCTGGATGATCAACAGCTTATTAAAGGAAAAGAAGCTGTGACTGAGGTAGCAGTTAGGATGAGTGGGCTACAGGATGGCCAAGAGCAAGAGGACTCGGGTCCTGCCAGTGCTGCTGCTGCCATTTCTTCATCCTCATCAGATGAGGAGTTTGATTTTGAAAAGTATTTGGATGACATGGAGCAAGCAAAGCGTTGCTGCAGGGAAAAAGATTCCACTCCCATAGAAAACAGACTGAGAGCAAGTGAAAAATTTTGCTGAAATATGGTCAAAGAAGTAGAAGAGTTCAATCGTTCATCAAAACGGACTGTGCACGAGGCATTCCTTTATACCCTGAAATTGTTAGAGATGCTGCCCATGTGGTTACTGCTTTGCCACCAACCCAAGTTAGTGTGGAGAGGTTGTTCTCTAGCCTTAAAATAATGAGGTCAGATTTGAGGTCATCTATGAAGGAGGATTTAATGAAGGCGATACTATTTCTCAGAACAAATTCATAGACTGCACAAATGTTATTCAGGACGTTTTTGTTGAAAACTGTTTTTTTCCACTTACTGGATAGTGTATAATATAATAAATTCTAAATATGCAAAAGTTTTTTTGTTCTAAACTTGTATTCCAGTAAATATATTTTATGTTCCATCTAAATGGCTTGATTGTTGTATTATAATAATGATTAAAAGCCTGATATTACCATTTTACTACAGTAAATTTATCACTTACACTTAAACATGAGCCGTGTATGAGAGAGTCGGGGGTCATGGAAACTGAGGAGTCTGAGTCGGAGTCGGAGGTTTGGCTTACCAACTCCACAGCCCTGATTTTGGGTGACTGTGTACTGTGTGGGTTTCTTGTCATGTTCTGAAGACAGACCTGTAGGAAATATGACCCCTGATGGGTGCAGTGATGTCTGTAAAGTGCTGTACGATCAACATTCTTATTGATTATGCTTCGTAAGAACAGTCTCACTTTGCAGACATTATTGCCCCGTCAGGACTCACATCCTATCAGTATGTCTTTTGAAGTGGAGCTGCTCATACTCTGCTCCATTCATTGTTTATGGGACGGTCTGAGAACGCAGAGCTCCGTTATTTCCAGACAGTCCCTTAGACAATGAATACAGTGGAAGATAAGCCCACGCACCTCTGCCCCATTCAAGAATGGGATGGATCTAGGACACTTGTACACCGAGCTCTGGAGAACCGTGTCATGGAGATTATTACGTGATGTTTTCTAGTGCATGGATATTTCAGAAAAGTCCAATAATGAAAAGTAGCCCTCGCCGGTCTCTTGTCTGATAACACAGAGACTAAAATCCTTTTGTTCCCATCTCATAAATCGGTGCACAGCCTGCTGTTGCTGGTGGTTAAGCACCCATGGGGCAGCATCGTAACACTGTTACTGTAATGTATGTAGTACAGTTCATATAGCGTCTTGTGCTTGGGTGCGATGAAAACACAGGAGTCACAGGTTTGATATAGAAAAGTCCTGTATTACTTCATACAAGTTGGCAGAAATAGTCACACAGTTTGCAGACACAGAAACAGGAGACACAGCAGGCCAGAGTAATCCAAGCTCAGCAATCACTCTCCAATACAGATTCAGGATCTTCTTCTCTGTTACCGTAAGTCCATGCAAACGTGGGTCTTTCAAAGAGCAGGGTTCAGAGTCCACAAGTGCTTCAGAGTTCCTCAGTAGGAATAGCTGGAGTACAAGGTCCAAGGCTTACAGGAGTCAAGTCACAGGTTCACTGCAGGCTAGATTCTGAAGCACTGATTGCTCAGCTGTGGCTGCTTAAGAAGCAAAGGAGAGAATCAGGGCGGGAACATGCAAGCTGGAAACTCCATTTTGACTGAGGGCAAGATAGCTGCAGCAAGACAGAAAGTAAAATGGCTGACGAACAAACTGAGTTTCAGGAATATATACATAGAACCTTACATTACTCCCCCTTAAGGACAACCTCCGGATGACCTCAGACCAGGCTTGTGTGGGTACCTCTGATGAAACTGACGGAGCAAGCGAGGAGCATTAACGTTATTGACCAGTTCCCATGAGTTGTCCTCCACTGGGTAGCCCTGCCATTTAATCAGATATTGTAACTGATTTCTATACAACCTGGAATCTAAAATCCTTTCCACCACAAATTCTTCCTGACCATCGACTAGCACTGGGTCAGGGCAAGGAGAGGAATGTCCAGGAAACGTATTGGGTGTCGCAGCCTTTAGTAGGGATACATGAAAGACAGGGTGGATTCTCATAGTTCTGGGCAGTTGAAGACGACAAGCAACGGCACTTATAATTTTACTGATTTTATAGGGTCCAATGTACTTATGTCCCAACTTAGACGATGGAATCCTTAACTTAAGATTTCTGGTTGACAGCCAGACCAAGTCTCCTACCTTGAAAGCTGGTGCAGGTTTACGAAAATTTATCTGCTGCTTTCTTGTACCTTTCTTGAGCCGATTCCAGATTTTCCTTTAGAAGATCCATATTCTTCTGTAAAGACGTGATTCTTTCAGCCACTGCTGGTAAAGGCGTTTCTATGGGAAATCGTGGTAGAATGTTAGGATGATAACCTAGATTAGAGTAAAAAGGAGACTGTTTAGTGGAGGCACTCTGAGAGTTGTTATACGAGAACTCAGCTAATGGAAGTAGATCCACCCAATCATCCTGTAGGTGGCAGATAAAGCAGCGGAGATACTGCTCCAGGGTTTGATTGGTTCGTTCGGTCTGTCCATTAGTCTGGGGATGAAAAGCAGAAGAAAGGTTTACTTTAATGTCCAATGCTGCACAGAAATTTTGCCAAAACCTAGAAGTGAATTGCACCCCTCGATCCGAAATAACCTCATCCGGTACTCCATGTAAGCGAAACACATCTTTAATCATCAAATCTGATGTCTGTTTTGCAGTGGGTAAGCCGACACAAGGGATAAAATGAGCTGCCTTTGTTAGACGGTCAACCACCACTAGAATGGTGTTCTTCCCCTGAGAGGTTGGTAACTCCACAATGAAGTCCATAGAAATGGATCCCCACGGGCGGGACGGGGTGGGAAGAGGCTGTAACAGACCAGTTGGTGAGGAGCGAGGTGTTTTGCATCTTGCACAGACCTCACATGAAGTGACATAATTCAAAACATCCTTCCTGCAAGTGGGCCACCAAAAGAAACGAGAAAGAAATTCCTGTGTCTTTAGAATTCCTCTATGCCCAGCTATCTTGGAATCGTGAATGAGTTGCAATACTCTTAATCTGACTGTTTCAGGAATATACAGACATTGTCCCTGAATCCACACACCATTCTTAAAGACAAGACTTACGTCCCTTGGGGGTCGTGCCAAAAAGGAATCCGCATGGTATGCTTCCTTGATGTCCTTAAGTAGGTCTTGATTATGAATTACTCCTAGGAATCTAGAGTCAGGAAGAATAGTCTTAGGAGGAGTAATTGGACGTGTCTCTGCTGAGTAAATCCTAGAGAGTGCATCAGCCTTTCCATTGCGCGATCCTGGTCTATAAGAGATGATAAAATTAAATTGGTTTAAGAAAAGATTCCAGCGAGCCTGGCGAGGAGTCAGGCACTTAGCCGACCTGATAAACTCAAGGTTACGATGGTCTGTCAGGACGACTATTTGCTGTGCAGCTCCCTGAAGAAGGTGTCTCCATTCTTTGAAGGCGGCAATAATGGCCAACAACTCTCTATTGCCCACATCGTAGTTCCTCTCAGCCGAAGACAACTGCTGGGAAAAGAAGGCACAGGGATGCAAGACATTCTTCTCACCTGTTCTCTGAGAGAGTATAGCTCCAACGGCACAGTCTGAAGCATCCACCTCTATTATGAAGGCAAGCTCGGGGTTGGGATGTACTAGGATAGGTGCAGTGGTAAATTTATCTTTTAGACGGGAAAATGCTTCCTGGGCTTGGGGAGTCCAGGAAAACCTAGACTCTTTCCGGGTAAGTTGAGTGATAGGTGACACTACCTCAGAGAAATTTCTAATGAAACGTCTATAGAAGTTGGCAAACCCGATGAAGCGCTGTACCTCCTTCACATTTCTAGGACTTGGCCAATCCTTGATGGCTTGGGTTTTGCTTCCATCCATACTAATTCCTTGTGTAGACAGTACATACCCCAGAAATTGAATTTCGGTCCTATGGAATTCACACTTTTCAAGTTTGATGTAAAGATGATTTTGTCTTAGACGTTCCAAGACCATTCTCACATGTCCATGATGTTCCTCTGTGGAGTTAGAAAAAATTAGAATATCATCCAAATAAATTACCACAAATGTATCTAGGAGATCCCTGAAGATGTCATTCACCAAGTGTTGGAAAGTGGCTGGGGCGGTACTCAGACCAAAAGGCATAACTAGATATTCAAAGTGTCCATAGCGTGACCTGAATGCAGTCTTCCATTCATCCCTAGGTCTAATACGGACTAAGTTATAGGCCCCACGAAGATCTAGTTTAGAAAAAATTTTGGCATGTCGCACTCTCTCCAATAACTCAGGGATTAAAGGCAATGGATAACGGTTTCTAATAGTAACCTTATTGAGTTCCCTATAGTCTACGCATGGTCTCAGAGATCCATCTTTCTTCTTTACAAAGAAGATGGGTGCACCTGCAGGAGATGAAGAGGGGCGTATGAAGCCCTTGGCTAGATTTTCATCTATGTAATCCTTTAAAGCCTTTAGCTCGGGCCCCGCCAGGGGGTAGATCTTACCAAAAGGTATCTCTGCTCCAGGCAATAATTCAATTGGACAATCATATGGACGGTGAGGAGGAAGCTGGTCAGCGTTCTTCTTGTCACATAAATCCACATAGTCCTGGTATACAGCTGGTAGTTCAGGGACTGACATGATTCCCTTAGGAACAGAGCAAGCTGAAACTTTTGGACTCATCTGTTTCTCTGGAAAGTGTAATTCCTTGGTCTCCCAGTTAATGGTAGGATTCTGAGCCTGCAGCCATGGTAGCCCTAGAATAATGGGAAAGTGGGGAGAAGAGATAAGCATAAAGGACAGTTTCTCTTGATGATCTTTACCCATAAGAACCCTCAAAGGCTCTGTTTCCTGATCCACTGGTCCAGAGGTCAGCAGGGAGCCATCCACAGTTTCCATCTGTACTGGAGTAGCCTTCTTCACTGAACGTATTCCCTGTTTCAGAGCAAAGGAGACATCCATAAAATTTCCACTTGCCCCTGAGTCGATCATAGCAGAGCTAGACACCCAAGCTGAGTCAACCCAGAGTTCGATGGAAAGAAAGCAATGAGAATTGTTTTTCTTACAACTCAGCTGGGACACCGCTGAGGAAACTTGAAAAATGGCAGCGTTTACACAGTCAACGTCCTCAGAGGTAACAGAGTTTAAGTCCGAGAAATCAAGATCTGTTGCTGCAGATCTCTCTGGAGCCTGAGGCTCGGACCTGACAGATCCCCTCTCGCAACACTCACAATGAATGAGTGCTGCAGTAGTCTTACGAGAACGGCTGGGGCAGTTTATAATGAAGTGCCCTGACTTACCACAATAGAAACATAGATTCTCCTTAAAACGATGTTCCTTGCGTGCATCACTAACCCGTCGTTGTAAAGAGTCTACCTGCATGGGTTCAGGTTCAGGTTCCCGTGTAATCCTACTCAAAGGTTCCTTAGCTGGAGAGGAAGGTAGGAAAAGGTTAGTACGATTGCTTTCGAACCATCTCTCTTGCCTGCGTTCAGTCAGACGAGTATCAATACGGATGCAGTAGTTAATAAAGTCACCTAACGCAGTGGGAGGGTCGGCACGAGCAAGTTCATCCTTAATTAGTGGAGACAACCCCTTTCGAAAAATAGATTTTTTGGCGGAACTGTCCCAGGTGGTATCAAGGGCCCATCTCCTGAAATCCAAGGCATATTCAGCTACCGAGTGCTTACCTTGGCGCAAAGCTAACATGGCTGCTTCAGCTGTTGCACCTCGATTGGGGTCATCAAACACCTGCCCCATGGCTGAAATAAAATCATCAAGGTGATTCAAACAATCATCCTCAGTCTCAATCAGAGGGTTTGCCCACATTAAAGCCTTGTTGGTAAGCAACATAATTATAGTAAGCACCTTAGATCGTTCAGTGGGAAATTGTGAAGCATGTGCAGAAAAAAAAAGATTGCATTGATTAATAAATCCCCTGAATTTCTCACGTTCACCGCCAAAACGAAAAGGGGGCAACTTGGGAATCCCAGCACTCGGGGCTATGGCAGGAGCCTGGACTCGCCCCTCTAGAACCTCAATCCTGGCTCGCAAATCCTGGGTAGTCTGTCCAACCACTTGCAAATTGTGATTATTGAGGTCCTGTAGATTTGTAAAACGGGTCTTTATATTCTGCAAATCTGCAAGGATATTATCAGTCACTCCGCAAAGTTCCTTTATGCGGGCCTCCATTTTCCAGATCTTTTAAGACAGGATTACTGGAAGAAGAGGAGAGAAAAAAAAAACAATAGTGTTCACCTGTGGCAACACTGCAAAAAGAAAAAAAAATTAAGGGAACTGCTCACCTGGAATGGTTGTGAGAAGTCACAACCACTATCATCACAGAAAGTTTCAACCAGACATCTGATATCCAGAGTTACAGCAGACAAAAAAGAGAAAGAAGGAAAAAAAAAAAAAAAACAATAGTGTTTACCTGTGGTAACACTGCAAAAAAGAAAAAACTTAAGGGAATTGCTCACCTGGAATGGTTGTGAGAAGTCACAACCACTGTCATCACAGAAAGTACAACCGGACGTCTGATATCCACAGTACAGCAGACACAGCCTTCCAGACCCAGCAGACACTAACGTTTTGTCTTCAGAATCTTGTAATGTATGTAGTACAGTTCATATAGCGTCTTGTGCTTGGGTGCGATGAAAACACAGGAGTCACAGGTTTGATATAGAAAAGTCCTGTATTACTTCATACAAGTTGGCAGAAATAGTCACACAGTTTGCAGACACAGAAACAGGAGACACAGCAGGCCAGAGTAATCCAAGCTCAGCAATCACTCTCCAATACAGATTCAGGATCTTCTTCTCTGTTACCGTAAGTCCATGCAAACGTGGGTCTTTCAAAGAGCAGGGTTCAGAGTCCACAAGTGCTTCAGAGTTCCTCAGTAGGAATAGCTGGAGTACAAGGTCCAAGGCTTACAGGAGTCAAGTCACAGGTTCACTGCAGGCTAGATTCTGAAGCACTGATTGCTCAGCTGTGGCTGCTTAAGAAGCAAAGGAGAGAATCAGGGCGGGAACATGCAAGCTGGAAACTCCATTTTGACTGAGGGCAAGATAGCTGCAGTAAGACAGAAAGTAAAATGGCTGACGAACAAACTGAGTTTCAGGAATATATACATAGAACCTTACAGTTACTTTCTTTTTATTGTTGCTGTTTTCATTGGTTCAGCTCTGACCAAGAACAATGAGATTCCTCCTCTCAGACTCATCTCAGAAAATGAAATCAGTGACTACAAGGGAACCTGCTCCTCCTTTACATGACCTAATGACAAGTAATTCTATGGTGGCTCAGCGGATAGCTCAATTACCTTTTAATGCTTGTGTCCTTAGTTCAATTGAGGCTAAGGTCAGCTTAATTCTACGTCTCAGTGGTACTTTAGAAATTGCAAATGGACCTGCTCTAGTTTTCCATTACCTGTTGGTGGCAGTGATAGACATATTGATGACCTAGCCATCAAGCAATTTTCAGGCAGCATGGTGTCTCAGTGGTTAGCTTGATTACCTTTCAACACTAGGGCCCTTAGTTCAATTCTGGTAAAGTTTTGAGTAATTCTACCTCTCAGTTGTACTTTAGAAATTGCTAATGGACCTGCTCTAGTTTTTCCTGATCTTCCCAGGATCTGCGGGTCATATCAATGATTTTGCCAAAAGTTATTTGCTGAGCAGCACGGTAGCTCAGTGGAATGCACTGAAAATGAAATCAGCGACCACAAGGGAAACTGCTCTTCCTTTTCATGGCCTGTCGGTGGATACTGATAGGCATATTGATTATGAAGCCATGCACATTTGCAGCATGAGAGTCCAGGGTTCGAGTCCTTTGTCAGATGACATCTGCAAGCAGTTTGTACTCTAGTTTTTCCTGATCTTCCCTTTGGTGCTCGTAGTAATATCAATGACTTTTGCAAAAGTTACTATATGAGCAGCATGGTACCTCAATGGAAAGAGCTGGTGCTTTGCAACATGGTAAGTCCAGGGTTTCCTTAGGCAAGTAGCCTCAGCCCTTTGGGTGAATGTGCTTGTCTACAAGTGATTGGCTTGTATATAGTGTGGCTGAGCTGTTAAACAGGTTTTAATTTTTCTGTTAAGTCCCAAAAAAAGTTTAAAGAGAACAGCTCAGCTGTGGCCGCAGCTGAGCTGCATTATATACAAGCCAATCACTTGTAGACAAGCACATTCACCCAAAAAGCTGAGGGCTGAGGCATGAGAGTCCAGGGTTCAAGTGCCACCATGGACGACATCTGCAAGGAGATAGTACGTTCTTCCCTTGCTCAGGTGGGTGGCCACCTATGCTCCAAAGACATACAGGTAGGGCTTGGTGATGTTGTAATCTGTGCAGCATCCAGGAGGGTTGCTAGCCCCTTTTTAATTTAATTGACTTACAAAGAGTTTAGTGTTCAGTAAGCATGATGGCCCAGTGGTTAGCACTGCTGGTGTCCTGGGTTCTACTCTGACTGAGGACGATGAGATTCCTCCTCTCATGTGTATTTTAGAAATTGTAGGCAATGATTGTAATGGGATCTGTTCTAGTTTTTTCTGATATTCCCTTTGTTGCTGGTAGTAGTATCAATGACTTTGCCAAAGGAGACTTTCTGAGTAGCACAGTAGCCCAGTGGAAAGCACTGGCACTTTGTGGCATGAGAGTCAAGGGTTCAAGTCCCACCATGGACAACATCTGCAAGGAGTTTGTATGTTCTCCCCGTGCTCAGGTGGGTGGCTACCTATGCTCCAAAGAAAAGCACTGGCACTTTCTGGCAGGAGAGTCCAGGGTTTAAGTGCCACCATGGATGACATCTGCAAGGAGATAGTACTTCTCCCCTTGCTCAGGTGGGTGGCCACCTATGCTCCAAAGACATACAGGTAGGGCTTGGTTATGTTGTAATCTGTGCAGCATCCAGGAGGGTTGCTAGCCCCTTTTTAATTTAATTGACTTACAAAGAGTTTAGTGTTCAGTAAGCTTGATGGCCCAGTGGTTAACACTGCTGGTGTCCTGGGTTCTACTCTTACTGAGGGCGATGAGATTCCTCCTCTCAGGTGTATTTTAGAAATTGTAGGCAGTGATTGTAAAGGGATCTGATCTAGTTTTTTCTGATATTTCCTTTGTTGCTGGTAGTAGTATCAAAGACTTTGCCAAAGGATACTTTCTGAGCAGCACGGTAGCCCAGTGGAAAGCACTGGCGCTTTGTGGCATGCGAGTCCAGGGATCAAGTCCCACAATGGACAACATCTGCAAGGAGTTTGTATGTTCTCCCTGTGCTCAGGTGGGTGGCCACCTATGCTCCAAAGACAGCACAATGAAAAGCACTAGCACTTTCTGGCATGAGAGTCTAGGGTTCAAGTGCCACCATGGACGACATCTGCAAGGAGATAGTACGTTCTCCCCTTGCTCAGGTGGGTGGCCACCTATGCTCCAAAGACATACAGGTAGGGCTTGGTGATGTTGTAATATGTGCAGCATCCAGGAGGGTTGCTAGCCCCTATTTAATTGACTTACAAAGAGTTTAGTGTTCAGTAAGCATGATGGCCCAGTGGTTAACACTGCTGGTGTCCTGTGTTTGACTCTGACTGAGGACGATGAGATTCCTCCTCTCAGGTGTATTTTAGAAATTGTAGGAAGTGATTGTAATGGGATCTGATCTAGTTTTTTCTGATATTTCCTTTGTTGCTGGTAGTAGTATTAATGACTTTGCCAAATGACACTTTCTGAACAGCACGGTAGCCCAGTGGAAAGCACTGGCGCTTTGTGGCATGAGAGTCCAGGGTTCAAGTCCCACAATGGACAACATCTGCAAGGAGTTTGTATGTTCTCCCCGTGCTCAGGTGGGTGGCCACCTATGCTCCAAAGACAGCACAAAGAAAAGCACTGGCACTTTCTGGCATGAGAGTCCAGGGTTCAAGTGCCACCATAGACGACATCTGCAAGGAGATAGTACGTTCTTCCCTTGCTCAGGTGGGTGGCCACCTATTCTCCAAAGACATACAGGTAGGGCTTGGTGATGTTGCAATCTGTGCTGCATCCAGGAGGGTTGCTCACATCTTTTTATTTAATTGACTTACAAAGAGTTTAGTGTTCATTAAGCATGATGGCCCAGTGGTTAACACTGCTGGTGTCCTGGGGTCTACTCTGACTGAGGACCATGAGATTCCTCCTCTCAGGTGTATTTTAGAAATTGTAGGAAGTGATTGTAATGGGATCTGATCTATTTTTTTCTGATATTTCCTTTGTTGCTGGTAGTAGTATCAATGACTTTGCCAAAGGATACTTTCTGAGCAGCACGGTAGCCCAGTGTAAAGCACTGGCGCTTTGTGGCATGAGAGTCCAGGGTTCAAGTCCCACAATGGACAACATCTGCAAGGAGTTTGTATGTTCTCCCCGTGCTCAGGTGGGTGGCCACCTATGCTCCAAAGACAGCACAAAGAAAAGCACTGGCACTTTCTGGCATGAGAGTCCAGGGTTCAAGTGCCACCATAGACGACATCTGCAAGGAGATAGTACGTTCTTCCCTTGCTCAGGTGGGTGGCCACCTATTCTCCAAAGACATACAGGTAGGGCTTGGTGATGTTGCAATCTGTGCTGCATCCAGGAGGGTTGCTCACATCTTTTTAATTTAATTGACTTACAAAGAGTTTAGTGTTCATTAAGCATGATGGCCCAGTGGTTAACACTGCTGGTGTCCTGGGGTCTACTCTGACTGAGGACCATGAGATTCCTCCTCTCAGGTGCATTTTAGAAATTGTAGGCAGTGATTATAATGGGATCTGATCTATTTTTTTCTGATATTTCCTTTGTTGCTGGTAGTAGTATCAATGACTTTGCCAAAGGATACTTTCTGAGCAGCACGGTAGCCCAGTGTAAAGCACTGGTGCTTTGTGGCATGATAGTCCAGGGTTCAAGTCCCACAATGGACAACATCTGCAAGGAGTTTGTATGTTCTCCCTGTGCTCAGGTGGGTGGCCACCTATGCTCCAAAGACAGCACAAAGAAAAGCACTGGCACTTTCTGGCATGAGAGTCCAGGGTTCAAGTGCCACCTATGCACAAATAAAAGCACTGGCACTTTCTGGCATGGAAGTCCAGGGTTCAAGTGCCACCATGGATGACAGCTGCAAGGAGATAGTACGTTCTCCCCTTGCTCAGGTGGATGGCCACATATGCTCCAAAGACATACAGGTAGGGCTTGGTGATGTTGTAATCTGTGCAGCATCCAGGAGGGTTGCTAGCACCTTTTTAATTTAATTGACTTACAAAGAGTTTAGTGTTCATTAAGAATGATGGCCCATTGGTTAACACTGCTGGTGTCCTGGGTTCTACTCTGACTGAGGACGATGAGATTCCTCCTCTGAGGTGTATTTTAGAAATTGTAGGCAGTGATTGTAATGGGATCTGATCTAGTTTTTTCTGATATTCCCTTTGTTCCTGGTGGTAGTATCAATGACTTTGCCAAAGGATATTTTCTGAGCAGCACGGTAGCCCAGTGGAAAGCACTGGCGCTTTGTGGCATGAGAGTCCAGGGTTCAAGTCCCACCATAGACAACATCTGCAAGGAGTTTGTATGTTCTCCCCGTGCTCAGGTGGGTGGCCACCTCTGCTCTAAAGACAGCACAAAGAAAAGCACTGGCACTTTCTGGTATGAGAGTCCAGGGTTTAAGTGCCACCATGGATGACATCTGCAAGGAGATAGTACGTTCTCCCCTTGCTCAGGTGGGTGGCCACCTATGCTCCAAAGACATACACGTAGGTAGTGTTGAGCGATACGATACTGCAAATATCGGGTATCGGCCGATATTAGCTGTATCGGGCTTTTGATTCCGAGTACCGATATTTTCGTCATATCGGATACCGGAATCGGATTTGTCACTGTCACTGTGAGTGTCCGTCGGTCGGGTCTGTCAGGAGTCAGCGGCACTTACCTGGCAGAAGATCTCCGGCGGTCACGTCCTGGACTGCTTCATGGCCGCCATTTCTTCTCCCTGGCGGTCACATGCAGTTTTTCGCGATAACTGCAGTGACTGCTGGGTAATCCCGGCCGTAAAGCAGTCAGTCCGATGACGTCACCGCCGGGGAAGCAGGTAATCAGCTGTGCTGCGCCGGGATGACAGCCTCTGCCTGCCTGCCTGCCTCTGATGTCATTCTGATGTAGCAGAGCTGGATCGTCGTGGGACACTTGTTACTATGGACTGCGTCGGACAGGTGGTATACTGCTGTTTTTTTTTTTTTCATTTTTTTACAGGAGATCGATGGCGTCGCAGGATGAGACTGTAATAAAAGTAATGAAAACTGTGTTGTTTTTTTTATTAAATTAAAAAACTTTTTTATGAACATTCACCCGTCCGGGTACATCAACAATTTAACTATTTACATACAGGGACCCTGTCCGGGTTATTTATAATTCTTTGGCAGGGGTGTTCCAGGTACCACCTGGTACTCTTCTGATGCTTGCCAAACATCCGAGACACCAAGGACCACCAGGACCTGATGACGTCGTGTGGCCTGTACAGTCAAGTCGTGACCCGCTATCTGTGTCTGTGTGGCCACCTCTTTCATCTCCCTCCGGGTCTGGAGCCCTATGTCCCGGACTGAACGAACCCCAGGGGGCCTAAAGGCACCGGGTACGGGCCAGATATCATTATCATGTCCATAGCTGGGGCTGCTGAGGAGACCACTGAGGGAGGCTGGGGAGATTTACGGCGTGGGGTGGGCACTTGTGCAGAGGCCTGGATGTGGGAGGCTGAAGGCTCCGAGGGTCTCACAGGTTCCTGACACTCTGGGGACCAGGGGTCGCACCTGGTGACATTTAGGGCATACCATCCATTGTAACCCCAGTGTCGGGTGTAAGTTACCAAGTCTCCTGGCAACAGGTCCCTCCCCGGGTGTCCTTCTGGGAGGTGAGTCTCCACGTCCCGCCGGGTCACAAACACTTCTAAATAAAGTCCAGGCTCCTGGATGAAGCCCCAACCAGCTTTCAATTTAAAGCTCCGTACTGCACCCTTACGCCGCGGCTCCATCAGGGTTCCTTTATCTTTTCTCATCCGGTCCTTATCTGCCCGGTCCTTCTCGATGTGACGTTGGCGAAGCTTCTGGGATTCGCGCTGCTCCCTTTGTCGCTCGGCTTCTCTCTCCCAACGTCTCCACTCTTCCTCCTGACGCCGGTTGTAATTCTCCTCCACCAGCATCTCCATGTCTCCACCATCAAACTGCAGCTTACGATGTCCGGTTTGCGGCAGCTCTCCTGGCGCCCGACAGTCCTGGCGGCGCTCACCTGCGGAGGAAGCAGCCGGCTCTGGAACAGATGACAGTCGGGCTCCGGTACAGACTGGTAGACCTCTGGTGCCTGCGCGGCCTCCTCCATGAGGACGGGTGTCGCTTCTTCTGTCTCAGCGACGGGGGCAGACAGCGGGATCTGGGGTGCTGCCGGTGCAGCGGTTTTTGCAGGAACGGGTGCCTTCACTGCGACAACGTCAACCGGATCACATTGCAAGGGCTGGGATGCCCGCACGGACTCCTCTACTAGAACGGGTGCCTCACCATCCGGTACAGACACTTCAGGTAAGAGGGATTGGCGCCGCTCCAAGTTTAGTTTTAGGGCACGCCAGCTGGCTTCCATCCTGGCGACCTCCTCCCGGTGCCGGGCCAGGCCTCTTAGGGTATCCTCCTCTTCTTGCAGCGTAGGAGGGTTTCCAGGCCGGGTGCCCAACGGTGGTTCCGTGGCGATCGGGTCGCTTCCGTGGGGGGAGAGCTCTGACTGCTCCATCCCTTCACACTTCTGCTCGTGTCTATTAGCCATCTCTGCCAAGTCACATGTGTCATTAGCATCTGGAAAGGGCCCCTCTTTTGTAGTGAGGCGGGACCTTCGTGTTAGTTTCCGCACACTGAGGAGGATGAGGAGGCGGAACTCAAGAGCTGTGGGGCACGATCTTACATTGCAGTACCATTTAGAGTGGTCGGCCATCGTTTTCGCGCCACTGAGTGAGTGTACACCCACGAAGAGCTCGCCCTTCTTCTTCACCAGTGCCTCGTCGTGACGCAGATATGGCGGAAAAATGGCAAATACATTCTCTGATGATTTTAGCAATTCTCAAGCACAAAACCAGTTCAATTCAGGCACACAGGACTCGCTTATTGTGAGCTACAGAATCCTGTTCATGACGCCCAAGTTGAGTCGCACAGAGCCAGAGGTTTTGGGGGTACTCGGCACCGAGCCCGTCGACTTCTATGGGGTATGTCACGGCTTTACCCAGCAATTGAATCAGAGTCTATTTTACTATGTAGAAGTGTATAAACTATAAATATATGTATATATATATATGTCACAATGACATGTATATATATATATATGTATTCTATGTGTGTATATTTTGTGTTTACAACGAAAGAAAGTGTTTTTTTTAGTTGCGATATTTTGTTCCCATAGACTTACATGGGACTTCCGGTATCGGAATCGGATATCGACGATATTTAGTGATATCGGCGATACCATTCCGATCCGATATTTTTAGATATCGAGCAGTATCGCTCAACACTACACGTAGGGCTTGGTGATGTTGTAATATATGTGCAGCATCAAGGAGGGTTGCTAGCCTCTTTTAAATTGACTTACAAAGAGTTTAATGTTCAGTAAGCATGATGGCCCAGTGGTTAACACTGCTGGTGTCCTGGGTTCTACTCTGACTGAGGATGATGAGATTCCTCCTCTGAGATGTATTTTAGAAATTGTAGGCAGTGGTTGTAATGGGATCTGATCTAGTTTTTTCTGATATCCCCTTTGTTGCTGGTAGTAGTATCAATGACTTTGCCAAAGGATACATTCTGAGCAGCACGGTAGCCCAGTGGAAAACACTGGTGCTTTGTGGTATGAGAGTCCAGGGTTCTAGTCCCACCATGGACAACATCTGCAAGGAGTTTGTATGTTCTCCTCGTGCTCAGGTGAGTGGCCACCTATTCTCCAACAACATACAGGTAGGGGTTGGTGATGTTGCAATCTGTGGAGCATCCATTTTGATTTAATTGACTTACAAAGAGTTTAGTGTTCAGGGAGCGTGATGGCCCAGTGGTTCTACTCTGACTGAGGACGATGAGATTCCTCCTCTCAGGTGTATTTTAGAAATTGTACTCAGTGATTGTAATGGGATCTGATCTAGTTTTTTCTGACCTGCTCATAAATGCTGAGAATCCTATTGATGATCTGGCCAGATATAAACTCTCAGGCATCACAGTGGCTCAGTGGTTACCTCCATTGCCATCCTACACTTGGGTCCTTAGCTCAACTCTGAGGTCAATGAGATTTCTCCTCTCAGACACATCTAAGAAAATGAAATCAGAGACCTCAAATTAAACCTGCTTTTCCTTTTCATGACCTGTTTTTTTTGGGTACTGATAGGCATATTGATGACCTAGCCATCAGGTAATTCTATGGTGGCTCATTGGTTAGCTCAATTACCTTTCAATGCTTGGTTTCTTAGTTCAATTCTGGCTAAGCTCTAAGTAATTGTACTTCTTAGTTGTACTTTAGAAATTGCAAATAGACATGATCTTGGTTTTTCATGACCTGTCGGTGGGCACTGATAGACATATTGATGACTTAGCCATCAGGTAATGCTGATATAGCATGGTGGCTCAGTGCTTATCTTGATTACCTTTCAATACTTTGGGTGCTTAATTTGATTCTGAGTAATTCTGCTTCTCAGTTGTACTTTAGAAATTGCAAATGGACCTTCTCTAGTTTTTCCTGGACTCCCCATAGGTGTACGGTAGCTCAGTGGAAAGAGCTGGTGCTTTGCAACCTGGTAAGTCCAGGGTTTGAGTCCCCCCATGGATGATATCTGCAAGGCGTTTGTACTCTAGTTTTTCCTGATCTTCCCGATGGTGTTGGTAGTAATATCAATGACTTTGACAAAGCACAGTTGCTGAGCAGCACGGTAGCTCAGTGCTTTGTGGCATGAGAGTACAAGGTTCATAATCCCACCATAGATGACATTTGCAAGGAGTTTGTATGTTCTCCCTGTGCTCGTATGGGCTGCCACCAACATTTTTTTTTTCCTTTTGTTCCCATCTCATAGATGTGTGCCTAGCCTGCTGTTGCTGGTGGTTAAACACCCATGGGGCAGCATGGTATCACTGTTGCTTTCTTTTTCTTGTTGCTGTTTTTATTCGTTCAGCTGTGACCAAGAACAATGAGATTCCTCCTCTCAGACTCATGTCAGAAAATGAAATCAGTGACCACAAGGGAACCTGCTCTTCCTTTTCATGACCTGTCGTTGGGCACTGATAGACGTATTGATTACCTATCCATTTGGTAATTCTCAGGCATCAATAACTTTGACAAGTCAGATGTTCTGAGCAGCACGGTAGCTCAGTGGAAAGCAATGGTGCTTTGCAACATAAGAGTCCAGGGTTTGAGTCCCACCACGGATGACATCTGCAAGGAATTTGTACTCTAGTTTTTCATTATCTTCCCATAGGTGTTGGTAGTAATATCAATGACTTTAACAAAGCAACTTTTTCGAGTAGCACTGTAGCTCAGTGGGAAGCACTCTCGCTTTGAGCAAGGGAGTCCAAGGTTTGAGTCCCACCACGGATGACAACTGCAAGGTGTTTGTGCTCTAGTTTTTCCCCATCTTCCCATTGGTGCTGGTAGTAATATCAATGACTTTGACAAACAAGGTTTTCTGAGCAGCACAGTAGCTCAGTGGAAAGCAGTGGTGCATTGCAGCATGGGAATCCAGTGTTTGAGTCCCAACATGGATGACAACTGCAAGGTGTTTGTGCTTGAGTTTTTCCTGATCTTCCCATTGCTACTGGTAGTAATATCAATGACTTTGACAAAGAAGAATTTCTGAGCAGCATGGTAGCTCAGTGTAACGCTCTCACACTTTACGGTTTGAGTCTCATGTCTGATGACATTTGCAATGTGTTTGTACTCTAGCTTTTCCTGGTCTTCCCTTTGGTGCTTGTAGTCATCTCAATGACTTTGCCAAATGTTATCATATGAGCAGTGTGGTAGCTCAGTGGATAACACTGGTGCTTTACAGAATGGGAGCCTAGGGTTCGAGTCCCTTGTTGGATGACATTGGCAAGGAGTGTGTACTCTGGTTTTTCCTGATCCTCCCTTTGGTGCTTGTAGTCAACTCAATGACTTTCTCAAAGGTTATTGCGTGAGTGGCATGATAGCTCAGTGGATAGCACTGGTGCTTTGCAGCATGAGAGTCTAGGGTTTGAGTCCCACCATGGATCACATCTGCAAGGCCCTTGTGTGTTCTCCCTGGGATCAGGTGGGCTTCCACCCATGCTCCTAACACATACAGTGGTGGAGTTCCCTGTGCAGCATCCAGGAGGGCTGCTTGCCTGCCCCCTTCATTGGGCAAGTAGTCTGAGTGGTGTTGGTGCTTATTGGATGAATGATACATGTAGCAAGAAATTGACTTATATATAAGCAGGTCAGTTGCTGCAAAAAATTGTTTTGGGACTTAGTAACTTTTGGCCATTAGCTGCAAATGTTCTTCCAACCCTCAGCAACACAGGACAGACCTCCATCATACAGGTAAGACCACCACTGTATGTCATTGGAGCATGGATGGCAGCCCACATGATCCCAGGAAGAACACTTAGAGGCAATGCAGATGTCGTCCATGGTGGGACTCCCATACTGCAAAGCACCAGCACTTTCCACTGAGCCACCGTGCTGCTCAGAAGACAACCTTTGGTAAAGTCATTGATATTACTACCAGCAACAAAGGAAAGATCAAGAAAAACTAGAGCAGGTCCATTTCTTAAAGTATAACTGAAAGGCACAATTACACAGAACTCAGTTGGAATCAAATCAACAACCCAAGTGTTGCAAGGTAAGGAGGCTAAGTACTGAGCCACCGTGCTGCTTGAGTGTTTTGCCTCTCATTTGTACTTTAGAAATAGCAAATGGATCTGCTCTGGTTTTTCATGACCTGTCGGCGGGCACTGATAGACATATTGATAACCTAGCCATCAGCTAGCATGCTGGCTCAGTGGTTAGCTCTTTTACCTTTCAACGCTTGGGTCCTTAGTTCGATTCAGTTGTACTTAGTTTTTCCTGTTCTTCCCTTTTGTGCTGGTAGTAATACCACTGACTTTGCCAAAGAGTTTGCTTCAAGCAGCACCGTGGCTCAGTGGAAAACACTGGTGCTTTGCAGCACGGGAGTCCACGGTTCAAATCCCACCATGGATGATGTCTGCAAGGAGGAAATAGAGCTTCTCTAGATTTTCCTGATCTTCCCTTTGGTGCTGGTAGTAATATCAATGACTTTGCCAAAAAATATCATATGAGTAGCATGGTGGCTCATTGGAAAGCACTTGTGCTTTGTAGCATGAGAGTCCAGAGTTCGAGTCCCACTGTGGATGACATCTGCAAGGAGTAAATGGACGTGCTCTAGTTTTTCCTAATCTTCCATTTGGTGCTGGTAGTAATATCAATGACTTTGCCATAGGTATGAGCAGAATGGTAGCTCAGTGGATTGCACTTGTGCTTTGCAGTGTGAGAGTCCAGAGTTCGAGTCCCACCATGGATGAAATCTGCAAGGAGCTTGTATTCCATTTTTTCCTGATGTTTCCTTTGGTACTGGTAGTAATATCAATGACTTCCGAGCAGTTGTTTTCCAAGCAGCATGGTGGCTCAGTGGAAAGCACTGGTGCTTTGCAGTATGGGAGTCCAAGGGTTCAAATCCCACTATGGACAACATCTGCAAGGCCCTTGTGTGTTCTCCCTGGGATCATGTGTGCTGCCACCCATGCTCCTAACACCATACAGTGGTGGTGTTCCCCATGCAGCATCCAGGAGGGCTGCTTGCCTGCCCCCCTTCATTGGGCAAGTAGTCTGAGTGGTGTTGGTCCTTATTGGATGAATTATTCAAGTAGCAAAAAAAAGAACAGCTCAGTTGCTGCAAAGAGTCATTTTTGGGACTTAGTAAAATTTTAGACCCCTCATGTCTTTAGATGCAAATGTTCTTCCACCCCTCAGAAACACAGGATAGACCTCCTTCATACAGGTAAGACCACCACTGAATGTCATTGGAGCATGTACAGCAGCCCACCTGATCCCAGGGAGAACACACAAGGGCCTTGCAGATGTCATCCATAGTGGGATTTGAACCCTGGACTTCCATGCTGCAAAGCACCAGCGCTTTCCACTTGAGCCACCATGCTGCTTGGAAGAGAAATGCTCGGAAGTCATTGATATTACTACCAGCACCAAAGGAAGATCAGGAAAAACTAAGAGCAACTGAGAGGTAGAATTACTCCGACCTCAGTCAGAATCGAACTCAGGACCCAAGCGTTGGAAGGTAAAAGAGCTAACCGCTGAGCCACTGTGCTGCCTGAGAATTGCCTGATGGCTAGGTCATCAATATGTCTATCAGTGTCCACCGACAGGTCATGAAAAACTAGAGCAGGTCCATTTGCAATTTCTAAAATTCAAATGATAGAATTATTCCAACCTTAGCCGGAATCGAACCAAGGACCCAAGCTCTAAAAGGAGAGTGAGCTAACCACTGAGCTACCATAGAATTACATGATGACTGAGTCATCACAAGGGAACCTGCTCTTCCTTTTCATGACCTGTCAGTGGACAGAGAGAGACATATTGATGACCTATAGAATTGCTTGATGAGTGGGTCCAATATGTCTCTCAGTGTCCACTGACGGGTCATGGAAATGAAGAGCAGGTTCCCTTGTGATGACCCAGTCATCATGTAATTCGATGGTAGCTCAGTGGTTAGCTCACTTACCTTTTAATGTTAGGGTCCTAGGTTCGATTCCGGCTAAGGTTGGAATAATTCTACCTCTCAGTTGAATTTTAGAAATTGCAAATGGACCAGCTCTAGTTTTTCATGATCTGTCTGTGGACACTGATAGACATATTCATGACCTAGCCATCATGTAATTCTCGGGCAGCATGGTGGCTCAGCGGTTAGCTCTTTTACCTTCCAACGCTTGGGTCCTGAGTTCGATTCTGACTGAGGTCGGAGTAATTCTACCTCTCAGTTGCTCTTAGTTTTTCCTAATCTTCCTTTGGTGCTGGTAGTAATATCAATGACTTCCGAGCAGTTCTCTTCCAAGCAGCATGGTGGCTCAAGTGGAAAGCGCTGGTGCTTTGCAGCATGGAAGTCCAGGGTTCAAATCCCACTATGGATGACATCTGCAAAGCCCTTGTGTGTTCTCCCTGGGATCAGGTGGGCTGCTGTCCATGCTCCAATGACATTCAGTGGTGGTCTTACCTGTATGAAGGAGGGCTATCCTGTGTTTCTGAGGGGGTGGAAGAACATTTGAATCTAAACACATGAGGGGGCTAAAATTTTTACTAAGTCCCAAAAATGACTTTTCACAGCTCAGCAGTAACTGAGCTGTTTTTTTTTTTTTTTGCTACTTGAATCATTCATCCAATAAGGACCAACACCACTCAGACTACTTGCCCAATGAAGGGGGGCAGGCAAGCAGCCCTCCTGGATGCTGCATGTGGAACGCCACCACTGCATGTGTTAGGAGCATGGGTGGCAGCACACATGATCCCAGGGAGAACACACAAGGGCCTTGCAGATGTTGTCCATAGTGGGATTTGAACCCTGGACTCCCATGCTGCAAAGCACCAGTGCTTTCCTCTGAGCCACCGTGCTGCTTGGAAAACAACTGCTCGGAAGTCATTGATATTACTACCAGCACCAAAGGAAGATCAGGAAAAACTATGTGTAACTGAGAGGTAGAATTACTCCAACCTTAACCAGAATCGAACTCAGGACTCAAGCGTTGGAAGGTGAGGAGCTAACTGCTGAGCCACAGTGCTGCCTGAGAATTGCTTGAAGGCTAGGTCATCACTATGTCTATCAGTGCCCACCCACAAGTCACGAACAACAAGAGCGGGTCCATTTACAATTTCTAAAGTACTGACTGAGGTCAAGCACGTTCTGAGCAGCACGGTGGCTCATTGGATATCACTGGTGCTTTGCAGCAAAAGAGACCAGGGTTCGAGTCCCACCTTGGATGACATCTGCAGGGAGCAAATAGACCTGATCTAGTTTTTCCTGATCTTCACTTTGGTGCTGGTAGTAATATCAATGACTTACGAGCAACTCTCTTCCAAAAAGCATGGTGGCTAAGTGGAAAGCGCTGGTGCTTTGTAGCATGGGAGTCCATGGGTTCAAATCCCACCATGGATGACATCTGCAAGGCCCTTGTGTGTTCTCCCTGGGATCATGTGTGTTGCCACCCATGCTCCTAACACAAACAGTGATGGTGTTATTCATGCAGCATCCAGGAGGGCTGCTTGCCTGCCCCCTTCATTGGGCAAGTAGTCTGAGTGGTGTTGGTCCTTATTGGATGAATGATTCAAGTAGCAAAAAAACAGCTCATTTGCTGCTGAGCTGTGAAAAGTCATTTTTGGGACTTAGTAAAATGTTTGGCCCCCTCATGTCCTCAGATGCAAATGTTCTTCCACCCCTCAGAAACACAGGATAGCCCTCCTTCATACAGGTAAGACCACCACTGTATGTCATTGGAGCATGGATGGCAGCCCACCTGATCCCAGGGAGAACACACAAGGGCCTTGCAGATGTCATCCATAGTGGGATTTGAACCCTGGACTCCCATGCTGCAAAGCACCAGCACTTTCCACTGAGCCACCGTGCTGCTTGGAAGACAACTGCTCGGAAGTCATTGATATTACTACCAGCACCAAAGGAAGATCAGGAAAAACTAAGTACAACTGAGAGGTAGAATTATTCAGACTTCAGTCAGAATCAAACCAATGACCCAAGCGTTGAAAGGTAAAAGAGCTAACCACTGAGCTACAGTGCTACTCGGAAGACAACTGCTGGCAAAGTCATTGATATTACTACCAGCACCAAAGGGAAGATCAGAAAAAACTAAGTACAACTGAGAGGTAGAATTAGTCAGACCTCAGTCAGAATCTAACTAAGGACCCAAGCGTTGAAAGGTAAAAGAGATAACCGCTGAGCCACCGTGCTGCCTGATGGCTAGGTTGTCAATATGTCTATCAATGCCCACTGAAAGGTCATGAAAAACCAGAGCGGGTCCATTTGCTATTTCTAAAGTACAACTGAGAGAACACTCAAGCAGCACGGTGGCTCAGTACTTAGCCTACTTACACTTGGGTTGTTGGTTCCATTCTGACTTGAGTTCTGTGTAATTGTGCCTCTGAGTTATACTTTAGGAAATGGACCTGCTCTAGTTTTTCCTGATCTTCCCTTTGGTGCTGGTAGTAATATCAATGACTCCCGAGCAGCTGTCTTCCAAGCAGCACTGTGGCTCAGTGGAAAGTGCTGGTGCTTTGCAGCATTGGAGTCCACGGTTCAAATCCCACTATGGATGACATCTGCAAGGCTTTTGTGTGTTCTCCCTGGGATCTGGTGGGCTGCCATCCATGCTCCAATGATGTACAGTGGTAGTCTTACCTGTATGAAGGAGGGCTAGCCTGTGTTTCTGAGGGTTGGAAGAACATTTGCATCATTGGACATGAGGGGGCCAAAATTTTACTAAGTCCCAAATACAATTTTTCACAGCTGAGCTGCTTATATACAAGTCAGTTTCTTGCTACATGAATCATTCACCCAATAAGGACCAACACCACTCAGGCAACTTGCCCAATGAAGGAGGCGGGCAAGCAGCCCTCCTAGATGCTGTACAGGTAAATGCCACCACTATATGTATTAGGAGCATAGGTGTCAGCACACATGATCCCAGGGAGAACACACAAGGGCCTTGCAGATATTTTCCATGGGATTTGAACCCACAACTTTCACTCTGCAAAGCACCAGTGCTATGCACTGAGCTACCACACCACTCATACAATATCTTTGGCAAAGTCATTGATATGACTACCAGCACCAAAAGGAAGATCAGGAAAAACTAGAGTACAAGCTCCTTGCAGATGTCATCCGTGGTGGGATTTGAACCCTGGACCCTCTCGTTGCAAAGCATCAGTGCTTTCCACTGAGCCACCATGCTGCTCAGAAAATAACCCTTGGCAAAGTCATTGATGTTACTACCAGCACCAAAGGGAAGATCAGGAAAAACTAGATCATGTCCATTTACTCCTTGCAGATGTTGTCCATGGTGGGACTCAATCCCTGAACTCACATGTTGCAAAGCACAAGTGCTTTCCACAGAGCCACCAAGCTGCTTAAACAATAACTTTTGGCAAAGTCATTGATATGACTACCAGCACCAAAGGGAAGATCAGGAAAAACTAGAGCAGCTCCATTTACTCCTGGCAGATGTAGAACCTGAACCCTAGACTCTCATGCCACAAAGCACCAGTGCTTTCTATTTCTTTGTGCCATAGGTGAGCACAGGGAGAACATACAAACTCCTTGCAGATGTCATCTATGATGGGACTTGAACCCTGGCCTCTCATGCCACAAAGCGCCAGTGCTTTCCACTGGGCCACCATGCTGCTCAGAACATAGACTTTGTCAAAGTCATTGATATTACTACCAGCACCTATAGGAAGATCAGGAAAAACTGGAGTACAAACCCCTTGCAGATGTCATCCATGGTGAGATTTGAACCCTGGACTCCCATGCTGCAAAGGACCAGCGCATTCCACTGGGCCTTCTGAGATTTACTTGTCAATATGTCTATCAGTGCCCACCAACAGATCATGAAAAACCAGAACAGGTCCATTTGCAATTTCTAAAGTGCAATTGAGAAGTTGAGTTACTCAGACCTCAGGCAGAATCAAACAAAGGACCCAAGCATTGATAGATTATTGAGCTAACCACTGAGCCACCACAGAATTTCCTGATGGCTGGATCATCAATATGCTTATCAGTACCCACCGACAAGTCATGAAAAGGAAGAGCAGGTTCCCTTGTGGTCCCTGATTTCATTTTTTGAGATGAGTCTGACCAAGAACAATGAGATTCTTCCTCTCAAAGCTGAACCAATGAAAACAGCAACAAGAAAAAGAAAGCAACAGTCACCATGCTACTCCATGGGTGCGTAACCACCAGCAACAGCAGGCTGTGCACCCATCTATGAGATGGGAACAAAAGGCTTTTAGTCTCTGTGTTCTCAGACAAGAGACCGGCGAGGGCGACTTTTCATTATTGGACTTTTCTGAAATATCCATGTACTAGAAAACATCACGTAATAATCTCCATGACACGGTCTCCAGAGCTTAGTGCACAAGTGTCGTAGGTCCATCCCATTCTTGAATGGAGCAGAGGTGAGAGGAATGAAAATTTTTGCTAAGTCCAAAAAGGACTTTTCACATATATATAACAATTCAATTTCTTGCCACTTGTATCAGGGCATTCATCCAATAAGGACTGAGGATACTTGCCCAATAAAATGGACAGGTAAGCAGCCCTCCAAGAAGCTGCACAGGTAACAACATCATAAGTCCCTACCTGCATGTCTTTGGAGCATGGGTGGCAGACCACCTGAGCACAGAAAGAACATACAAACTCCTTGCAAATGTCAGCCATGGTGAGATTTGAACCATGGACTCCCATGCTGCAAAGCAACAGTGCTTTCCACTGAGCTTCCATGCTGCTCAAAAAATTCATTTTGGCAAAGTGATTGATATTACTACCAGCACCTATGGGAAGATTTGGAAAAACTAGATTACAAACTCCTTACTACATGGGACTCAAACCCTGGACTTATCATGCTGCAATGCACCAGTGCTTTCCACTGAGCTACCGTGCTGCTTGGAAGATATCATTTACCAAAGTCATTGATATTGCTACTAGCACCTATGGGAAGCTCAGGAAAAACTAGAGTACAAACTCCTTGCAGATGTCATCAGACATGGGACTTGAAACCTGGACTTTCACACTGCAAAGCTCTAGTGCTTTCCACTGAGCTACCATGCTGCTCGTTTGATAACCTTTGGCAAAGTCATTGAGATTACTATGAGCACCAAAAGGAAGCTCATGACAAACAAGAGTGCAAACTCATTGGAGATGTTATCCATGGTGGGACTCATAGTGCTTTCCACTGAGCTACCATGCTGCTCGTTTGATAACCTTTGGCAAAGTCATTGAGATTACTATGAGCACCAAAGGGAAGCTCATGACAAACAAGAGTGCAAACTCATTGCAGATGTTATCCATGGTGGGACTCAAACCCTGGATTTTTCATGCTGCATGGACCAGTGCTTTCCAATGAGCCACTGTGCAGCTCAGAAAATGTCATTTGCCAAAGTAATTGGTATTAATACCAGCACCTATGGGAAGATCAGAAAAAACTAGAGTACAAACTCCTTGCAGATGTCATCCATGGTGAGGTTTGGAATCCCGGACTCCCATGCTGTAAAGCGCCAGTGCTGTCCACTGAGCTACGGTGCTGCTCAGAATATATGCTTTGGCAAAGTCATTGAAAATACTACCAGCACCAATAGGAAAATCCAGAAAAACTAGAGTATGTCCATTTGCAATTTCTCCTTGCAGATGTCATCAATGGTGGGATTCAAACCCTGGACTCTCATGCTCCAAAGCACCAGTGCTTTCCACTGAGATACCATGCTGCTCAGAAGATGTCCTTTGGCAAAATCATTGATATTACTACCAGCACATATGGGAAGATAAGGAAAAACTAGCATAGGTCCATTTGCAATTTCTAAAGTACAACTTAGGTGTAGAATTCCTCAGACCTCAGTCAAAATTAAACTAAAGACCCAAGTGTTGAAAGGTTATTGAGCTAACCACTGAGCCACCACAGAATTACCTGATGGCTATGTCATTAATATGCCTATGAATACCCACCGACAGGTCATGAAAAGGAAGACCAGGTTCCCTTCTGGTCACTGATTTCATTTTCTGAGATGTGTCTGAGAGGAGGAATCTCATTGTTCTTGGTCAGAGCTGAACCAATGAAAACAGCAACAAGAAAAAGAAAGTAACAGTGTTACCATGCTGCCCCATGGGTGCTTAACCACCAGCAACAGCAGGCTGTGCACACATCTATGAGATGGGAACAAAAGGCTTTTAGTCTCTGTGTTCTCAGAGAAGAGACCGGCATGGGCGGCCATTCATTGTGGAACATTTCTGACACGTCCATTTACTAGAAAACATCACGTAATAATTTCCATGACATGGTATCCAGAGCTCGGTGTACAAGTGTCCTAGATCCATCCCATTCTTGAATGGAGCAGAGGTGAGAGGAATAAAAATATGAATCTAATTGTCCTCAAAGTTGAACTCAGGGCAACAGCATTAGACTGCAGCAGTGCTAACCACTGTGCCATCATGCTGCCTGAGCACTAAAGTCGGGGTAAGTCATCAATATGACTCCTGGCACCTATGGGAAGGTCAGGAAAAATAGACATAGCTGCCCAACACATCTAACCAATCTGTTCATTGATTTCTATTTCTAAAGTGAGGTGGAAAACAGGGCCAGACTGGCCGTCTGGCAAATGCCAGAAGGGCCTGTCTGGTCATGGTGTGCCTTGTTTGCTACGTTGTTAACAGAATCGGTGTTCTCAAGATACCCATAGTGTTAAGAGATGTGATGGAGCACAAAGTCGCTGACTCCATCACTTACCCCAGCAGGCCACAGGTATCATTATAAATATTGGTCTTGTAGAAAATCTTCCTTTCCCCCATAATATATCCCATCTGGTTCATGGGGACGAGGACAACATGGGCCTGTGTGATTTCAAATGCCAGGACTGAATTTCAGCCCCAGTCTGTACCTGCAAAGCATAATAATGAGAAGACCAGGGTCATGTTTGAAAAATGGCAAAAGCTTATACTCATTCTCTCTGCCCCTGCAGTAGCCAACCGTCTACTGGTCACTCCTTCCGGTCACACTTTGAATTTTCGAGCACTAAGAATCACGTGGATACGTGGGCATAATGAATATTTTCCCACTCATTCCTGGGAAGTATGATGTATGTCATTGAAGTATGCCACACCTTACATGGCTTCATGAGGAAAGAGTGACCGGTGAGAGCGAACAAATAACTCATTGGAGAGTGGTAACACCAGTATTGGTAAAGGGTGAGTTTAGGAGAGGGGAATATCATTTTTTTTTACCTCTTCCAGGCCTTATAAAAATTCTAGTAAGTCACAAAAATTTGATCTTATATCGAAATGCTCATCTCTAGTCGGTAACACTTACGATGGCATCTTCAAGATGAATTAACTCGTTGAGTATCGCTTCGACTTACAACATATTCTTCAGCTATAAATTCATCCCAAACTTGTAAGAAGAAAATGGAAAATATTTTCGATTATACCATTCAACATTACTAAATGACAGAATCCATAGATTTTAATCCTTCATCTCTCCTTTTTCTAGAAATAAATATTTCTTAACCGGATCTGTTCTGCCCAATTACTGTTGCCTCGTCTTCCATCCCTTAGGGCCATTTATAAAACAGAGCGCCAAATAAAAATGCAGTGCCTTTGACTTAATCTTATCTAATTTTAGCTGATTTTCTTTGACAATCTATTTATCATAATTATTAGTACTTGTCGAGGTTAATACAATCAAATGCGAAATCTAGAAAGTTCTGTGTTTCATTTTCTGGTACGTTACGTTTATCATACTAATGGACTGAGCAATAGTCTGCATTCAGTCGTGAAGGTAAAAAATGAGACCAGTAATTGGATGAAAAATCGAGAATGTATTTTTTGGACATTTTGGAAATTTGTTTTTACTTTTTTTTTGTCCCTATGGTACTTGTAAAAAGTAATTGAAAAATAATGGAAGGGAACACGGGACTACCTTACAAGCCACGCCGCTCTTTTTTATGGTGAACATTTGGCGGCAAGAATGACCTTTCAGCATGATTCTACGGGTCAATATGAGTATGGCAATAGCAAACTTAGAGTTATTTTTATTATTTTAGTGGTTTTAAAACCTTTTTGAAGTTCGTAAAAAAAATAGTTTACGTAATAATAAAAAATAGTTTATGTTTATAGCTTAAAAAACGTTATGTCCCATAACTTTCACCTCATTCCTTCATTTATCTCTGTGAGGGCTTGATTTTGACGTGCCAGTGTGTGGTTTAAATGGTACCAATTTTGGGGACTTATAATATTTTTTTTTTTTTGTGGGAAGTGTGATAACCAAAAAACAGCAATTCTGATGATTGGATTTTGGGTTTTTTTTTTTATGATGCTTACATTATTGGTTAGTTAAAGTTATATTCTGATAAATCAGACTTTTAAGCATGCAGCAATACTGAATATGCTTTTTTTATTATTATTTTATTTCTTCATTTAACTGGAGAAAATTTGGGTGATCCAAATTTTTTTTTTTTACTTTTGATTTTACTTTTATATAACATTTTTTTTGTTCCCATCCAGAGGTTGAAGCTGCAGTCATTGATGGCTGGATTATAGTATTGTGTTATATAGTAAAATCCAAGGTCTCCTATGGGCTTCACATGAAAATCAAGATGGCGGTACAAGGGGCTTTCAGCAGGCAACCAATTGGCATCCTGCGGTCAAGTCAAGTGGGCAGCAGAATGTGTGCAACACTGGGAAGGCGCTATTTAAATGCTGCTGTCAGTGATTGACAGTGGCATTTATGGGAATAAATAGCAGAAATAAGAGCTAGCTCTATTCACTACTGATACAGACTGCTGCTATCTGTATAAAACAGCCAGCACCTGCCCTCTGTGATGTGGGATCTGCACCTGAGCATGCTACATAGACTCCCAGTACTTCCACGATGTAAATGGTCATCATGGAAAGGTAAGGGGTTAAATATAAGCCCTTGTTGGTCCTAAAACCAAAATAAACATCGCTTCTTGTTCTGTCAAAGGGCATCTGGTGACCCCTAAAACCAATTAGCAACCGCTAATTGCAGCGATTATGTTCTGCCTGATACCAAAGAAAGGGTCTCTTAACAATTTCTTTTGGTTGGAAAGGGACATGAAGGTTGCAATTAATCGGCTAAATATGTTCACCAGATACCTAAAGAGGAGGTCAGGAGACTGGTGATGGACATCGTCAACAGTATGAAGTAATCGTGGGGGCAAAACAATACAAGTGTATACAGGCTTGGACTGGCCCACAGGAGAAAAGGACAATCCTCCGGTGGGCCACACTACAAGAGTGGGCCGCCACGCTCATATAGGAGCAGTACTTAGCACTAAATACTTGAATCACCATGTACAGACATAGGGGGCATCTTATTCATTAACAATCTACCCAGTCAATTTTTATATTAATTTGTGATTCAGGATAATGTCACATTTGCATGTAGTCAAAAAATAGGACCCTGGAGTTGGTTACTGGTGGGCCCTTGGCACCCAAGACCAACACTATTTGTATATATTTTTTTTCGTTTTGGTTTCTCACATGTGTTGTCAGCATTGAACTTGAAAGTTGGACTAAAATAAGGACTGAACTTGGATTTTGGCCCAGCTGCCTGATTTGAAATTCAAGTTGACAAATGAGTGAGATTTCAACTATAGCAAACTTCCTCTTGTCCTATGTGTCTTTTTTTCCTAAACTTTTTGTTTCATACATTTTGACATTGTTGAACAAGAGGAAGATAAAATAGATGCTCCCTTGGATACACAGTAATGTGGAAAAGTTTTAGGCAAGCGTGGAAAAGTTTCTTGATATCAAGAATTCGTTCAAAATAGTTTTGTTAGTAATTAATAAGAACCAAGAAACACAGTGCCCTTCACCAAATCTTAGTGTAAAAGTCGTAGGTCTAAGCAATCCTGGAAGTGATGATTTGGCCCCTACAACATCTCAACATCATAGGGTCTTTTAGTGATTACATGAAGAGACAGGAGGATTTTGGCAAGTCTACTTCCACAGATTTGTGGTTCATTTTCCAAAATGTTTGGAACAACCTCCCTGCCAAATATCTAGAAGAATTGTTGCTTTTTTAGAAACAAAGGATGGTCGCCAACTTATTATTTAATTATTTAAAGGCTTTTCTGCTCAACCTTGAGCCATGGTGATTTGATGTATGAACAATGAGCAGGAAGATCAATCTTGTCTAGATACGTCCACCTTCTTCATTATTTTGATAGTTTCAAGCCATCGGGTTTTGCTGGTCTTCTTCTTTGTCTTGTTCCTTATATTCTTCCGACCATGATGTTCTTCTCCAGTGATTGCTCTCTTCGTATGATGTGTCCAAAGTAGACAAGTTGTAGCTTGGTGATCCTTCCTCCGAGTGACATGTCTGATTTGATTTGTTCCAAAATTGATTTATTTATTTTTCTTGCCATCCATAGTATTGATAACATCCTTCTCCAGCATCACATTTCGAAGGCGTCAATTCTTCTTCTGTTTTTCTTCTTTATCATCCAGGTTTCACATTTCCTATGTTACCACAGAAAAGATCAAACTATGAACGAGCCGTGTCTTCATTGTAAGTGAAATGTTCCTTAATTTGAAGACCTTGTCCAGTAACTTCATCTAGTCCTTCAAGTGGCCTATTCTTTTCTTCAGCACCAAGCACTACACTGTCATCCTGCCTCATAGAGCTTCCAGTGATGAGTTGACCTCTGATATCACATGTCGGGACATCATGACGTCACAATGTGGCTCGCCCCAAATCTTGACATTGACTATCGATAAAATATCTGTTTCAGTGTTTGTAATGGACTCCATTGACTAATGGCATTTTTAATTAAGGAAAATAACGCATATTGGGTTTTCACACATTATTCTTTAATATCGACAGATACTGTTTACATAGTGACCAAGGCATCTCATCCAGCGATTCAGTCAAGTTCTACACTATCCATCTACATGTTATACTGTATATAACCGTGAAATTACACTCTATAAGGTGCTTGTTGTTGTCACTATGATGGATGATTAACACAATGGAAAATGTTTGAATTTGCTGGTGAAAAATATGTAATCTGACAAATAGAATAATTTTTTTCCATGCATGAATACATTATTATAGAGTCTAAACACTGGTCGATATTATATAGTAAATTTATCAAATTGGCATACCTGGAAACTGAATACAAATCTGTAGAAAGGGAACAAAAAGTGTTATTTTGAAACCAGAGGTAAAACAGAGCTAAGATTTTTGAACTATAAGTGTTTTGGGTAAATCCACAGAATTAAAAATAAAGGTTCATTTATTTTCAGAATTGCAGGGCAAATTGCCCCCAGTCTTTTTGTATATGCAATTAAAAAACATCAATTTATACCATGGCAGCCCTTTTTATTATCGCAGTCATATTAACTTTCCTTCAATACCATTCTGTCCTTGCTTCTTCCTTCCTCCATTCTCTTTTCCTTCCTTCCTTTCTTTCTTCATTTCCCTCTTCCTTCCTTCTGTTCTTCTTTACTTCCTTCACACTGTCTTTTCTTCTTGCCCCACTCTCCTTTACCCCAATCCTCCCTTCTTTCTTTTCTTCTTCCCTATGTAACTCTTTTTTTATTTTTCTCTCTTACTTCCTTCTTTCTTGACTTTTCCTTTCTTCTTCCTTCATTCTTCCTTCCTTTCCTACTCTACTCTTTCTTGCTTCCTCATTTATTTACTTATTTATTTCCTCCCTTCCTCTTTTCTTTTTGTCCCTCTTTTTTATCTCTTCAATTCGCCCTTTACCTTTATTTATTTATTTCCTTTCTGCTCAGTTGTTCTTTTCCTTTATTTATTCTCTCCTTTTTTTGTCCTTGGTCCCTCCCTGTCTTCCTCCCACTATCAGTTCTTTCTCCTCTTTTTTCTTCCCTCCACTTCTTTTTTCTTTACTTATTTATTTCCTCCCTTCCTCTTTTCTTCTTTCCTTTCTCTCAGTTCCACTTTTCCTTTCTTTATTCCTTCCTCATTTACTTTTTGTACCTCCCATTTTTCCTCCCGCTGTAGGTTCCTTCCCTTCCTCCCTCCCTTCCCTCCTTCCTTCCTCCCTCCCTTCCCTCCTTCTTTCTTTCCTTCCTTCCTTCCTTTCTTCCTTCCGTCCTTTCGTCCTTCCTTACTTCCTCCCTCCCTTTCTTTCTTCCTTCCCACCTTTCTTCCTTCCTTCCTTCCTCCCTCTCCTTTCTTTCTTCCTTCCCACCTTTCTTCCTTCCTTCCTTCCTCACTCCCTCCCTTCCCTCCTTCCTTCCTTCCTCCCTTTCTTCCTTCCTTTCCTCCTCCTTCCTCCCTCCCTTTCTTCCTTCCTTCCCTCCTTTCTTCCTTCCTTCCCTCCTTCCTTCCTTCCTTCCTTCCTTCTTCCCTCCCTTTCTTCCTTCCTTCCTTTCTTCCTTCCTTCCCTCCTTCCTTCCTTCCTTCCTTCCTTCTTCCCTCCCTTTCTTCCTTCCTTCCCTCCTTTCTTCCTTCCTTCCCTCCTTCCTTCCTGCCTCCCTTTCTTCCTTCCTTCACTCCTTTCTTCCTTCCTCTAACACCTCCTCTTCTTTATTCCTTATGTCTTTCCTTGCTTCCTCCCTTACTTCCTTCCCTCCTTTCTTCCTTCCTTCCTCCCTCCCTTCCTTCCTTCCCTCCTTTCTTCCTTCCTCTAACACCTCCCCTTCTTTATTCCTTATGTCTTTCCTTCCTCTCTCCTTCCCTTTCTTTTCCTCCCTCTTTCCTCATTTCTTCCATATTTTCTCCCTCCCTTCCATTGTCATTCTTTCCCTTTCCTTCACCTCTTCCTCCCTATTTCCGATCTCTCTTCAATCCTTCCCACAAATGCCAGAAAGGTAATTAAAACTACTCATTATATAACATGAAATCCATTGGGGGCATTCCAGTTGGCACAATCTATTATTTACGATGGAGTTGCTCCTGACAGGTGACATGAAGTTACTTTTTAATGACATATAAATGATGAATGGATGAGAACGACTTCCTCTGCAACCTCCACAAGAAACATGTTGACTTTGATTTTGTTACAATTTTTTTTATAAGGTTAATGTTATTTGTTTGCTTCTTTTAAAAAAATCAGGAAGGACTGGAGAGATGTCTTATTTTACAGGGATTGAGCAAGAATCCACTTTTTATAGAAATTTCCTCCGACAATATAATGATCACAGGATTTTTTCTTTGCATCCCCACCTATGCAAACGAGCTCCAAATCTTTTGCATCAGTATAAAATGTACTGACACAATTCCTGCTACTTATAGCCACCACTAGAGGGAGCCCAGGAGCTCACTGAACCTCAATAATAATAATACAGTATGGACAGGACTTGGGGTTCAGTTTCAGAGAATTACAAGCAGCCAATTACTCATTAGTCTGAGAAAAAAATGGCTAAGTGGAGATAAGAAAATCAATTCATGGAGAATTAAATTTGCTTTAAATTTCAGAAAAAATATATTTATGTATTTTTTTTTGTTTTTTGTTTACCCCTTCTGTTTGATATGCACTGAGGCAAGGATAAACCTCAGAGTATAATAAACGGCTTTCACCAGCTCATCGATTAACCTCAAATTTAATTGGAAGCTGTCATCAAAAAGCGACCAATTGTTTAAATCATGTTTTTGAGTTAAATTTAAAAATATACATTTCTGGTATTTTTTATCCATATCACAATCTTTATTAAAAATAAAGAAATATAACTCAATTTTCGCACTGGACATTGTTTATTTTTTAAATTCCAATTTTCTGTTGTTTCAGGAAACAACACATGTAGAGAGTCTGATCAAAACTTTTGGTTTAAAGCATCTAATGAGCTTGTGTAATGGTCATGGTGAAGGGAGGGCGAGCAAGGGAGCTGTGACATCATCTATTGTGAATGGTAGACCATGTGTTCTTAGCTGGTGTTTTCTCTTGTCATTGAAATCTAGTGTTACACATCTGTCCTTGGTCTGAGCTCTGCTCCCTTCTCCCTGGTCTTTTAAAGTCTCTTGTTCTCAACATTATGCTTTGCAAGTAGCCCTTCATGCTTCCATGTGAAAATTTACTTTGGCCTAAATAAGGCCTACCAAGACCCACACCCGTGTCTTGTCATTGAGACTCTTAGTTTGTCTGTACACCATGACCTGCTCAGTATATGTTTGTGGTCTCACGGACCTCCATGGACCTCTGCTACTTTTTGGTGGTCTCCAAGGACCTCTGCTAATTGTCTGTGGTCTACAAGACCTCTTAGTCTCCAAGAGCTCTGCTACCAATCTGCAGTCTACAGGACCTGTTTCCCTCCTGCCTCAACTGCCTGCTAATCCGACGCCTGTGGCCCACGTGCCCACTTGGACCTTATGTTTTGAGCATCCATCGCACAAGATGAGCCCTTACCATCCTGCCTCTGCTGATAAGTATCCTGCTAAAAATTCTTCCTGAAAGAACAGGAAATATGAGGCTAAATAAAAAACAATAACCAGTGTGAATATTACAAGATTACTAACTTTACTTTTATTAATAATTTGTAATATATATTTTTTTTTAAACCCTGTAGCATCGAAACATGTTTTTAAACACAGCTTCCCTTTTCTTGAATTTCCTAACCAAATTCGAGAAATTCTAGCTAATCAAATTTTGCCGTGTTCGTTCATCTCGAAGGATACTCTGTGTTACAAGGCTTTTGCTGTAGTAAATCAACAGTTCAGCTCAATGCCAGGTAGCTGCCAGAAAAAGTTAAAGCCAACATTTTTCCGGCAATATGTTTAATAAGGTTTATGCACTTTCTTCAGATGTAGCGTTGTTGAGCTGGTCCAAAACTGTTTGCCGATCGGCACAAATCCTTACAACATCGCATTGTGTGACGATAGCTTGTTTTCCATTGGAAAACAAAGAGTGATAACCAATGAAATGAGAAACTGGGTTGCGCTATAACTCTACAGTATATTTAGTGCTGGGTTGTTATATACTGTACACCTACTGTGTATATTCTGGAAATCAGCGTGAAGGCTGAGGGCTATAAGAAGTATATCCATGTATTAAGTGCGTATATTTGAGGACCAGCGCTGCTCGCGAATAGCAAATGTTCTCTTTAACCGGCTATCTTCATGTTTATGTGCCAAAAGCTTTATGAGGTGTGAAAATTGAAATCTCAATTGCATTTTCTCCAGCACGCTATAATCTTTAATGTGGTATCTCTCCGTAAAAGAAAATAATATTCTTTCCATCGCATTCTTTGGATTGTGCTAGTTTAACTTGTTAAGATAATTGTCTTGCAATGATTGATTTAGACATGTCAGGGATAATAAGGTTTTTTTTTTTTTAGAGCCACGAGAAGCCAGTAATGTAATTTTGGAAGTATTTTTTTTTTTTTGCTCTCTCTGTATCTACTTTATGAGTTAATCTCGATGTTTTTATTGGAATTTTAAGCCATAAAATTCAATAAACATTTCGTTGACAACTGGAATAAAAAAAAAAACACAAAAAAAGTTTATCTGTTAAGTTTTCCAGGGAGTTAAGTTTAATTCAAAAAATGTAATTATTACTAATCTTTAAGGGTTTTTTTTTAATTGGATTTTATGTAAATGAAGCACATTATAATATAATGACCAGATTTGAAGCTTTCTAATAAAGTTTGTGTTCTGATTTTTTATCATTTTTAAGATCATTGCTGGTTGACTGTGAATGGGAATATAAATATTAAAAGGGGTTTCTAGGCCGTAAACAGTGGTAATTTTTAACTAAATTTGCATAAATCAATAATGCAATCAAATATATAAAATAATATATCATCACAGTTATTGTTTTCAGCCCCTCTATACACAGCCCCATCCTGCAGTAAATCACTGCTCTCAACTTTTCTATACATAGCCCCATTTTGTATCATATCACTCATCTCAGCCACTCTATACACAATCCCATCCTGCTATGAGTCATTTATCCTCATTTCATCACCTCTATAACCAGCCCCATCCAGCACTACTACACTTCTTGAAGCCCATTTATACACAGCCCCATTCTGCAGTATATCACTCAACTCAGCCCCTTATGCTTAGCCCATCCTACAGTATATCACTTTTCTCAGCCCCTGTACATAGCCCCATATAGCCACATCCTGCAGTATATCACTCCTTTCAGCTTCTCTATATATAGCCCCATCCAGCAGTATATCACTCCTCTCAGCTCCTCTATACACAGCCTCATTTTGCATTATATCACTGATCTCAGCCACTCTATGCACAGTCCCATCCTGCAATGAGTTATTTATCCTCATCGCATCCCCTCTATAAACAGCCCCATTCAGCACTACTACACTTCTCGAAGAACATTTATAAACAACTTCATTCTGCAGTCCCACTATACACAGACCCCTATTGCAGTACATCACTCCCCTCAATTCCCCTATGCTTAGCCCAATCCTGCATTACATCTCTGCTCGAAAACCATCCTTATGCAAAAAA
>JARQOD010000010.1:27597602-27668225 GCA_033576555.1 Oophaga sylvatica | reverse complement strand
CATGCATGGATTGCCTAACAGGTAATTCCTGCATGTGTTGCAGCTATTGAAAAGCCGCGAGACATGCAGGTGCGGGGACTTGAACATAATATTCGAGCACGCCGAAGACACTTGGTTGATACACGATCATGCTCGGATAACACCTTACCCGAGCACGTTCACTCATCACCTGTCTCTAATCATTTGTGTGGTGCCCTAAACTATGTTGCACAACGCTGTTCCAGGTGGCTAATAACTAAAGATGAGCAAAATTTTCAAAAATTCATATTCTTCAGAATAGAGATTTTTTTTTGGCAATTTTCTAAGTACAAGATCAACGAGATGCAACCACAGAAGGCTAGCCAAAAATTATAAAAAATATTAATACTCCATTTTGCCAATCACTATTCGCGCAGACCACCGTTTGGTACTCTGGGTCTCTTCTTTTCACTTTCCCCCATCATACATATTTTTTTCAACCAGCTTCAGTTTCTACTGTGGCTTCCAGCATTGACTTAGCCTCTGACATGTGTCGTGTCGTGATGTCACCACCTTTCAACATGAGTCACCCGATGTCTGGTCAATGACTTAAACAGCATGGCGCATAGTGTTATCAGATGCCTACTCAGCACCTGAGACCCCAGCATAGGTTTAAGTGGGCTGAAGATGAGGGGAATGAAGAGGGGAAAACGCGAAATGCAGAGGTATAGTGGGTTGCAATAGCAGCTGGACAGGTTAGCAGTGAATGGTGCTTTCTTTATTCTTTTTTTATTGTAGAGAATTATACAGAACATTCAATTCAACAAATAACTTCAGCGCAAATCGAATTTCTCTGTTAAATTTGAGATATTTGCAGAATTCTATTCTCGGCAGAATCGATCATCTCACACTGGTAAAGACGTACACGTTGATAGAAAGGTTCTCGGACATAAATTTGGTCTACAGTGACTTGCAAAAGTATTCAGCTCCCTGGAACTTTTCAACATTTTCCCACATATCATGCTTCAAACATAAAGATACCAAATGTAAATTTTTGGTGAAGAATCAACAACAAGTGGGACACAATCGTGAAGTTGAACGAAATTTATTGTTTTTTTTACATTTTTGTGGAAATACAAAAACTGAAAAGTGGGGCGTGCAAAATTATTCAGCCCCTTCAACTTAATACTTTATTGTGCCACCTTTTGCTGCGATTACAGCTGCAAGTCGCTTGGGGTATGTCTCTATCAGTTTTGTACAACGAGAGACTGAAATTCTTGCCCATTCTTCCTTGGCAAACAGCTCAAGCTCAGTGAGGTTGGATGGAGATCGTTTGTGAACAGCAGTTTTCAGCTCTTTCCACAGATTCTCGATTGGATTCAGGTCTGGACTGTGACTTGGCCATTCTAACACCTGGATACGTTTATTTGTGAACCATTTCATTGTAGATTTTGCTTTATGTTTGGGATCATTGTCTTGTTGGAAGACAAATCTCCGTCCCAGTCTCAGGTCTTTTGCAGACTCCAACAGGTTTTCTTCAAGAATGGTCCTGTATTTGGCTCCATCTACCTTCCTGTTGTGAATGAGTTTGAGATGAGTTCTGAGCAGAGGCTCCCTCTGGTGGTTACAAGCGGTACTAGTGAGGATTGGGAATCAGGTGTTACTGATTGGTCTTATTTAAGGGAATCATTTTCCCATCAGGGTTGCCGGTGATCAATTGTTCTGGTCTGAATCCTTCTTTCCAGTTTCCCTTGTAGCCTGCTGTGTCGTGTCTGCATCTCCTGCTATCAGATAAGACAATTTATTATTTTGTGTTTTTGCTATATTTTTGCATTTTGTCCTGCACTTCTGTGGGGGCCTTCTGGGTCCCCTCCGGGGGCTTCTGCCCTCTCAGTTTAGTCCAGCCACTGTGTTTTGTACTTTTGCTTTTTGCAGTTTTTTCAGTGGCTGCTGTTTTTGTTACACCAGAGAACTAATTTAGGTGGTAGAGGTCGTGTGATCTCAGGTGATTTTGAAATTAGTAGAGTTGGTGTTTTTCAGGGTTTTCTGGGATTGCAGTAAGTACCCTTCCTGTCCTTTTCTATTTAGATAGTTTGGGCCCCAGCGTTTGCTCATACTATTTTCTTTCTGTGTCAGTATTTCCTCTTGTCTAACCGCCATTACATGTTTGGGGGCTTTCTATTATCTTTGGGGTTCTGCTCCGGGTCAGATAGCGTTCCTATTTCTATCTTTAGGTGTAGTTAGTTTCTCAGGCTGTGACGAGGCGTCTAGGACCATCGTAGGAACGCTCCACGGCTGCCTCTAGTTGTGGTGGCTAGTCAGGGTACTGCAATCTCATAGATTCCAACTGCTCTGGTGTATTTCCTTTTTTACCTGCACTCCTCAGCTACCGTAACATAACAGTATCACCGGCCAACAAAAATTGTATGGTACTCACAGAAGGGAAAAAATATTTTGAAGGAAGAAAAGTTGTCAGAGATATTTTTCTGTTTGTTGCATTTTTTTTTTTTTTTTTTTCCCTCTGTATCTCTGGGTGCTGGGGAGGATCTTTTCTCAAAAATGGAGTTTGCACAGTTGTCTGGCCGTGTGGATCAGCTTGCCACTGAGGTTCGGAGTATTGCTGCATATCTTGCTAGGTTGCCTGTTGTGGAACCTAGGATCCCCATGCCAGATTTGTTTTCAGGGGATCGAGCTAAGTTTCAGAATTTCAAAAATAATTGTAAATTGTTTCTTGCCTTAAAATCTAAGTCCTCAGGAAACGCAGCGCAGCAGGTTCAAATTGTCATCTCTCTCCTGCGCGGCGATCCTCAGGATTGGGCTTTTTCCCTGACACCTGGGGATCCTGTTTTGAGTGATGTTGATGTATTTTTTCAGGCTTTGGGGTTATTGTACGATGAGCCTAATATCACTGATCAAGCTGAAAAAGCCTTGTTGGCATTAAATCAGGGGCTTGATGACGCTGAGTTATACTGTCAGAGATTCCGTAGGTGGGCAGTCCTGACCAAATGGAATGACGACGCTTTGGCGGCCCTTTTCCGGAAGGGTCTGTCGGATAATGTAAAGGATGTTATGGTGGGATTCCCTGTCCCCTCTGGTCTCAATGATTCTATGTCATTAGCGATTCAAATTGACAGACGTTTGCGTGAGCGGAGAAGTATGCGTGGAGTGGTGTTGCCTTGTGAGCCAGCTGCTGAGCCCATGCAGTGTGATGGAGTGGTGTCTGGGGCACAGCGTCATGAGTTTCGAAAGCGCAATGGGTTATGTTTCTACTGTGGTGATGCCTCTCATGCTATTTCAGTCTGCCCTAAGCGGGGAAGACGTTTTGCACGCTCAGTTGTCTTGGGTAGTGTTCAGACTAAGTTTTTATTAACTGTCACTCTGATATGCTCTCTGTCCTCATTTTCTGCTCAGGCTTTCGTTGATTCTGGAGCAGCTATTAACCTGATGGATTATGATTTTGCTAAACGTTGTGGATTTCCCTTGATACCCCTACAGAAGTCTATTCCCCTACTGGGGATCGATTCTACCCCTTTGGCTGAGAATAAACCCCAGTTTTCTACTCAGGTGATAATGAGGGTTGAACCTGATCACCAGGAGTGCTGCAAATTTTTGGTTCTATATAATCTGCATGACATTATCGTGCTGGGTTTCCCTTGGTTACAGTCTCATAATCCTGTTTTGGATTGGAAATCTGTGTCTGTAACCAGTTGGGGCTGCCAATGTGTTAATACCAACACTCCTGTTTTTTCTGCCTCCCCCCAGGCTGAGGATGTTCCTGACTTTTTGTTTGATTTTTCTGATGTGTTTAGCGAAAGTAAATCTGCATCCTTACCTCCCCATAGGAGCTATGACTGCGCTATTGAATTAGTGCCAGGTAGTAAATTCCCTAAGGGTCGCCTTTTTAACTTGTCTGTACCTGAACATGACGCTATGCGGTCTTATATCAAGGAATCATTGGAGAAGGGTCATATCAGACCATCCTCTTCACCCTTAGGTGCCGGTTTTTTCTTTGTGGCCAAAAAAGATGGTTCATTAAGGCCGTGTATTGATTATCGTCTCTTGAACAATATTACTGTGAAATATCAATACCGTTACCCTTGATTTCTGACCTGTTTTCCAGGGTGAAAAACGCTACTTGGTTTACCAAGCTTGACCTCAGGGGGGCGTATAACCTTATTCGCATTAAGCACGGGGATGAATGGAAGACGGCATTTAACACCCCTGAAGGGCATTTTGAGTACCTTGTGATGCCCTTTGGGCTCACTAATGCTCCTTCCGTCTTCCAGTCCTTCATGAATGACATTTTCAGGGATTTTGTGGACAAGTTTCTGATTGTTTATTTGGATGATATCTTGATTTTTTCTAATGACTGGGACTCTCATGTGAAACATGTTCGAACTGTATTCCAGATTTTGAGAGAGAATGCTCTGTATGTGAAGGGATCAAAGTGTCTTTTTGGCGTACAGAAGATCTCATTTCTGGGATTCATTTTGTCCCCATCTGTTATTGAAATGGACCCGGTCAAGGTTCAGGCCATCTGTGATTGGGTCCAACCTACTTCATTAAAGGCTCTTCAGAGATTTTTGGGTTTTGCCAATTTTTATCGTAAATTTATTGGTAATTTCTCTGTTATTGTTAAACCATTAACTGATTTGACCAGAAAGGGTTCTGATGTGGTGAATTGGCCTCCTGAGGCAGTCTCTGCGTTTCAGGAACTTAAGCAGAGATTCACTTCTGCTCCTGTTCTACGGCAGCCTGATGTTTCTCTGCCATTTCAGGTGGAGGTTGATGCCTCTGAAATTGGGGCAGGTGCCGTTTTGTCCCAAAAAGATCCAGAGACCTCTAAAAGTAACCCTTGTGCCTTTTTCTCTCGAAAATTTTCTCCTACTGAACGTAATTATGACGTGGGTAATCGGGAGTTATTGGCCATGAAGTGGGCTTTTGAAGAGTGGAGACATTGGCTGGAGGGAGCCAAACATCAGGTGGTGGTCCTTACGGACCATAAGAATCTGGTCTATCTGGAATCTGCCAAGCGACTCAATCCTAGACAGGCCAGGTGGGCCTTGTTTTTCACACGTTTTAATTTTGTGGTTTCCTTTCTTCCTGGCACTAAGAATGTTAAGGCGGATGCCCTCTCGAGGAGTTTCCTTGCGGACTCTCCTGAGCTATCTGATCCCTCTGTTATTTTGAAGGAGGGTGTAGTTCTTTCCGCCATCTCGCCTAATTTGAGACTTGCTCTGGAGGGGTGTCAGGAGGATAGGCCCGAGCGCTGCCCTGTTGGAAAATTGTTTGTCCCGGACCAATGGAAAAAGAGTGTGATGTCTGAGATTCATTGTTCCCATTGGCTGGGCATCCCGGAATTTTTGGTACCAGAGACTTGGTTAGTCGGTCCTTTTGGTGGCCTACCTTGTCTCGCGATGTCAGGGAATTTGTGCAGTCCTGCGGGACTTGCTCTCGCTCCAAGCCTTGCTCTCGCTCTAGTGGTTTGTTGATGCCATTGCCTGTGCCCAAGAGACCATGGACCCATATCTCTATGGATTTCATTTCCGATCTTCCTGTTTCTCAGAGAATGACCACCATCTGGGTAATTTGTGATAGGTTTTCCAAAATGATACATCTTGTGCCATTACCTAAGTTGCCTTCCTCCTCTGAATTGGTGCCGTTGTTCCTTCAGCACGTGGTTCGTTTACACGGCATTCCTGAGAACATTGTGTCTGACAGAGGAGTCCAGTTTGTTTCCAGATTTTGGAGGACTTTTTGTTCTAAACTGGGTGTTCAATTGTCTTTCTCCTCGGCATTTCATCCTCAGACCAATGGTCAAACTGAGAGAACAAACCAGACATTGGAGACTTATCTAAGATGCTTTGTGTCTGCTGATCAGGATGACTGGGTCTCTTTTTTGCCTTTGGCTGAGTTTGCTCTTAATAATAGGGCTAGCTCTGCCACTTTGATGTCTCCGTTTTTCTGTAATTCTGGGTTTCACCCTCGATTTTCTTCAGGACAGACGGAGGCTTCTGTCTGTCCAGGTGTTGACTCTGTTGTTGAGCGTATGCAGCAGATTTGGGACCAGGTAGTGGAGAGGTTGTCCCTCTCTCAGGAGAAGGCCCAGCGGTTTGCTAACCGGCATAGGACTGATGGTCCTCGGTTTAAAGTGGGGGACTTGGTCTGGTTGTCCTCAAAGAATATTCCTATGAGAGTAGCATCTCCTAAATTTAAGCCTAGGTTCATTGGACCTTATAAGATCATGGAGATTATTAATCCTGTTTCTTTTCGTTTGCTTCTTCCAGGGACATTTAAGATCCATAACGTGTTCCACAAGTCCTTGTTGAAGAGGTTTGTTGAGCCAGTGGTTCCTGCTGCTGTGCCTCCTGACCCTGTTTTGGTTGAGGGCAATCTGGAGTATGTGGTTGAGAAAATATTGGATTCTCGTTTTTCTAGACGAAGACTCCAGTATTTGGTTAAATGGAGAGGTTATGGTCAGGAAGATAATTCTTGGGTGTTTGCTTCGGACATCCATGCTAGGAGACTTATCCGTGCGTATCATAGAACTCATCCTGACCGACCTGGTTGCTCAAATGAGGGTTCGGTGACCCCTCCTCAAGGGGGGGTACTGTTGTGAATGGGTTTGAGATGAGTTCTGAGCAGAGGCTCCCTCTGGTGGTTACAAGCGGTACTAGTGAGGATTGGGAATCAGGTGTTACTGATTGGTCTTATTTAAGGGAATCATTTTCCCATCAGGGTTGCCGGTGATCAATTGTTCTGGTCTGAATCCTTCTTTCCAGTTTCCCTTGTAGCCTGCTGTGTCGTGTCTGCATCTCCTGCTATCAGATAAGACAATTTCTTATTTTGTGTTTTGCTATATTTTTGCATTTTGTCCTGCACTTCTGTGGGGCCTTCTGGGTCCCCTCCGGGGCTTTTGCCCTCTCAGTTTAGTCCAGCCACTGTGTTTTGTACTTTTGCTTTTTGCAGTTTTTTCAGTGGCTGCTGTTTTTGTTACACCAGAGAACTAATTTAGGTGGTAGAGGTCGTGTGATCTCAGGTGATTTTGAAATTAGTAGAGTTGGTGTTTTTCAGGGTTTTCTGGGATTGCAGTAAGTACCCTTCCTGTCCTTTTCTATTTAGATAGTTTGGGCCCCAGCGTTTGCTCATACTATTTTCTTTCTGTGTCAGTATTTCCTCTTGTCTAACCGCCATTACATGTTTGGGGGCTTTCTATTATCTTTGGGGTTCTGCTCCGGGGCAGATAGCGTTCCTATTTCTATCTTTAGGTGTAGTTAGTTTCTCAGGCTGTGACGAGGCATCTAGGACCATCGTAGGAACGCTCCACGGCTGCCTCTAGTTGTGGTGGCTAGTCAGGGTACTGCAATCTCATAGATTCCAACTGCTCTGGTGTATTTCCTTTTTTACCTGCACTCCTCAGCTACCGTAACATAACACCTTCCCATCAATTTGAACCAGCTTCCCTGTCCCTGCTGAAGAAAAGCAGGCCCAAACCATGGTGCTGCCACCACCATGTTTGACAGTGGGGATGGTGTGTTCAAGGTGATGAGCTGTGCTGCCTTTACGCCAAACATATCGTTTGGCATTGTTGCCAAAAAGTTCGATTTTGGTTTCATCTGACCAGAGCACCTTCTTCCACATGTTTGGTGTGTCTCCCAGGTGGCTTGTTGCAAACTTTAAACTACACTTTTCATGGATATCTTTGAGAAATGGCTTTCTTCGTGCCACTCTTCCATAAAGGCCAGATTTGTGCAGTGTACGACTGATTGTTGTCCTATGGACAGACTGTCCCACCTCAGCTGTAGATCTCTGCAGTTCATCCAGAGTGATCATGGGCCTCTTGGCTGCATCTCTGATCAGTCTTCTCCTTGTTTGGGATGAAAGTTTAGAGGGACGTCCGGGTCTTGGTAGATTTGCAGTGGTATGATACTCCTTCCATTTCAATATGATCGCTTGCACAGTGCTCCTTGGGATGTTTAATGTTTTGGAAATCATTTTGTATCCAAATCCGGCTTTAAACTTCTCCACAACAGTATCACGGACCTGCCTGTTGTGTTCCTTGGTCTTCATGATGCTCTCTGTGCTTCAAACAGAACCCTGAGACTATCACAGAGCAGGTGCATTTATACGGAGACTTGATTACACACAGGTGGATTATATTTATCATCATTAGCCATTTAGGACAACAGTGGATCATTCAGAGATCCACAATGAACTTCTGGAGTGAGTTTACTGCACTGAAAGTAAAGGGGCCAAAAAATATTGTACGCCCCACTTTTCAGTTTTTGCATTTCCACAAAAGTTTAAAATAACCAATTAATTTCATTCAACTTCACAATTGTGTCCCACTTGTTGTTGATTCTTCACCAATTTACATTTGGTATCTTTATGTTTGAAGCATGATATGTGGGAAAAGGTTGAAAAGTTCCAGGGGGCCGAATACTTTTCGCAAGGCACTGTAATTAGAAAATATAAATTGTTGCCCAATTTTATTGGGAGTCCATTAGTACAAAGTGGCTGTTCAAAAGAAGCACAAGTTCACGGTGTACACCTTGGCTTGGCTGAGAAGCTCAGAGCATCTTCCTACCAACTTGTTTTCCATCTAGCTTTGTGTTCATCTTGCTTAATTGTGAAATGGTAGTGTAGAAGCTGGGGAGCAAATACAAGCACAATATGGTCTATATTGGTAACAGGTTGAGAAACCCAATGGGGGGCTGACTCACCTGGTGGGGTTGCAAACTAGCAACATACTCAACACATAAACCAGCTGCAGCAGGACATAGGTCCGTAGATCAAAGAGGATAATCAACCAGTAGAAGAAAATACGTGTCTAAAGCTGAGAAATCCAGGATGCCGACTGCTTCTTTGAAAAATTGTTTATTCTAAATAGGTTTAAAAGTCAACGTGTTTCAAGGTCACACAGGACCTCTACCTCAGGACAAAACCCCAATATTGAACTGCTTGGTCAATCCAAAGGTGCACTGGGCACCCGTGCTTGGTTTGCACACTCAATTTGAGCTAGTAGCCTACCTTTAAGTTTCTAACTTATGTTATCCCAGGTTACCAACAGGGACATTGGAGTAGCTATCAGGTTAACAAGCATAGACTTTGCTATGGAGGTCTATCAGCTAAAGGGCGAAGTATTCTATTTGTTAGCTGACTCAGAGGAGAATGAAGATGCAACTTATAGTGGTGTTCACATGACTGAAAATACAAAGGCATCTCAAAACCCAAAGAGCTTTTTAATTCTATTCTTTACAGCTCTTTAAAATCTTGAGAACAGAGAAGGATTTATTGACAGCTAATTTGCAAAGTTGCTAGTATTTATGATCTTAAGAGAACCCTTTAAAAAAGCTCAATAGACTGTACACCAGATCAAAAAGCACAACCAAAAGGGCACAAACCTTTCCAACATCCAGTATAACGCAGAAGATTGTGTTACAAACCTGGAGATCTCGAAAGGGAGAAGCTCCCCGTGGAGCTGTAAATACAAGTGGTGGTTTATTGATCTACGAAAGTCTACGTCGTTGACAAGTTAAATGAATCTCAACAGCTTAGATGGACACTTTAGGGCTGTGTGTCATTACAGTGAAATATTTATTATGGACTGGTTACTGCTCCTTCTTTCGAAAAAATCAAGGCTGGTAAAGAAAGATCATATGCTACTTTTTTAGTTAGAAGCATTGAATGCCAGTAATATCAGTATATTGAGATAAAACTTGTGACTTGTCTTTCGTTGGAGGATAAAGATGCTCAAAAGATATGTAGAATAGGTTCAGGGCAGAGGTGATGTGATCGAATCTTCTGAATTCAAATTTGTCGGGTTAGATACATTTTTCCAAAAGATTTAATTCGTAGTCAATTAATTCACTTTGAATTGGAAGTAATGCAAAGATTACGATTGTCCTGATAAGATGTGTGTAGCACTCTGGGGTCTGTTAGGACGGTATCCAACCAGAAACAATGGTAAATCAGTAGATACTGACAGTGCGTTGACAGATGTTTCATGTTTTTTTAAATTTTGTAATTCTGTGCAGAATTCTGACTCAAACAGACACTGGCAACCACAGGATACCTGTAGGTATATAAAGCATATATATTTTTAAGACTCTATGGGCTTATTATTAATATAAACAAAAGTAGAGGACAGACAATTTAATGTCTTAAAGTCTCAGTATTTTTTTATTTTTGAACTTATGTTTTTTCCTCCTCTACTGCCAAGAGCCATCATTATATATTTTTACACCAACAAAACTTTATGAGGGCTTGTTTTTGAGGGAACAAGTTGCAGCTTTCAATGACACCATTCATTTTACTGTATCATATACTGAAAATTGAGAAATAATTCCTGTTAAAATTGTGAAAAAAATTGCAATTCTGCCATTGGTTTTCAAGTTTTGTTTCAATGGAGTCCATTGTTAAAAATTATGTGGTAACATGATTCTTTAAGTCAGTACGATTATGGCAGTACCGAAACAGGAAAACTCCTTGAACCATTTAAAAAGTTGAGCCAACTCTACCACACACAGGAGCGAGCGCACCTGTGTTCTCTGTGACAGAGCTTCCGGCTGACATGTCAGCCGATAGTTTATGGGCACTCCCATACACATTAATCTGTCAATATTAGTGGGTGTAGCCAACATTATCCTAATATTTATGGAGTCTGTACTCTCTAGGTGTCCTCAACTCAGGAGCCACATATGGCTCACAGGTCCATGATATGTAGCTCGTGTCTGTCTACCAGATTAGTGTATTAGCACCAGTCTAGCAAACAGCCAATGAAAACCCAAAAGTCATAATCTCAGTAAATTAGAATACTTTATAACATCAGCTTGAAAAAAGATTTTAAAATCTGAAATGTTATCCTACTGAAATATATGTTCAGTAAATGCACTCATTGCTTGGTCGGGGGCTCCTTTGGCATCAATTACTGCATCAATGAGGCGTGGCATGGAGGCGATCAGCCTGTGGCACTGCTGAGGGGTTATGGAAGCCCAGGTTGCTTTGATAGCAGCCTTCAGCTCATCTGCATTGTTGGGTCTGGTGTCTCTCATCTTCCTCTTGACAATACCCCATAGATTCTCTATGGGTTAAGGTCAGGCGAGTTTGCTGCCAATCAAGCACCAGATACTGTTGTTTGTAAACCAGGTATTGGTACTTTTGGCAGTGTGGACAGGTGCCAAGTCCTGCTGGAGAATGAAATTTCCATCTCCAAAAATCTTGGGAAGCATGAAGTGCTCTAAAATTTCTTGGCAGACGGCCGCGCTGTAAAGGCATTACATTCTGATGAAGCACCCCAACAAAGGAGTGAATCGTTAAAGGGGTTGTCCAGTACTAAAAAAAACTCCTACTCGATGTGAATGTTTGCTCTCATGAAAATAAAAAAAAAGTTTGCTCTCACCTCACGTTCCGCCACCGTTTCAGCGATGTTGGCACTTGGTTCCCTGGGGCTCATGTGAGGTTCTCATGACACGTGAGCCCTGAATCCAATCAATGCTGGTGTCATTGTCCCCGATATCGGACATATTAGCAATGAAGAGAAAGTGAGTGGCCAGCCACAGCTCTCACTTCTTCTTGATTATGTTTACGTCCGAATTCAGAGACAGTGACTCCAGTGCTGATTGGGCATTGGGCTCACGTGACGTAACAATGTCACTCGAGTCCTGGGAACACAAGTTTTGACAAAAGTGGAACAGCACCCGCACAGGAGGTGAGTATAAGCTTTTTTGTTTTCACGGGGCAAACATTCAGATGGAGAAGAGGTTGTCCTAGTAAATTGTTTTTGGATCACTTAGATAAATCTTTATCACCTCTTCTGCATGACGACTTTCTATATACATGCTTCACAGATTGGATCTCTACTCGGGCTCCATCCTTCTCATGGAGTGGTGTATAATGTCTTCCAATATAGACCTTAACTAATTCCAGGCATGAACTACTGGACCCCGGGAACCCTACCAATCCTGAGTGGGTCTAAAAATTATCATTCTAGCCAGTCGAAGGTTTACAACCTGCCTAAAGTGACGAATGTAACATTTCAATCACCGTATCGGAAATTTTTCAAAAATAAACCTACACCTTATTATCATTATTACTTTGAAATCTAGAAGGTCACAAACGAGACTAAAGAAAATTTAATATATTCATTTATAAGTAAGTGTATTCTCCCATTTGAGCAGAGCTGTCTACCTTGCATGCACTTCAGCGTATTACATCCCTCTTACTTCCCGGCTTAATAGTGCCAAACTCAGGGGTATGACATAAAATAGCCTATTTCATTTGGGGATAGTTTGAGCTGGCCTGAGGAGCGACAGGAGAATATAGCAGACAGTGAGTGCTAATGACAGCATACCTTTCTTATAGACTAAAGGTCAAGCAATGAATTTCAATTATAGTGTGTCAGGATGCTCCTGTGTAGGTACCCGATAACAAGCCTCGAGCTTCCAGCTTCTGCAGATTTGTTCTTAAGAATTTCAATAAAGCTGCTGGCCTGTGGCACAGATCTTTATAGAAACCAATAGCATGAGCAGCAATCCTTTACAAAAGGTTCCTTTTCTCTGAAAACCCTTAAGTTATGTTATGGTAGCAGCTTAATTTTGTTTGCTCCCTTAGTCTCTTGGGCACCGGAGCGTCATTATCTGTCATGGTATGAAATGCGAGGATGATGGGCAAATATATTTTAAGTGGATGTTATCAAATGTCTTTACAATCCTCTAGACGGGTCAAAAAAAAAATTTGCAGAATTGTCTATTGCAGTGCCGAATGTGGCAAGTTAGGTCAGCGGAATAAGAGCTGCCTGTCTAACTGTCTAAGATGGAATGCATGGAATTAGAAAAGATCTGCTTGTTTTTGTTTGTTTGTGTTTTTCTTTCTCCATTGTGGCTCATGGTTGTGTTGGCTATTTCAGGTCAGTTTTATTTAGGGTAAGCAAATGACCGTTCTTTCTGAAAGAAAGCTAGTAGTGATGAGCGAACGTGCTCGGATAAGGTGTTATACAACTATGCCCGGCTGCTTACCGAGTGTCTTTGGCGAGCTCGGAAAATGTGTTGGAGTATCCACGGCTGCATGTCTTGCGGCTGTTCGAACAAACAGGCAATCCCTGCATATGTTGGGGCTTTAGAGCTGCCGTGAGACATACAGACGCGGGAATTAGAATATATTTGTCGAGCACATCGAAGAGACTCAGTTAGCGCACAAGCATGCTCGGTTAACGCCTTATCCGAGCATGTTCGCTCATCACTAAAATCTAACTTTCTTGTGCCACCTATTGGAAGTAGCTACTAGTGATGAGCCAACGCACTCGGTGTTGTCCGAGCATGATCGTGCTCTAACAGAGTGCCTTCGGCATTCTTGAAAAATATGTCCGAGTCCCCATGCTGGAAAGTTAAGTCCTGCGGCTGTTTGACAACCATAACACATGAAGGGATTGCCTAACAAACAGATAATCCATGCATGTGTTGAAGCTTTCGAACAGCTGTGAGACATGCAGCTGCGAGGACTCAAACATATTTTTCGAGCACTGTTAGCTAGCGCACAAGCCTGCTCAGATATTGCCTTATCCGAGCATGCTCGCGCATCACTAAAAGCTAGCTCTCTAATGCCACCTATTAGAGATAGCTACTAGTGATGAGCAAACGTGCTCGATAAGGTGTTATCCGAGCATGCTCGTGTGCTAATCGAGTGTCTTCGGCGTACTTGAAAAATATGTTTGAGTCCCCGCGGCTGATCAACAGCCGCAAAGCACACATGGATTGCCTGTTTATTAGGCAACCCCTGCTGTCGAACAACCACATGGACATATTTTTACAGCATGCCGAAGACACTCGGTTAGCTGATCGACAGCCGCAACACATTCAGGTGATTTCCTGTTTGCTAGGCAATCCATGCATGTGGTATGACTGTCGAACAGCCTCGAGACATGTAGGCGCGGGAACCAGAATATATTATTCGAGCACGCCGAAAACACTCGGTTAGCACCCGTGCATGCTCCGATAACACATTATCTGAGCTTGTAAGCTCATCACTAGTAACTACCTAAAAAGTTAAAGGGGTGGCCAAAGTAATTTTTATTTTTACATATCGATGACGCCGATGATTCCCTTCAAAAACTTTGTTGCAGAACAACTTTGTTGCAGAACTATCACCGTGATGTATCCCCTCCAATCTACCTGGCATGCCTGGAAAACTGTTTTGAGCTTGACTATTCTGAAATAACATTTGTTTAACAGTATTTCCACCGAGCTTACATAACAAAGCAGCATAGTGACAAATTCATGTTATTGCATGAATAAATAATACCGCCAGTGCCCAAGAAGAGGAGAATTTGAATAACAAACAGGAGATGCATGGGCATTCCAATGATTTATTTATAAAGGCAACATTCGAAATTAGATGCTTGAATATTCATAATTATGGCAGGAAAACGCGGGCACAAAACTCGCCCATTCTTCCCCTTAATACCGTACGTTCTGAATGTAACGCCATTTGTTTTGTTGGGGATGTTGAAAGCGCCACTAGCCCAACTAAGTAGATTTTAAAAGACTGTAATCTGGAGACATTAGAAGCCCAGGCAATCATTTCCTGCCGCTCGAAGCCCACACGATCCCCAGCACCGGTTAAAACCACTCAGCAATTCACATTCAAGCAAACAGCTCGAGAATAATAATAATACAACTTCCTTTCTTCCATTTATAAAGCTCGCCTGGATATTAAATTCAAAAGAATACATTGTTTTAATTTGCATGTTCTACTTTCATCAAAAGATTAAAATTAAAATTGCTGTGAGACGAGCTGAATTAACCTCTTTATTGGAGGGCAGGAAACATATTTCAAGCAGTTAGGGATTTAAACAGGAGAAAGGGTGATTGAAGTGAAATGGAAGAAAAACGGTGCCACCGTATTAATGGGACGGATCAAGCGGCAATTATGCGGAATTTTAACCCATTGTGCTCCGAAGATGCAGACATAGTTAGATCCAGTAGACGGTCTCTTGGCGCAACTCATTGTAATTACTAGAGATGCAAATTGAATTCATGTTGAAGTTTTAAGAATTAGCTGAACTCAAAAATTGTGATGAAACGTCTAAAACGGCTTCTGCAATTTTACATATCATAGCCATCACATGATCTCGGGCGCGACTAAATGGGATTTTCCTTAAAGCGAACCTGTCATCAGGACTTTACTCAGTAAACTACTGGCATTGTCAAGTCAGCGCAATTATACTGATTAAAATGATACCTGGGTTGATGAAATCCATCTTGTGGTTGTTGGTTAATCTTTCTTTGAGATTTTCTTGTGGGCTTAAAGGCTGGGCATTGTGGGCTGGCAGGCTGTGGGTGGGGTGGGCGGGCTGTGGGCAGAGCTTTATTTTGTGCTCTTGCCTCATCTTAAACCTTGTGGGTTTAAATGACAGGTCACTGATCCTTCAGTGACCTGCCTCCAATTTTAAGAACTGCGCTTGCAGTTTACATTGTTGTCTTTACAAAGAAAAATTAACTTCAGCAAAATGGCGCCGGCGGCAGCACCTGCGCAGTAGCATCAATCATCTATTTTACTTAGCAAAATACTGATGACAGGTTTGCTTTAATGTTATGCAACTATCATATCATATCACATGATACAACACAATCAGAGAGACTATCATAGCCTGTATAAAAAGTCTTCAAAAATATCTAAACCTTATGGATTAATATGTCGCGCTGGGTCAATATAGTCCTTATTCGTTGCAATTAGAATTTTTGAGTGCTGCCTTCCATGGATGGATGAATGGATGGATGTATAGATCGATAAATAGAAAGATAAACAAAAACATGGAGTAGCACAAGCAAAAGTTCAGGTATAGGTGCCAGCCCACAGAGTGCGGAAATCTCAGCACCAAACGTCAATAAGAGAAATTGGCCTCACTTGCAAAACTACACAAATTTGATTTGGTCCGGAACCAAAGAAAAAGAACAGAATACTTCCAACGTTTTGACCCACCAATGGTCTTTATCGAGGACATCTGTATAAATAGTGACTGGGTATGCACTGCTGCAATGCTTGGGTGTGGAGCTGCGCGATATACATATAAAGTGCATAACCAAGCATTGCAGCAGTGAATACATGACCACTACTTATACAGATGTGCTTGATTAAAACCATGGACTAAAATGTTGCATTGGGTCAATAAGTCCTTTTCTTTGCAATTGGAATTTTGGACTGCTGCCTTCCTTGGATGGATAGATGTATGTATGTATGTAGTGGATGGACAGATAGATGAATGGATGGATAGACAGACAGACTTACAGACAGATAGATAGATAGATAGATAGATAGATAGATAGATAGATAGATAGATAGATAGATAGATAGATAGATGTAGATACAGTAGAACATAGACAAAAAGATGAAGCATACAAGCAAAAGTGCAGGTCTAGGTGCCAAACCACTGGTTGTGGAAACCTCAGCACCAACATCATTAAGAGAAATCGGTCTCGCTTGCAACATTGCACAAATTTTATTTGGTCTGGCACCAAAGGTAAAGAACAGGATGCTTCCAATGTTTTGATCCATGAATGGTCTTTAGCAAGGACATCTGTATAAGTGGTAGCTGAGTAAGCACTGTTGCAACGCTTGGCTGGGGAGATATATGACATACGTATTGTTGTGCAGCGGTATCCATGCTGTACAGTGATAAGGCAGTGACCCAGGAAAGTTCAAAGCGAAATGTGTTTTAATGTCCAACTCACAGAAATACACAGCAAACACTATCCACCGGATCGCAGCTGGGAAACAAGATCGTCCATAACTGGGACCGGTTGCCGTGGGTTGACTGCATCACCGTGCATGCTGAGGGGTGCCAGGCCTGTTGGCTCCGCTTGTCTCTGTGTTGCTTCACACAGATTGGCTCTGCAGAGCCTTCTGCTCTGCATGCTTGCAAAACCAAAACTGACACACCCAAACCTCTGCTACAGGAGTTTTTTAAAGGAACCTGTGGCCGTAGGCCACATGAAAAACCCGAGCCGGGCAGGAAATGGACTGCCCCACTACCTTCCTGTAGTCCGTTTCAAAAATAAAAGCCCATGGCAGGTTTTCCTAAATCGGCCTTGGACAAATAGCTTGCCCAAGATCAACACTCACTTTTATTCTGAATTGCAATCACAGCTAGGCCTGCGGCTGTAATGCACTTCCACGGCCTCCATATGCTTCTTTGCACATCCTGGAGGACACATAGCGACCCTCACATATAACACCGGTCACTGCCTTACAGTATACATACCCAAGTGTTGAGGCAGTGCTTACCTGGCCACTACTTATACAGATGTCCTTGATAAAGACCACTTGTGAGTCGAAATGTTGGATTGAATTTGTTCCTTACCTTTGATGCCAGATTAAAGAAAATTTGTTCAAATTTTCAAGCAACACCAATTCCTCTTAATGAGGTTGGTGCTGAGATTTCCGCTGTCTATACTTTAGGCACATAATCCTTTCCTCAAACATGACCAGCTTGACATCAAGAGTGCCGGCTTCTCTCTATGTTTATCTAAGCCCACAGATTGCAATGCACCAATCTATGCTTCATTAGTAAGCAAAGAAACTGGGGAGCACTCTATAGCAATCTCCATGTAGAAAACAATTGTATTTATTGGCCGATGTGAACAGGTGGTAACGTTTCGACTCAACACTAAGTGAGGTAACACAAAGGCTTGACAAAGGTTCATTTGCTCTTGAGCTGAAGTGTTGCCACCTTTTCATCTGGGCAAATAAATACACATTTTTTTTCTCATAAAATTTGCTATTGAGCCCACTTTTTTTTAGAAAGATTGATAACTTCATTGATCATTTCATTAATAACGTCTCAAAAAAAAAAGATAACGTCAAGAAAGTAGTTACTGTAGTCCACGACCTGAAATACATTGGTGGAAATATTTATGTTTTCTGAAGGTGATATTTTCTCTGATTTTAATATTTGTCCTTCGACACCTTGATGGTGTAAGCACACGCACTTCAGCAAATTGACTCTTAGTATGCATCATTGTGTCCAATCTGTGGCTAACGATAGCAGGGCATTCATCATCCCTGACTCCTAATGTACCTTTTCACTTTAGAGATATTGATTCCATAGTTTTTGTTGAGTGTATACTTTGTGAATGTGGCTGTAACAAGTTGAAGTCTTATTAGCAGAAATCCCCAGCCTCTCCATAGTGCAATATACAGTCAATAATCAACATCCACTTTTATAGTGATGAAATAGCTCAGAGTCAGGTGGCTGCAAAAATAATCAGTTTTTATGTATTTGCCGCTTACTTAACTATAAGCTTGTGACCTTAGGAAAAGATGAAACAGTGTTATTAAAAGTGTGAAAGGCAACCATTATTTTCTGTAAGACTAAGAATAACCGTACAGTAGAGCGGCAGCCGAGGCAGAAATGTTGTCATTTCCAAGTGCAGAGAATCTTGTACTTAGGGATAATCCTGAAGACTTCTAGAGATGTGACTATATGAAGGAAAAAGAACAAAGTAATAAATAACAGCAATTGTAACCACCGATATGTCACAGAAATGCTCGGGCGGATCTCCAGATGTGAACTCAATATCCTCTACGTGACGTCTGTTCGTAGACTCGTGCCGACAAAATATTTTCACCCTTGTTGATTTCTTCTTATGTTGTAATTTTTCTAATGAGTATTGGAGGACTCAGTGGTCACAATTTATAATTTGCACCCCAGTGAATTGTCACCCCAATGTGTCTTTATAGTTTGTATGGGCTTCATAAAGTGGTGGGAAGCTGCTCAATGATCAATAGATGAAGACCTGGTTATCAATTTATTTTAACGTCATTTTGTCACGCTGCAGCTCTGCAGGTAGATACAAACTCCACAAGATTGCAGTGGAGTGGAGGGAAGACTGGAGTACTGCTCAGAGCAGACCAACAGCACTGCAGTGAGGCTACCACCAGGTGGCAGCAGAATAGTCAAACAAGCCGGGTCAATACCAGAGGGTAGCACAGTACAAAGGGAAAAACCAAAACTCAGAGTCAGAGACAAGCCAAAAGGGTCAGTACAGGTCAGAAGTAGAAATACCAGAAGCAAGAGACAGGGGCAGGTCAGAGCCAAAGCAGAGTCGGGTGCCGGGGAATCCAAACACACAAGGACTCATAGCGACGGGATGGGCAGGGACGGAGAACAAGACAGAAGCAAAGTCAGCTAAGTGCAGCAGGACAAAACAGGGGTTCTCCAGAGACAGCTACACAAACAATAGGCAGGAAATATAACTGACACTGCCTGCAGGAAGCAGTGCAGAGAAATAGCCAACCTGAAACCAGAAAGAGGTAGAGAAAAGTTAACCCCTGAATGACCAGACCAGGAAAAGGAGAGACAGGAAAAACCTGGTCTGGATCATGACACATTTCTCCTGAAGTAGTCACTGCAAAATTAATGATCCCTTTCAAACAATTTGATTTGATGTTTGCCTTTCATCCAAAATCCATACCTGATCGATGAGGAAATAGGCGTTTGCTCCCAGTATACTTGTGCGCCAGCTCAACTCCTCCATGGTCAAGTTGTTACTAGAGAATTGGATGCAGTGGTCTAGGAAGCCTTTCAAAAAATGATGCATGCACTCAACATTGCTTGGAATTACTCATTATTTCTTATATAAAGAGGTGTCCACTCTGTGCTCTCACATGTAGTAGCTTGTAGGCCACTCTTTTGATATTTTTTAAGCTTAAAAGTGCACTCCACTGTAAACACATGGAGCAGAAACTATGGCAGGGAGAGCTTGTGTCTTACAGCCAAATGTGTGGATTTTTTGAGCAGTGGAGAACCAGGACAGGTTGTGAAGCCACCACAGAAAGGTGCTAAGTCTTGTTTTTCCACCAAATGAAAGCTGTCAACGTCCTCCAGCACCTCCTCTGAAACTACCTCAATGAACATGACACCATGCCCAACAAAAATAGGGCATATCATTTCATCCAGTCCCAACCGTCAGTCTTTTCATTCTTGTATGGCTAATCGCTGTCAAGCTGTTTTATAGCTCGTGAGCATGGGTGACAAAAGTCACGCAGTGGACAAATTTCATGTTTAATGGCTCCCTGGCACCTGCATCTGCAACAGTTTGGCTGCAATTGGGCAAAGAAACTCATTTATCCTTTGCATGTCCTGAATTTAATCATGCAAAGTTTTTTAAAAATATACCAACTTGAAAAAGGTGGTGATCATGGCCAGGATAGTGTCTGGGCATTTCAGTCTTTCTTATATGCCTAAGCAAAACAGTCTGCTTGAGCACTGACTGATTTGTGACATCCCAACGTAGTGGCCTTCAACGGTGTATATGTTGGAGCGTCTGTAAGAGCAGTCTGCATTACGTAATGTACAAGCCAAGCTGGAGCACGGTTCACTTCGAAATTTGCCTTTGGCAGCCGATGAAGGTTTAGTGTCACCTACTAAAGGCTATCAAAAAGGCTACACATTTTCTCAGTTGGGGGAACTGTGGCATCAGTGAAGTCAACCCCATCATATTCATATTGGATGGATGCAAAAAGTAAGGAGATAGAACATCAACTTCTACATCTTCATTAACTCTCTCAAGGTCAATGTTGCATGCAGCAAGATGTGGATGAGGTAGAGGCAGAGGAAGAGTATTAGCAGCAGCTGGTAGATGTGTAGGGGGACACTCAATTATCCCAGGCACACACAGGGGTCAAGGTTGTAAATAAGCGCAATATTGTTGTTGGTGGCAAAAACAGTGGCTAAGATGACCAACCATTGCAGTTTGGTGCAGAAAGTGTGCCATTGTGAATCCCTTTTGACTACCTGTAGAGTCAACCTTCCCATCTGTGCTAATGCTACACCTACATGTAGCCGAGGCAGCAAGCTGCAATTACAATATATAGACATAATGAACCAGATGTTAGGAATCCATTGCTTCTTCACATTCAATATAGTATACCTGTTGCTGCTCCCTTAAAAAGGGATAATTTTTAGACTTGCTAAAAATCTATTTCTTCTTTATTTGCCATGAAGCAAACCTGTTTCTGATTCCAAAGTAGGGATAAATTATGGGGGCCTATTAAAAAGGAATGGCTTCTTCTGCATATGCCACCTGTGTACAAACATTAGCACACAAGTCACCTGCCCTCAAAAGGGATCATTTATTTTACAATTTTTACATTTTAAAAAACACAAAAAGTCTGACAGTACAGTGTGATATTGAACAGGCTGCTGCTTTCCACCCATTGCCATCCATATTCCCACAGCCGGATATGTAGAGGTCACTTGGACATTATTAAGGCTTTGTTTGTGTTAAAAGGGATGTCTGGGACATTGATGGCCTATCCTTAGGATCGGTCATCAATATCTGAACTGTAGAAGTGTGACATTTGGCAACCTCGCTAATAAGCTGTTCCTGGTATCGGCGGGGGCCAGAAAGGACCAGTTGTGGATCTGCACATCACAACTCTGTCAACTCTACAGTAGCCGTGGCCGGGTACTGCATATCTGCTACCTATTCAAATCAATATGGGGTGAATGTGCAGTATCTGTCTTCAGCCACTATTCCATTCATGGAGCTGTGCTGTTCATCTCCATAACTGAGCAGTCCTGGCCGACGCCGGGAACAGTTGATTGGCAGGGATGCCGAATGTCACACCTCCACCGATTAGACATCCTAAAGATAGGCCATCAATATTAAAGGACAATCCCTTTAAAGAGCATGAAAGGGGTAAAAATCAGTGGTATACATAATGTTATACATGTCTTCTGTGTGCAATTGGATGTTATGCAATATAATGAGTCGCACTAAATAGACTTGCCACAAATCGAATTTTGGGAAAGACTTGACGAAGTTGGTAAATTTTAATTGCAAAAGATTTGTACATCTCTTTGGTCTATCAATCTATCTATCAATCTAATCTACCTATCTTATCTATCTATTATCTATCATCTATCTATTATCTATCTATCTAGGAAATAAATAAAAAAAGGATTAAATGTAATAACATACAACAGTAGTGTAAAGAATATGCGGCGGCACTCAGTAACTCGATACCTAGACCCATAGAAATGTTGGACTAAGTCAAAATGGCCCTTGTCCTGACTCTTCTCTTCCCACATTCTTCTAAAGCCCGCGCACCCTCTCCATGTCCTGAAGCAAGGCATAAAGGACTGGTGGTGAGTGCCGCATATTCTTTACACTGCTGTTGCATATGTTTAGCATCTGTTACCATTTGATATACCCCTTAAGCTCCAATATCTGGTGGCATCACAGCTTCAAATACCGCAAATTTCCTGGTGCCGTTACTTTTATTTTAGGAATTCAAATGGAACGATGCATTTGGGGCAAATAAAAAAACAGGCTCAAAACACCAAAAATTGGACAAATAACAGACACGGATGCAGGAATAAATCAGGTCCTTTGTGAATCAAATCTGTTGTGTTTCTCTCATTTTCCCAGTGGTTTAGTCACTGTTACAGAAATAGCTTTGAGTACGTGTGGCGGGGGGTGCACACAGCGCAGGGGGCCTCTCGAGCCCCATAACAACCTTCTCAGACATTACTGGAGTAATGCTTTGTTCTCCACAACAGCTTGCAAACTACAGAATGTAAACCAGGCTTTTTACTCCTTCCCGGTGAAGCACCTCGACTGCAGCTCACTTAATCAACTTCGCCTTCTGCATTGCACCTGCGCCATTCTCCTAAATGACTGTTATATCTCCTGACTGTCTCTAAAAAGCCTCCGAAAACTACAGAAAGCTCAGCGCCCGCACCTCATCGATCACAGCGCTGTCACGTATGGGCTTAACGAATCCTCCTCTAGCAAATGCCGGCAAATTTCAAGAGGGTTTCTTAACAATTTAACAACATGGTGAAATGTAAATGTTATAATGACAGTGATGTGTGAACAAAGCCTGACTACTGATGTGTAGAGCTTTACATCCTGCTTTCCTGGGGCCGGTGTATGGCCTCTCCAGTGTGAACCCTTCCCCCAGCAGGTAGAACATGGTGCAGAATGATCCCTGACTGCGCAATTATTTTACTAATGGTCTTACATTTGCTGCATTAATTGATTGATGGCTCAGGAATTTTTTAAACATCTGGTAAGAAATGAATCCCCTGTACTGTGCCGCAACGGCAAATGGTGTGCAAAGATTAGGAGCAGAACATTGTGTGCAACTGTAATCCTGCAGCACTGAGGACCAGCATCTTCCCCGTTTTTTGGTGCAGCTCCCGTCACGCCATGCCACCTTCTGCCCGTAATGTCTGACTGGCCAGAAATCAGAAGTTACATCACAAGAGCTCAATGCAGGTCTATGAGTGCCAGGACGAGGTTCTAGGTTCTCGTTGAGATGCATTGAAAAGTGACCTCCGACGCGCTCCATCAAATACTAGAGCGCAGCGTCAGGTCACTTTTCACCGGAGACCATAAAGAGAAATGCTTAAAAAAGATGCAATAAATTAAAACGCTGGAGTGGTGCTTTAACTAAATTCTTTAAGTTGCAGAACAGCTATGCAGGATGTATGCATAAACTTCACCACTAGTGGGCAGCAGCAGTAGGATCCCACTGCATGAGAACAAAAATGCAGATTTGGTTGTGTGTGGAGAAGAGAGCAAAGGAAATGGAGATCATCAGGAGGAAACTAGTAAAGGCACTTAGAAAACATATAGATGTGATAATATATGGCTTTCTGTATGTGTATCCATACATACACACATTAATATTATATTATTAATATTACTATACTCAATCCATTCCTCTGATGTGAATTCAACAGGAATCATCAAGTAAGTTTCCACATCTCCTTCTCTCATCGGCAGGTCATGCCCACCAATGGTAAATCCAGCACGTTAATTAGCACAGTTAAAAACACAAACCTGCAATCATGGGAGCGAGTTTTCGGAACATCTGCCTCTTGTCAAAACCAGATGACAAGGAAACATTTTCCAATTACACAAAGGTGATGTCCATGCCTGGATCGCAAGCTTTATATAAAAAAAGAAGGCCTCATTATAGCGAAGTTGTAATATGACTTCATGTGATCTGACAAGACGGTGTGTGTTCATCTAATTCATCACCATTAATGCCATTAATAGAGACTCGTGAGGCCGACCGGAGGGCGAATCTATTGTTGGAGAATCTTTGGTTGTGGTTAGAAGGTTTCATGCAATTACACAGCAAATTATGAGACAAGTATTCCTTTCAGCAGATGTAACGACAGCTACAATACTTAGATTACCTTGCGCTACATTAATAATGGCCTTGGACCATTCCTCGTCTATTATGGAGTCAACTGGAAGTCAGGTTTATCTTAGAAATAATGAAGATTAATTCACATGCAGTCAAGAGGTCTCATGAACTAAATTGTGAACTTCTCACTAACCACATGTTTCACAATCCCAGTGGCAAAATTACAATTTATCCATATGTTTCACAATTTTGGTAGAAAACTCTTCACTTTCCATGTACACACAATCCCCTCGAGTGACATGGCTAAAATGTCCTTTGCTTAGGATCAGTTTCATGTTACTTCATCAGTACTCCCTCTTAGCTTCTCATCCAGTCTGTTGGTCTCTTGAACTAAGTGATAAACTCCTCGCCAACCACATATTTCACAATCTTGGTGGCAAACTATGAAACTCCTTATCATCCAAATGTTTCACAACTTTGGTGAAAAACTCTTCACTATCCATGTACACACAATCTTCTCAGGTGACACAGCTCAATTATCCTTTGCCTAGGATCAAATAGTTTAATTTTACATCAGGCAGTACCCCCTCTAAGCTCCTAATTGAGTCAATAGGTCTCATCATGAACTCGTGGTTAAACTCCTCACCAACTACATATTTCACAACCTCGGTGACAAACTGTTTTACCATCTACATGTTTCACAACTTTGGTGTGAAACTCTTCACTGTCCATTTACACAACTTTCTTGGATGATACAAATGTACTTTGTCTAGGCTCAAACAGTTTCATTTTACATTAGGCAGTACCCCCTGTAAGCTCCTCAACTTCACTCTATGGGTTGTCTCTTCTTCCTATCTTAAGTGGAGAACATGGTGACTTCTACTCAGGACAGTTACAAAGGTAATGTTCCTCTGTAACTTTGGATGACTCAACTCTACAAGTGGGCTCTCTTCCTGTTTTCAAGTCAATAACTCTACCGTTCTAGATTCTACTTACTCCATATGCTCTCTGAAAGTAACTCAGAATGGAGGGAACCACAATTTAAATAACTTCTGTCCCTCATAGTTTCACTCAGACAATAAACGTAATTCCAACTGACTGAGTTACAGAGAAGAATTTTGAATGTTGACTAGTTCTCCATTCATTGCTATGGGTCAATGAGAGCCATGTGGCACATACTTGAACAGAGCTCCATTTATTTACCATGAGAGTTTTTGTCACTTTACACATGTGCACTTCCATTTCTATAAACCCATTAAAGTAAATGAAGTAGTGGTTATGCATGTGATCTAGTCCTCCATTTACATGAGGGACACAAAATCCCTGTTCTTCTGCTCAGTGGAAGTCCCAGCAGATGAAAATGACATAAATAATACATTTATCAAATATTCTGAGATACATTTTAGTCACATTGTAACCCTTTTAATGCATACAGGTTTTGAAGGAACTTAGTAGGGTTGTTCCAAACAACTTGGAGAAATAACCTCAGCTCTTTTATGTATAAAGAATAGTGAAAATCCTATCTCTTCATATAATCCTAGACAGACCCAATTATGTGGGCATCAGAGCTCATCAGCCCATAGTACCTGCTGACATTTTTCTGCATCCAGTTTTTATGCACAGCTTGGCCTTATTTCCATCTAAGCTATGGCTTTTTGGTGGCAATTTTTCCATGAAGACCACTTGTTGTCAGACTTCTCTGAACAGTAGATGGATATACCTGAGAATCCACTAGTTGTTGCTAGTTCTGAGATGATGGCACTGCTGGACATCTCCCGATTTTGAAAGTAAGCATGATGTATCTTTTGTCTTCGGCACCAACTTTCATTGGCTGAACGCTGCGTCTACTTTCCTCAATGTTACATATTTCTTGGTGCTTCTTCAAAGAAGCTTAAAGCACCACTCCAGTGGGTTTTTTTAGCATTGGAGTGGATCTTCTAATGTAAGGTCCCTGCTCACGGTATAAGGCTCTCTCTTTGGCGTCTTCATTTTTTTTTCGGAGTCCCAAAGTGCCATTTTGTGACAACAACTTCTGACTGGCCGGAAAATAGAAGTTACACCACAAGCTCTCTTTGCAAGTCTATGAAAGCCAGAAAGAGGCTCTATGGGATTGTGTAGTGACCTCTGTGAAACACTGGAGCAATCTGGCATACCACAAACTGCCAGAGACCGACAGGAGAGATGGTGATACAAGAGGAATACGGCAGCAGAAAAGTATCAAACTAGGTGCAGGGATCTTACATTAGAGCACCACGCCAGAGGTAAAATAAAAAAAATCAAACACTGAAGTGATGCTTTAAAGAACAAATTTGAAAACCCCAGTAGGCTTTAAAGTCTAGATACCTAGCTGATGCAGTATAACTACCTTGTGGATTGCTGCTTTGCTTAGTCTTGGCATGGTGTATAGATTTATCACCTACGACATGAAGCTGTCTTCCACAACCTCACCTCTATTGTCTGTCTCTCAACCAGTTAAAGCCACCAAAACATCTGTTTATTTTCATTTAAAGACTGTGTTTCAACCTATAAATACCGTATTTTTCAGACCATAAGACGCACTTTTTTCCCCCAAAATTTTGGGGGAAAATGGGGGTGCGTCTTATGGTCGCAACATACCGGAAAGTTCAGTGGCGGCGGCACTCCCAATGCAGCTTGGCAGCGATGCAGTGGTGGTGTCCGGGCAGCACCGGGCCTCTGGGCTGCGTGGGGGGCTCCGCCGGCATCTCGTCCCAGCCGGAAAGCCCCCCCGAAGCTGCGACGCGGTTCCGGTGCCTCCGGTGGCGGTCCCGATCCAAAGTGTGGCGCGGTGGTCGTGTTCGGGCAGCAAGCGGGCCTCTGGGCTGCGTGGGGGGCTCCGCCGGCATCTCGTCCCAACCGGAAAGCCCCCCTGCAGCTGCGACGTGGTGCCGGCATGACGAATGGCCGCCTGGGGCCTCCGGCAAGATGGCCGCCGCATACTCTCGTTCAAATCTCGGCAACGAGATCTTGTCCTGAGGGAAGAGATCTCGTTGCTGAGATTTGAACGAGAGTATGCGGCGGCCATCTTGCCGGAGGCCCCAGGCGGCCATTCCTCATGCCGGCACCGCGTCGCAGCTGCGGGGGGGACTTTCCGGCTGGGACGAGATGCCGGCGGAGCCCAGAGGCCCGCTGCTGCCCGGACACCACCACCGCATCGCAGCCAAGCTGCATTGGGAGCGCTGCCGCCCCGGATTTGTGAGTATATGGCCACCCTGGCCACCCCACAGAACACAGCCACCCCACATAACACAGCCACCCCATATAACACAGCCACCCCACAGTGCCCAACCACCCCACACAGGGGTAAGCTAAATTCGGACTGTAAGACGACCCCCATTTGACACATTATTTTTTTTTCCCAATTTTTCTTCTGAAAATTTGGGGTGCGTCTTATGGTCCGGTGCGTCTTATAGTCCGAAAAATACGGTAAAAATGATGATCATTAATACCACCTGTTTGGTGTAATTGGAAACCCATACTGCTGATTATTACCCTACAAAATCCATGACTTTATGTAGAAGAATTAATGCTGTTTTGAATGCAAACGATGGTCACACCAAATATTGATATTATTTAGATTTCTCTTTTTCTTCATTCACTTTGCATTTTGTTAATTTATAGTAAAATAAACTATTAATACTTCTGTTTTTTTAATGTATCCTTATTTTGCAGCATTTTATTTCACGGTGTGCCTACATTTTTCGCACAGTACTATATATATATATAGTTTTTCTTTTTTTTGATGGTTCCACTATACATTTTAATCCAAAGATGTCACTTTAATTCATCACAATTAAGGTGGATTTCAAAGTACAATTTAATTAAGGGCTGACAAAGAGACATTTGATGATTCTCTTTCTTCCGATAGTGAAGAAAAGAAGCCCAGAACTGAATATTACATATGGCACCGTCCCTAATTTTCTCCTTTTCTTGTCTGTATAATAGCATTTAAATAATGAATTAGAGTTTAATTTAAAAAAAAGAAAAACTTAAGGGCTAAATTATTTCAAAATTGAGTTTTAATTCCACTTGTTGAACAAAAGACTGGGGAAAAAATGCAATAGTAATAATACTGTAATTTACCATTTCAATTGACTACAGTTATTTTTAAAGATTTCCTTGAATTATTTAATATGTGGCACTAATTAATAACGGAGTGGAATAATTCATAAGGAACAAGTGAAGAGCGAGCGTTTGACATACTTGTTTGCTTGTAAAATGACCCAATTATCTGTCATTGTTGGTGGGACATGGGATTAATAGATGAAAATCAGTACGAGGCCATGGACTTCTTAGGGCACTTAAGAAGTTGGGAAAAGTAGAGTGATCAAGATTAAATTTCAATCACTTGGACACTCATTAAATGGAAATTCCCCTTAAAAAAATTGCTAGTAAATATCTGGTACATGTTGATTACGTAGAGTCGTTCTGAGATGTTGGAGAAGTAGGGTGATCCTCTGTGTGGCCACCATTACATCAGGGGAATGAATGCCTCCCAACTTTTCTAGACTCCCAATTGTTAACTTTTTCCAAATATAACAGAAGGAAACCTCTTTTACCAAATAAATAAGGAATTTTTACCATTCAGGTCTAACAACATAACTGTTGCCCACTTATGGCGGAAAAAAAACCCAAATGATTGGGCAAGTAAAGTCAAAATGCCTAATCCTTCTCTCCAGAGCAAAGCCTCCATACACATACTTCATACTCCAATACATGCTGGGTTTATCTAACATTAAAGGGGTTGTCCATTACCAAGACAACCCTTTCTCATACCCATCACTTGGCCCTGATAAAATGAAAAACCTATACTCACCTCCCGTGCCAATGCCATTCCCCAGGTGTCAACACTCACTCTCACCGGGGTTATCGTGCGGTGTTGTGACACTTGACCCCTGCATCCAATTAGCACTGGCGTCACTGTCCCCGCCGACATAGGGATTGAACATTAACAGGAAGTCAAAGATCAGCTCCAGCCTGAACTTCCTGTTCATATTCAATACATATGTAGGCGGAGACAGTGACACCAGTGCTGATTGGTCACCGGGGTCAAGTGTCACAATAACGCACAAGGGCCCCAGTGGAGAGCGAGTGTCGACATTACGGGAACGGTACTGGCAAAGGAGGTGAGTATAGGTGTTTTTTAATTTTATTGGGGCCAAGTGTTGGGTATGAGAAGAGTTTGTCCTTGTAGTGGACAACCCTTTAATCTAAAGTTTATGGAGGTCTTAAAAGATGTTGGGACTATTTTTATACTATTTATGCTTAAATGTGGTAAAAACTGGACAGGGATGGGTACAGGACAAACGTGATCCAAAGGTGGTAATCACAAAATTGTGGATACAACAAAGGACAAACAGCGTAAACTGCTCAAGTAGGTAGCTATCATAATAAAACAAGATCAAAAGTGGAGGTAACGCCAGGGTCTCAGTATATGATAAATACTACAGATATGACAGGATGGCACAAAGAAAAAACAGCATGCATGTGGTGGTATACTAGAGAACAGTGTCTTAACAAAATATATATGCAGTGCACAGTAAAAGACACGATCCCTATTAGTAAAATCACCCATGCAGCTGTTAAAGAAATCACATATAACGCATATCTGGAAATAACAAGTGGTACAACGCCGGTGTTAACCCACAGTATGGAAGCATATTAATGCTGACATGGCAGACATGTAAGTCAGTGGATTGATTTCCATCTTCAACCCTTGGTTCTTGGTCTTCCTTCCTTCCTTCAGGACACTGGTGACTTACTGCGCAGGGTCGACGGATTGTGCTTGGAGGTGGACACTCTATTGGCTTCCATGGATGTAGAGTCTCTGTATACCAACATCAGACACAGCGATGGTCTTAGGGCCATTCGGTTTTTCCTTGATACCTCCAATCTACCGGTGGGACTCAGAGACCTCATCCTGGAGCTTTTAGAGTTTACCCTCACACACAACTTTTTTGTGTTTAAAGGATCTTTCTATCTGCAGCTCCAGGGAGTGGCGATGGGCGCGGCCTTTGCGCCCGCCTATGCCAACCTCTTCCTGGGACTGTGGGAGAGGGATCTTTTCCTGTCAGACAAACAGGGGTCGATCTGTCATGTTCCCTTTTGGACACGATACATCGACGATATCTTCTTTGTCTGGCAGGGCACCTCGGCCGACCTTGTGCAGTTCGTCTCCACATTGAACAACAATGATCGTAATATTTTTTTGACATTGACATGGGATCCCCAGTCTATTGATTTTCTAGATGTCAGTATTTCTAAGGATGGTCAGGGGTTTATCCAGACTGATATTTTCCGTAAGAAAACAGCTACCAACACGCTGTTACATGCCTCCTCCTGCCACCCCCCACATGTCATTCGTGCCATTCCGGTGGGACAATTCTTACGATTACGACGTATCTGTTCCACGGACCTTGATTTCGAACATCGATCTAGGGAGCTAAAATATCGGTTTTTGGCTCGTGGTTACAGTGGTCGTTCGATTAAGAAAGCCTACCACCGGGCAAAATATTCTTCACGGAACAATCTTCTCTATAGGAATGTGTCACACAATTCGAACACTTCTAATGTGCTTAGATTTATCACCTCTTATCACTCTCAGACCCAGGCTATGAGATCTGCCATTAATGGGGCTTGGCCCATACTCCAAGCTGATTCTATCCTACGGAAGCTTCTTCCCGAACGTCCTGCGATCACTTTTAGGAGAGCAAGAAACCTTCGCGACCGTCTCTCCCACAGTCACTATACTACAACTGCGCCCTCTCACTTTCTCAGTACAGTGTCACACGTTGGTAGTTGTGCTCCGTGTGGGAGATGTGTCGCCTGCCCTAACGTGGCTCGTTGTACCAACTTCTCCAATGCTAAGGGAGACGTGATATACAACATTAAACACAGAATTACATGTGTTTCACGGTATGTTGTATATCATGCCACGTGCCCATGTGGCTTAATTTATATAGGCCTCACCACAAGACAACTTAAGGTTCGTGTTAGGGAACACGTGTTGGGCATCATGGCGGCATCCTCCTGCACGGATCCCTCCACCTTGAAGACACTGCCGAGGCATTTCTGGGAGCATCACAATTGTGATGCCACACTTCTTATGGTGCGTGGGATTGACTTGTTGAACATCAACATTAGAGGTGGCAGTTTGTCCAAAAGATTATCCCAACTAGAAACTAGGTGGATTTGGACCTTGGGTACTGTTGTCCCCAATGGTCTCAATGAAAATTTATCATTTGTCCCCTTCTTGTGATCTCTGCCTTCTGTTTTGGTATGGTGGTCTTCATGTTGTGGTACATATGTACATATTTGTTTTATTTTATTTTATGTAACATATTGTCTGCCATGTCAGCATTAATATGCTTCCATACTGTGGGTTAACACCGGCGTTGTACCACTTGTTATTTCCAGATATGCGTTATATGTGATTTCTTTAACAGCTGCATGGGTGATTTTACTAATAGGGATCGTGTCTTTTACTGTGCACTGCATATATATTTTGTTAAGACACTGTTCTCTAGTATACCACCACATGCATGCTGTTTTTTCTTTGTGCCATCCTATCATATCTGTAGTATTTATCATATACTGAGACCCTGGCGTTACCTCCACTTTTGATCTTGTTTTATTATGATAGCTACCTACTTGAGCAGTTTACGCTGTTTGTCCTTTGTTGTATCCACAATTTTGTGATTACCACCTTTGGATCACGTTTGTCCTGTACCCATCCCTGTCCAGTTTTTACCATGCTTTGTATTTTTCCTTAATAAAGTATACATTTTTGAGACTTTATGGCTGTTGTTTCTGCGATTTTTCTGTATTCTGTACAGCTTTTTTCTCTCTATTATGTCCATCATGCACATGTCTTATAGTTAGATTATTTCTTCTATATATCTTCATTTAATTCTGACATGCCAGCCACTAGTAATTTGCATTTATGCTTAAATGTACGTATTTGGGACTAAAACTAATTTTTCGCAATCTTGTTTTATTAAAAATTTGGCACCACTTTCCTAATTTAGCTTTTGTGTTGCCCCATCTATTGCTAGCCTAAAAATGAGTTAACTAAGAATCCCGTGAGGGTCTGAGGAGCTTGGATTACTTTTATCTGCTATACTCTTAGATGATTTATGACCACATCAAAGATGAATGTGCATGAAAACAAAGATCATGTAAGAGCAAAACAGTGCAAATCATGTAATGACACCCAATAGTAATTTTTTAGCAACAAATATATGTAAGTTTCGGTAAAAAAGAAAAAAATATCCCAAAGATGGACAATCCCTTTAGATGGAATGTATCATCAGAAAATGATCCATGGTTTAAATATAGGTGATGTCACAGGTCACCTCCTCCTGTACAATGACTTGGGCTGAGCTTCAGTACGTGGTGCACATGAGCAATGCAATAGTTTTACCTTGTAAAATCGGAAAGGCTTGCAAATAATTTTATGTCCAAGTAAATATTACCCTTTGGAGATCTTATTAACAAACTGTGTAACTATAAAAAGCCGAAGAATATTACCAACCTTTCATTTCAGAAATGTGTGTCGGCCATTAAGACAAGTCATCCAAGAATGTGCCCTTCAGTGTAATACTTACTTTAAATTATGTTGCTTTTAAGTGGAGTTTTTGCCAAGGGATTCTGTTAATTAACAGTTGCTCATTTTTATTATCTTTAATTTTTCGTTAACTTTTTTAACCTATGATTTTTTTTGTCGCTAAAATATTCAGAAAAAAGGAGATTCTTGGCGAGGTGTTAAGTTCAATCCAATTCGTCTGGAAGTAGGTGACTTTGTTGTAGGGATAAAATGAAAGGAGCAATCGGATTACTGTGGTTATATTTAAAGACTAGTAGTATTGAGAAAGGAAGGAGAGAAGGCAAAGAAGGAAGAAAGGAAGGAAAGAGAAAAGAAAGGAAGGAAAGAGAGAAGGAAGGAAGGAAGGGAGTGAGTAAGGAAGGAAGGGAGTGAGGAATGAAGTGTCATGTGTGCATTGCCACGAAGATCGTCGCGGTTGCACATTCTGACTTCTCATAGCTGAGTTGCTGTTTCTTTGTGTTTGGCAGTTAGGGAGTTAATTCTGTCTGTGCTCAGTTCTGGGACTGGGTGCAGTTTCTCCCGGCTGCAATTAATTATTTGTTGATTGGTTTCCTTTAAATCTCTGGTTGTCTGTGTTGGGAGTTGCCAGTGAAATTCTTCATGCAGACCACAGATAGGATTGTATCTGTATAGACTTAAGTTAAAGAGCTCCTTAGTTGTTTTAAGCTCTCCTTGCTTAGAGTTTAATATCCCAGATCATTTATGTTCCTTCTGTGTTTGAGTGTGTATGCAAGTCTGTGTTTTCTCCAGTCTGTCTAATATGTCTAATCTGTGTATTTAGCAGAGATCAGCCCATATTCCTTTGGTGGTAATCAGTATCCTTCTTAGGACTGATTACAGGGTTCAGGGACTGATAGGAGACAGGGTTAGGCTGGAGACTTGGACCTCTGAACCTTTATCAGTACCTCCAAGGTGAGGGATTAGTTAGGACCCCAGTTTAGGGTCAGGTTAGACCCCCGGTCCTCCTCTTTCCTGTGACAGTGTATCAAGTCCTCAAGATTAACCCTGAGTTCAACGGATATCGTGTCAGGTAAATCTATTCTATATTTACATGCTGATGTTGCTAATCTATATGTTGTATAGAGTGTTGTTCTTTTAAGAATAGTTTACTGACATCGTACACATATCATAAGACCGCGTGACATTTTCACTGGCCCATAAAATTATTCCCAGTTGCCATGGATCCAGTAGCCCAGCTGGCTCTGCAGTTGCAGGGATTATCCATGGAGCTGACGGACATTAAGTCCAAAGTTTTGTCTCCCTCGGAGCAAACCAGATTTGAACCTAAAGTAGCTCTCCCGGACAGGTTCACTGGTGGGCGAGACAAATTTTTTACCTTCAGGGAAGCATGTAAATTGTATTTTCGGCTTCGGCCTCGATCATCAGGGAGTGAAGAGCAGAGAGTGGGAATTGTTATCTCGCTCCTACAAGGGGACCCTCAATCCTGGGCCTTCTCCCTTCCTCCGGGATCCCCGGCTCTACAGTCAGTAGATCGATTTTTTACTGCCCTGGGTTTGGTATATGATGACCCAGATCGGGTCTCTCTTGCTGAGACAAAATTACGTAAGATACAGCAGGGAGATCGTCCGGCGGAGGAATTTGCTTCTGAGTTCCGTAGATGGGCCACAGATACTCAGTGGAATGACCCAGCTCTTAGAAGCCAGTTTTGTCATGGGCTTTCTGACAAATTAAAGGACGTTTTGGCTCAGTATGATTCTCCTCCATCACTGGAGGCTGCTATGGCCCTAGCTATCCGTACTGATAGACGGCTCCGGGAGAGGTGCGAGGTAACTCCGCCCCCTGTTGTTACTCCACCTACTACTAAAGTCCCTTATGTTGAGGTTCCCCTTGTCTGTTCGGAGGAGCCTATGCAGTTGGGAGGGACATCATTTCGTAGGAGGGGATTGGCGGTACGCCGCAGGACTAGAAGGTGTTTCTTCTGCGGGAAAGAGGGACATTTTGTTGGGGGATGTCCATCCCGTGCCTTGTTGAGCAAAAAGTCGCCGGAAAACTGTTAATCCCAGGTTGTGTGGTGGACGACAACCTGGGAGTATGTATTTCGTCCGCTAGTTCTTCTCAGTTCCTTGTACCAGTGGAGGTGGTGGTTGGTACGAGAGTGGAGAGATTTTCTGTTCTTCTTGATAGTGGGTCCGGGGCTAATCTGGTTGACGCTCAGTTTGCTCAGGCTCAAGGTATGCATCTGAGTGTATTGGTCAAACCGATCCCTATATTCTCCATTGACGCCAGGCCTCTCGGCCAAGGTAGCTTTGTTCATGAGGTTCATAACATTGACCTTCGGGTAGGGGCAATACATAGGGAACTATTATCTTGTTATGTGTTGGAGGGTCTACCTACTCCTATTGTGTTGGGACTTCCTTGGTTGGTTAAACATAACCCTGTGATTAATTGGCAGTCCAGAGATATAAGCCAATGGGGGGAGTTTTGCAAAAGTAACTGCATGAACACAGTCATCAGTGCGGTCGTGCCTAGTACTTTGCCTCCTTTTTTGGAGGACTTTGGGGATGTGTTCTCTGAGGAGGGGTGTCAGGAGTTGCCTCCTCATCGCGTGTATGACTGCTCTATTAATTTACTTCCTGATGCTAAGTTACCTAAAGCTAGGTTATATAACCTTTCTGGTCCTGAGAGGCAGGCTATGAAAGATTATATTTCGGAGAGTCTGGCCAAAGGGCATATTAGACCTTCATCTTCCCCAGTGGCCGCGGGGTTCTTCTTTGTGAAGAAAAAAGATGGAGGCCTACGCCCTTGCTTGGATTTCCGCGAACTTAATCGGATTACTGTTCGAGATCCGTATCCACTCCCTCTGATTCCTGATCTCTTCAATCAAATTGTTGGCGCCAAATGGTTCTCTAAATTGGATCTCAGGGGGGCGTATAATCTGATTAGGATAAAAGAGGGGGATGAGTGGAAAACGGCGTTTAAACACGCCGGAGGGACATTATGAGAACCTTGTCATGCCTTTTGGTCTGACTACTGCACCAGCAGTGTTCCAACATTTTGTTAATGACATTTTTCGTCATCTGGTGGGGCTGTTTGTGGTCGTATATTTGGATGACATTTTAATTTACTCACCAGATCTTGGGTCTCACCAGGAGCATGTGAGACAGGTGTTGCAGATCTTGCGAGACAATAAACTATACGCCAAACTGGAAAAGTGTGTATTCGCCGTACAGGAACTTCAGTTTTTGGGTTTCTTGGTGTCAGCCTCCGGTTTCCGTATGGACCCTGAAAAGGTGAGAGCAGTGCTTGAATGGGATCAGCCAGAGGATCTTAAGGCTCTGCAGCGTTTTCTGGGGTTTGCTAACTACTACCGGAAATTTATTTGTAATTTCTCATCTGTTGTCAAACCTCTCACTGACATGACAAGAAAAGGGACGGATTTTTCTAAATGGTCGGACAAAGCTTGCCAAGCTTTTTCCTCTTTGAAAAAATGTTTTGCTTCGGCACCCGTTCTCATCCAACCAGATGCATCACAGCCGTTCGTTGTGGAGGTGGACGCGTCTGACGTAGGGGTGGGTGCAATATTGTCCCAGGGTCCGTCCCCTGGTAAATGGCATCCGTGCGCTTTCTTTTCTAAAAAATTGTCGTCCGCCGAAAGGAATTATGATATCGGCAATAGGGAACTTTTGGCCATTAAGTTGGCTTTTGAAGAATGGCGTCACTTTTTGGAGGGGGCAGTCCACCCGGTCACCGTCATTACTGATCACAAGAACCTGCTGTATTTGGAATCTGCTAAGCGTCTGAATTCCAGACAAGCTCGATGGTCGTTGTTTTTTACCAGGTTTAATTTTGTTGTCACTTATCGCCCTGGATCTAAGAATGTTAAGGCGGATGCCTTGTCTCGCAGTTTCCCAGGGGCCGGGAAAATGGATGACCCGATTCCTATCCTTCAGGAGGGGGTGGTAGTGTCGGCTGTATGTTCTGAGCTTGAGGAGGAGGTGTTAGAGGCTCAGGGGGACGCCCCTGCAGGACCTCCAGGGAGACTGTTTGTCCCAAATCAGTTGAGACAAAAGGTTATTGAGGCACATCATAATTCTGCTTTAGCAGGACATCCAGGGAGTAAGGCTACTTTAGATCTCCTTTCTCGCCGGTTTTGGTGGCCTAACGTTAATAAAGATGTTTTAACTTTTGTCGAGTCCTGTGGGGTTTGTGCTCGCTCTAAGACCCCTCATACCCGTCCGTCTGGGACCCTCTTACCCTTGAAACTTCCGGAGCGTCCATGGACTCATTTGTCTATGGACTTCATCACGGACCTTCCTCAGTCGTCAGGGAAGACTGTCATACTGGTGGTTGTTGACAGGTTCAGTAAGATGGCACATTTCATTGCTCTTCCTGCCCTCCCTAATGCTAAAACTCTGGCGCAGGTGTTCATTGGGGAGATTGTGAGACTTCATGGGTTGCCTTCTGATGTGGTGTCAGATAGGGGGTCTCAGTTTGTGTCCAAGTTTTGGAGGGCATTTTGTTTACGTCGGGGGATGCAATTGTCATTTTCCTCGGCTTTTCATCCGCAGACCAATGGTCAGACAGAGCGTCTGAATCAAAGCCTAGAGACTTATCTTCGGTGTTTTGTCTCAGAGAACCAGGAGGACTGGTCTTCTTTCCTGCCTCTGGCAGAGTTCGCTCTTAACAACAGGCGGAGCGAGTCCACTGGTAAGTCCCCGTTTTTTGGGGCATATGGTTTTCATCCCCAGTTTTGTACATTCAATGGGGGGGTCCCTTCTGGGGTTCCTGAGGAGGAGCGTTTCTCGTCGTCACTTGCTTCAGTGTGGAGAGGTGTATTGAATAATCTGAGTGCTATGGGGAACCGTTATAAACGTATGGCTGATAGGAGGAGTTTCTGGTCCAGATCTTAATGTGAACGATCTGGTATGGTTGTCTACCAGGAATATAAAACTTAAAGTTCCCTCCTGGAAGCTGGGCCCCAGATTCATCGGGCCGTACAGGATCAGTTCCATAATTAATCCTGTGGCATTTCGTCTGGACCTCCCTCCTACGTTTAAAATCCACAATGTGTTCCACAAGTCATTACTTAAGAGGTACGTGGCACCAGTCATACCATCACCTCTACCTCCTCCTCCAGTGGTGGTCAATGGTAACTTGGAGTTTCAAGTGTCAAAGATCATTGACTCACGTCTGAATCGCCGGTCCCTTCAGTACTTGGTGCATTGGAAGGGGTATGGTCCAGAGGAGAGGACGTGGGTTCCTGCGTCTGACATTAACGCAGATCGTTTGGTGCGGACCTTCCACAGAACTCACCCGGGCAAACCTGGCCCTGAGGGTCCGGAGGCCCCTCGTAGAAGGGGGGGTACTGTCATGTGTGCATTGCCACGAAGATCGTCGCGGTTGCACATTCTGACTTCTCATAGCTGAGTTGCTGTTTCTTTGTGTTTGGCAGTTAGGGAGTTAATTCTGTCTGTGCTCAGTTCTGGGACTGGGTGCAGTTTCTCCCGGCTGCAATTAATTATTTGTTGATTGGTTTCCTTTAAATCTCTGGTTGTCTGTGTTGGGAGTTGCCAGTGAAATTCTTCATGCAGACCACAGATAGGATTGTATCTGTATAGACTTAAGTTAAAGAGCTCCTTAGTTGTTTTAAGCTCTCCTTGCTTAGAGTTTAATATCCCAGATCATTTATGTTCCTTCTGTGTTTGAGTGTGTATGCAAGTCTGTGTTTTCTCCAGTCTGTCTAATATGTCTAATCTGTGTATTTAGCAGAGATCAGCCCATATTCCTTTGGTGGTAATCAGTATCCTTCTTAGGACTGATTACAGGGTTCAGGGACTGATAGGAGACAGGGTTAGGCTGGAGACTTGGACCTCTGAACCTTTATCAGTACCTCCAAGGTGAGGGATTAGTTAGGACCCCAGTTTAGGGTCAGGTTAGACCCCCGGTCCTCCTCTTTCCTGTGACAGTGTATCAAGTCCTCAAGATTAACCCTGAGTTCAACGGATATCGTGTCAGGTAAATCTATTCTATATTTACATGCTGATGTTGCTAATCTATATGTTGTATAGAGTGTTGTTCTTTTAAGAATAGTTTACTGACATCGTACACATATCATAAGACCGCGTGACATGAAGGCAAAGAAGGACGAATGGATGGAAAGAGGGAAGGAAGGAAAGAAGAAAAGAAGTAAGTAAAGTAGAAAAGAAGGAAAGAGAAGAAAGGAAGGAAGAAAGGAAGGAAAAATAGAAGGGAGGAAGGAAGGAAAAGTAGAAGGGAGGAAGGAAGGAAGAAAGAAAGAAAGGAAGGAAGGAAGGAAGGAAGGAAGGAAGGAAGGAAGGAAAGAATGAAGGAAGGAAAGAAGGAAGAAAATAAAGAGAGAAGAAAAAAGGAAGGAAAGAGAGAAGGAAGGAAGGGAGGAAGGAAGGAAGGATGGAAGGGGGGAAGGAAGGAATGAAGGAAGGAAGTAAAAGTAGAAGGGAGGGAGGAAGGAAGGAAGGAAGAAAGGAAGGAAGAAAGGAAAGGAAAGGAGGAAGGAAAGAAAGGAGGAAGGAAGGAAGGAAGAAAGGAAAGGAGGAAAGAAGGAAGAAAGGAAGGAATGAAGGAAGGAAAGAAGGAAGGAAAGAAAGAGAGAAGGAAGAAAGGAAGGAAAGAGAGAAGGAAGGAAGGAAAGAGAGAAGGAAGGAATGAAGGCAAATAAGGAAGAATGAAACGAAAGAGAGAAGTAAGAAAGGAATGAAGGAAGGGAGGAAGGAAGAAAAGAAGGAAAGAGAAGAAAGGAAGGAAGAAAGGAAGGAAGGAAGGAAGTAAAAAGGGAAGGAAGGGAGGGAGTAAGGGAGGAAGGAAGGAATGAAATAAGGAAGGAAAGAAAGCGTGAAGGAAGAAAGGGAAAGAGAGAAGGAAAGAGAAGGAAAAAACTTTGATGGGATTAGGGCTTCTTTAATAGGAAAAGGAAAGAAGCAGTGGGTTAGGGAAGGAATGAGAAAAGGATGAGCAATAAATAGATAATAGTTACTTCAGAATCCAAATTACAGTAAGTAGACTTTATTTTGTTGAGAATTAAATAAAAAAATAACTTGCATTATTTTTTATAAAAGTCTTTGAAACTGTCAGAGACAACCACTAAACAAGATTTCTGAGATCTAATATAGTCTGCTAAAGCGAACCTCTCAGTAGGTCCATTGCCCTCTGTTATCTCCTTTATATGTTTCTGAGTACATAGATCAATGCTTTGGTAGAGTTCTACTTTGAAATAAAATTGCCTCATTGAAAATCTTCTGCTTGTTGCCTGCATAGTACAATGTGTCCCCTTATTATGCACCTGGGTGCGTGTTCTTAACCCTGGGATATTTTTCAAACTAAGTTCAGCTTAATGACAAACTGCTGTAAAATCCATATTATTCCCTAGAATAGCAGATCATAAAGTGAACCGGAGAGGACTCGTTGTGCCACCAAGCTAAGAAAATGAACCTCTTCAAAGGCAAAATATAAAAAAAATTCCATTTCAAACGATTTCCTTATGCTGTTAAAACACTGAATATCTTGTTCTAAGAGTAAAAGATCCAAGAGTTATTTGAAACATTTTAGCACCTTGATCTTTCAGGTCATATCCTAATTTCATGTTGGGATAACGTAAGTGATTGGATGACTCACTAAGTCTACAGGTGGTGCAAGCTGTTCTACAAGACAACAAATTCAGAAGGCAGATGGGAGACAGGAATAGTTTAATATTGTTATACTTGACTTCATGTACTTTAAAGACACGTTACCAAACTCAAATTATAACCTTTTGACCACTTATAAGGTCAAGATTGTCTTAGGGAAAGTCTGTACCTATGAGTGGCTAACCATGTCTTAAGGGAAGTCTGTAGGGAAGTCTGTACCTATAAGTGGCTAACCATGTCTTGGGGGGAAGTCTGTTCCTATAAGTGGATAACCATGTCTTTAGGGAAGTCTATACCGATGAGTGGCTAACCATGTCTTTAGGGAAGTCTATACCGATGAGTGGCTAACCATGTCTTGGGGAAGTCTGTTCCTATAAGTGGCTAACCATGTCTTTAGGGAAGTCTATACCGATGAGTGGCTAACCATGTCTTGGGGGGAAGTCTGTTCCTATAAGTGGCTAACCATGTCTTTAGGGAAGTCTATACCGATGAGTGGCTAACCATGTCTTGGGGGGAAGTCTGTTCCTATAAGTGGCTAACCATGTCTTTAGGGAAGTCTATACCGATGAGTGGCTAACCATGTCTTGGGGGAAGTCTGTTCCTATAAGTGGCTAACCATGTCTTGGGGGAAGTCTGTTCATATAAGTGGATAACCATGTCTTTAGGGAAATCTGTACCTATGAGTGGCTAACCATGTCTTGGGAAGTCTGTTCCTATAAGTGGCCAACTATGTCTTAGAGGGAGTCTGTTCCTGTACGTGGCTAACCAGGTCTTGGGGGAAGTCTGTTCCTATGAGTGGCTAACCATATCTTTAGGGAAGTTTGTACCTATGAGTGGCTAACCATGTCTTGGGGAGGAGGGGAAATCGGGCATGGAGAGGGAACACGAGAAGGAAAAGAAGGAGACACAGGAAGGAGGAGGAGTGTGTGAAGGAGGAGTAGAATAAGAAGGAGACAGAGGAGAATGAAAAGGAGGAGCAGAAGACAGAGGAAGTGAAGATAAAATCTACACATGAATTGAAGAGACAGAAGAAGAAAAAGAACATGAAGAAGGAAAAGGGGAAGAAAGAGGAGAAGAAGAAATAGTAGGAAAGGAAAGAGCAGAAGAAGATGGTGAAGTAGAGACAAAAGAAGAAGACAAAGAATAAGAAGAAAGAGAAGATAAAATGTACATATGAATTGAACAGACATCATTTGGCTAAAACAATTTAATAATTACATAACAGGATTGGCAGATTGGATAATAATGATAGGGTGTCAGTAAATCATGCACAAGAGGCTATTTCTGCTGTCATTATATAATCTACACTGATATTCTTTGAGTAAATTGCGGCAATGCAAGTAATTTTAATCAAAGGAGACTGTCAAGGAGTTCTGGTTTGGATTGAGGATCATGAGCTTCAAATTGCCTCATCAAACTTAGTCAGGGTTTATTGAAGATAAGCATCTTTAACAAAATCCTGTGTGCACACATTAAAGAGAACATAGTCTTGTTTAAAACAACAGTAAAAACCCTTAGATCAAGATTTCATTCATTCTAATTAATTACCCCGCCAGCCCATGGATCTTTTTAATTGTCTCCTTATATGTGTCAGTTAAGGCATTTCAATGATTACATTCTGGAGATGCTTAAATACATAAAGACCCTTTTTAAATGGAGTAATGATCGCAACAGTGATTGTTCATAGGAACGATTACTTCCAATCATTAACCAATGTAAACAAGCTCATCAAGCAAATTTTGCTTGATCGTTGCTGATCTAATCTTTTTTGCTAAACTAAAAATAAAAAAGGTCAATAGTGCATTTACCCATGTAACAAAAGAGTGTGCTGCAGGCAAAAATATAAAGGGTTTTGTTATGGATGAGCAGTACGGAATAGAGGCAATGATACAACAAAAACAGACTTAGAGAACGGTGCATGTAACCACTATACAGCTGGATGTGGAGGAGACGCAGATAAATAAGCAAAACAGGAAGCACTAGATGCAGCAGAGAGTGCGACGTGTACTAGAGAAACAAAGTAGAAGATGCAGCAGCATTAGGTTAGCTGAGATTAGCTGAGTGTAAGGAACTTTACACAACAGAGTAGAAGATGCAGAAACACCAGGATAGCTGAGACAAGTTTGTTATTAGGTAACAAGACGTAGAAAAGTTGTAGATGTGGCTGCACCAGAATAGCAGAGATAAGTTTATCATGTATCTTGTTGTAACTTGAAAGTGAGAATAGCACTAGAAGTAGTGAGATATGTTTGTTTTCAGGTAACTTGTTGCAGATGGGCTAAAGATGTAAAAAACACCTTAAGTAACAGATAAATGTTCATTGTCAGATACCTTATTGCATCAGGGTTAAATATATGAACAACACCAGAAGTAGCAGTACTTGGCTTGGTAATAATAACTGGTTGCTGAATAGCAGTCTTGAGATGTTGAACTGTTAATCCGATAATTAGCTCCAGCTGAACTAAGTGGGATGTGTGGCGTAATTCACGACAAACACTTGATAGTAAAGTTTTATACTAATTTAAAGTGCAAGTAGCTTCCTGAGCTGGTCTTAAATGGCCTTGGTAGATGACACCAGAAATGCTTGTTGGGTTAACTTCGTAACAGAGAGGTAGCTGGCCATAGAAGAAGGAAGCAAAGCCCGGCACTGGAGCTGGTACAGGTGAGTAGCAGGTTTCTTTCAAACGATTACACAATTAACTATGAGAAACCTTTCTGGTAGTTGTATCTAAATGTTGTTAACTCAGAGCCGATCAAAATATTATATAGTCGATTGGAGCATGTTGCTAAAAATGTATTTGTCTTTGTGGATTGACTATGTGATAATTAGGAGATGGGTCAATGCTAAATTGAAGCTTCTTTGGAAAGTGATTGAGATGGCTAACCACAGTGAGGTTATCATCCATTATATCTCCTTCCCAAAACCAATAAGATGGCACAACGGTGGCAAATCCAACTAGGTTGGTATGGAGACACAAAATATAGCAGTTCTGTGGCGTTGACTATTCTAAAGTTGGCCAATTGCAAGTTATCTGATAGCTATATCTCTCGACTCCCCCATATATACAAAAACTCAACTCGGCACAGCCATCATGTGCCATCTATAAGAGAGCCGCTGCCAAAGTCCACTTGTAGCAGCTTATCTCCATTCCGAGCAAAAGAATTGGCTGTCAAATTCAACAGGCTAGACCCTTCTTTCCAAAGACATTTTGTTAATGAAAAAGTCACCACATAGGTTCCTGAGGTCAAAAATCATTCCAGAAAAACCGGCGTGCTTGGCTGACTTATCTAATATGCATGGTGGATTTAAATCTAATCTTATTTAACCATTTAGGATATGTTGTAGATACCACTTTCTCATTACAGATAATATTTACCGCACTTGTAATATGATTTATAGGCAGCATTGTAGATATCGGTCTTCATAAGTGATACATTAAATGTCAAGAGATCTAAACAATAAGCACTTGTTGAGATCCACACAGATGTCAAGTTCATATAGTCAAGGGTAAAAATTGAGGACTATAGTCTTCCGTCGAGTCAACACATGGCCAGTTCCTGGTCCTGGCTCATGTCACCATGCAGAACAGTCTAGTGCTTTTGATGCTCCAGCTTTTCTCTCATAGCATAAAAAGGACTTGTCACCCTTGAGATGCCCTCTTCTTCCTTAATTTGCTGATGTTTAAAGGTACTGCCACACTACACAATCCCGCTAGCGATCTCGTTAGCGTCGCATACTAATGAGATCGCTAGCGGGATTGTTTTTATATCGCTAGTAGCTACCTAACTTAGCGATGTCGTTAAGGACGCTATCGCGGTTAGCGATCTCCTTAACGACTTTAGCGGTACAAAAGTACCGCTAAATCGCTAAGAAAAGGTGCTACACTTAGCGATTATACTTACCCAGCGGGAGCGCCGACGATAAAATAGGGTCCGGAACGATTCCAGCGACGAGCGAGATCACAGCAGGAAGCTCGTCGCTGGCAGATGCCGCACACAACAACATCGCTAACGGGATCGCTAAATAGTGACGTTTTTTAGCGATCCCGTTAGCGATGTTGTTCAGTGTGGCATACCCTTAAGTCTCTATATTGTAGAAACCTCATGGACTTTATATTATACCCTTAGGTGTGGTCCTATGTGTGAAAATACAACTATGTTTTTAGTTAAAGAGATTTTTCCCTAGACAGCTCACCATGTGGCCTGGCATGGTATTACAACTTAAAGTAAATCACATCTATCATATTTACATGTATTAAATGGTTAGAAGTTCTAAAATTGTACACTGCATGGTTTTCCTATGACAATCACACCGTTATTCTGTCTAGTTTTAGATCAGATCAATCTCCTTTTTATTTTTTTCGTAAGGATTAACCGCATCGTTTGCACATGTTGCCTCACAGATTAATCAATTTTGAAAGAAGATCTCAGTAATCTTCAGACAAAGAATTACACATTTAAATGGGTCAGCTGAAGTGATTCAATGGGATCAGAATCTGTCCATATGCCTCTAATCCCCAGCAGGTGACTGCATTGTTCTACAAATGGCTGTTTACAATTTCTTTTCTAAATTCTCATTTTTACACTGTGCTAATAGTTTCCAAGCCATTGAAGACTGTTTTAAAGTGCAGTGTGTCAGAAAATAGTCACAAATCACTGAATAGAAGATTTAAAATAATATAATAGCAAACTAATGAGGAAAGAAATTGAGGCTTGATGTTCTTCAGTCCTTTGTCACACTATATAACAATGGATAAAAGGTTGTGGATATACCGTAAATCTTTACTCCCCATAGCAATTTTGAAAAGCCACAAACCCCACCTTCCCACCATCGATATACAAGTAAGAGACCTGCCGACTATTTTTAACATTTCTTTTTCTAAGCAGCGTTAGACTGAGTTGCCTTTGACATTGTGACATAGAAAGGTCCAAATGTAGTTATGTTTACCCATATTTTTCTCCAATTTTCATTAAAGGGTAAGTGGAATTTCAAGTAATTTTTCATAGTATGCTGTCCTACATGTGTTCAATAGGGATACCACTATATCTGTAATGCTGGTTGGGTGTGGAGTGTGGACCAACTGCGCCAGTGGCTAGGCTTACCTGGAGTGGTGTGACTAAATATCTACAAGGTAGTCAATAAAGCCTCTGATGGTGAGGATAGGCTGGTCCGCTGGTAGACAAAGGGTACCACACCAGGACAGTAGCTGGAACTGCATCAGATGACCGGTGGGTCAGAGGCTCAGGTATGGGGTACACTTGAGCAAGACAAAAGGTAGTTCAGATGGTCCGAGGTTGAGGCAGGCAGCAAAGGATCAGAATTCGTAGCCCAGGTCAGGGACTGAGAGATTGTGATGAACAAGAAGGCAAGCTGAGTCGATAATGATAACAGGTGAACCATACAGGAATAAGCCACTACAGCAACTAGAGACAGATCTACTAAAAATCTAACTTCAGGAAAGGAATGGAAGGAGGAATCGCCTGATATATCACCTGCTAGGAAGTGATAGGCCGGAATGGCAGATCTCTGCAGGACTGAATGCATACAAATTCCTGCCGAGTATGTCCACTCTCGCCTATGACTCAGAACAGCAGAGCTTAGAGAGGCACCAGGCAGCTCAGAGCGATGGTGTGGTACTGGGTAGAGCAAACAAAAAATGTGATGAGTACAGCGGTGCTTAAGAGGTGTGCCAGTGGCTGGCGTAACTACATTAGGTCATTACATCACTTAAACCTTGCATTTTTACTAGTTTTTCCCTCTGCAGCCTTAATCTCTTAGTTCGATAAGGCTGCACGCTGTGTGCGTCATTGTTTGCCTCTCCACTCTGCGTTCCAGAGCATGCGCACATCTGACATGAAGGTGGGGCTGGACACCCAGAATCATTACCATACCTGGGGAGCGGATGGGCAGTGCGCACAAGTGGGATTTGAAACGTGGTTACAGTGACTTCGGGCCAGTCACGGCAATCAATTGCAATGCTGTGGGCATGTCTAATTTCAAAAGTACACTGAATGATCTGTGGCTGAAAGCTAAAGTCACCACCCTTATGACTGAAAGAAATGGTATGTGACGGAATCATCTAATACTTGGTGATTTTCTTTGACAAAAACATGTTAGTGATGCTCACTGGGACAAAATTAATAGCCAAAAACAAGGTGAAAGTTTCACTTTAAGGTGATTAAATATATAATTTAACTTAGACTGCTCTTTTATCTCGATCCATGAATCCACACGTCTATTTCTCATTTTAACTTCCCATGCTACCAGGGCTGGTTTCTGGCCTGATATAATCCAGTTAATGGACCATGCTTATTTCTAACGAGGAACTGGTGGCAGTCCTGCCGGGCTGACAGCGCTCTGTTTCACTGGTGCTAGTGAAGGGGGCCTCACAGCCTGTCAGGGTTGTTAACGAGTGTGGCTCTCCATCAGTGATTACTTGGGCCACATCCTATCAGTGTCTGTGCGTCCCAGGACCCGTGTGGACAGAGGGTGTGTGTGTAAAACTACGCCAAGCTGACTTTACATGTCCCCAGGGGGTGCGGAACCTCACATTAGTGCAAGTGAGGAGACCATACAGTGTGATTTCGCATACATAATAGTGACTTCAGGCGGGGTGGCAAGGTGTGGATTTGTCACATGTGGCAGTGGAGGGATTCTGTGTGATCTTTCTGGTGTAATTCTTCACAAGTGGTGGTAGCAGTGGAATTTGTGGGATTATACATAGAAGTTTTGTTTGTAGTCTGTAACCATGCATACATATAGATCTAGATAAGAACTCTGGGCACAAAACGTTAATTTTTCTTCAGTGAGAATGCAATATACCATCAAGGTAGTTGAAACATTTCAGAATTTCTATAGTTATATTTAATTCTTGGAAATCTGGTAGACAATCAATATATTCCCTGGAAATTCGAAATTAAGACCACAGTTGCCTCTTTCTATCACACATACTTGACAAAGGGCTAATTTGCCTGAAATGTTGCCAGTAGAGAAAAAAGAATTGATTCTCAATTAATTAAAATAGTTATGAATTTCCCTAATTTTCTGAATTCGAGCGAATCTGAATTTTGGCAGATTGACTTTGCGCTAATCCACTGAAATTGCGGCCAGTCAGTCACCATATTGATGGATTCAAAGGCAGGTTAAACAATATTAAACTCAGCTACGAGTAAAGTTTTTTTCTACCTAAACAAATAAGCATTATGGGTTCGCTTTCTTTAATATGTGCATAATCTTCCATTGTTTTATTCTATATGATAATAGACTTAGTTGTAACTAATTTTATTTGGTGCTGGAGGACATCCTCTTTTGGACCAGTGAAAAGTAAACTCCTTGACGCTCACCAAAAATTGTCCCACCGCTGCTCCCTACTTGATCCCCCGATTAACTCCTATTTCTTCTTCTGTTCCCCCTGGTTCTTCACCAGCATTATTGACTATGCCCCATACTGTTACGTCAATGCATGGAGTGATGCCTTCTGTGAAAATTCAATTTGCATTAAATTTATTCAACGCAAATCAAATCTTGCCACCACTAAATTGAGCAGATGTGCCTTAATCGAATTTCAGGAGATTCACTCAACTTTATTTGCCAGGTGACTTACATTTTAGCCAAAAAAGGGTCTGTCTTAATTTTTGGATTTCCTCACGATTTGGTGGAAGTAGACCCCCTGGGACACATCTTATATACCACACAAGAATAATATTGAGAACTGTTGCCATCCTTGGATGTAACCAACATGTCCTTCAAAGCACAGCTCAAAGACTTACATTTTTAAGTATTTTTTTTATACTTTAGGAGGAAATGTTTTTAATTCTAAATGTCTAGTAGTCCACTACCAAATTTTTGAAGTTTTAGAATATATACTTTTTACATGATTAGTAAGAGACTAAGCCTGTAGGATATGATGCATGACATATGTCTAGTCTAATCATAATAGACTGAAGAATCGCTTTTCGACCACTCTTGGCCTCAATATGATTATCCGTAGCGGCAGACTTCTTGAGAGGCGCTGGTTATCATTGACAGCATGTGATGACCTGTTACGGAGAATGCACTTAAAGAAAGTGGTGCTTTTGATCTATATGTTCTTGAACATCACAGGACTTGGAGACTAGTTGCGTGTAAATAAATTGATTCTGGCATGGGGCATTATATGATGATTACCTCAGCTTCTGTGTTGGACTCATTGAGATAAAGTCCTTTCTAAGAAACTAACATTTTCCTTTTAAACCTCGAGGGAAGAAGAGATGCAAAAGTAATTTAGCCAGTCTCCCTGAGCACAGAATTGAATCCTCAGGTCATGAAAGTAAATCCTCATATACTGTCTGAATTGCTAAACCCCTCATTGTTTTTCAGGTAACTTTATAACTGACTTTTTCCATTTCCAGGACTGGTGATACCAGTTGTGATCATTTAAGGACCCAGCAGGCTTTGGTATCGATGAAAATATTCTTGTAAAATGATATTTTTCAGAGTTGTTGGCACTGTATTATTACATTTCGTTCATTTATTGTTTTTCATATTTATTGTTTAGTATTTTAGTATGAGTCTATAATTTTACCATCTTGGAACTAGTACAGTGCTGGGTGTTGTTACACACTTGACCAGGGTATCCCGGGCTCTGCTTCCTTCATCTCAGTCTGCTGCCCTCTGTTGTGCTCCACGTTCGGTTTTGCAGGTAGGTCATTGTGGCTCACAGACATCATCTCCATCATCCTATTTGAGGCCCATTTGGACACACACCTGCATCTTAGGATTGATATTCATGACTTAAGTTTGGTGTACTCCACCTTCTGTGAGCTACATACTTTAGCTTGCTTCATACCCTGCTGATTTCCACTTAAACTATCCTGCTGCTCCTAAGATTCCTGTGTGTGCCTTGTCCTCGCTTCCCAAGTACCAGCCTTTCCATTGCCCCAATGCTCGTTCTGTGCACTCACCCACACCTGGTTCATAGTGGGGTCACTTCACAAGGTGAGCCTCACAGTTGTGTGGTCCTGTAATTAAAAATTTTCAGTCTGTACAACTATTGAAAGACCAATTCAAATCATATTGGACATTCTATATATTTGACAAATAAAATGTTTTTTTTGTCTTCCAAAAACCCCTGTATCAGCCACAGTTCCTTTATTCACAAGAGGTGGTGAGTTCTCATGCAATGGAAGTCTTCAAACAGAGGCTGGACAGACATCTGTCTGAGATGGTTTAGTGAATCCTGCATTGAGCAGGGGGTTGGATACAATGACCCTGGAGGTCCCTTCAAACTCTAACATTCTATGATTCTAAAATTCACCCTTCCCGGGTCCGTCACTTCTCCCGGTGTCTGTTATAGTCTGCAGCACACATGTCACATCAACAGAGGTGCAGCCATTGACTGAACTCAGCTTCTCTACGACAGTAGACAACTTGAGCTGCTCAAAGTGGCTGTAGCGCTGTCGATGTAACGTCACCGCTGAAGACCATGGCATTTTATAAAAAAATTGTGAATCTCAGTGACAGCTGAGTCATTGCAGTGGAAGCACAATCTGTTGACTAAAGCCTTCTAAATAGGGTGTATGCTCATAGCCAACACTTTTTCCAATACTTCAACTCAAGGCAATGGAGGATCTCTTCATCTCTCCGAGGCTTGCTAGTTATCGTAACACTCTTTTCTCCATCTCAACTTTTGAAAAAGCAACTCGAAGAGAAGCTCTTATCAACCCTTATCAAAATGCATTCTTATTTCTACCAGTTTAGCCAAATTACAAATGTCCTATCTATCTATTTTTTTTTTCTCTTCCCCGTAGGAAATTGGAATCGACAGGAAGCACAGTAACAAGTAAGTGTCTATTTCAGGCGAACAACTGCATCATGTTGATTCCTCTAATCAGATTCCAGAAGGTTGTTTTCTCGCTTAGTCAATTTTCTGTGTCTAATTTAATCATGGAACGTTTACTGTTCTTCATCACGCAAATAAGCTTGTTTCATAATGTTGCATGCAAATATTTTTTTTTCTACTATTCGCGCAGCACAACAAAACAACACAAGTGTACAGAAGGCAGGAGACATTATTTCGATAATCAAGTGAAGGGCTGCAATACCAGACATTGCCCATGCAAAAAAGTGGCGCTATTTTTGCTTATAAAGTCTGTGAGTGTAAATATTGACACTGTTATAATTCATAAAAATTACTTGTTGCTTAGTAACGTCAAATTCATGACCAAGTCTCCGTAATTATGCCCTATGGATAATGGGACAAATCTCTGATTGATATGAAAAACCTATGTCTGTCTGGTAAGAGGAAATAATTCAGAGAAAAGAGAACAATCTAGCGTTTCATCTAGAGTCATCAGAGCATGACGTCTATTCTTCAGTTCTTTACAAGGCAATCTGTTATGTTTCGGTAGCTGAGGAGTGCAGGTAAAAAAGGCAATACACCAGAGCAGTTGGAATCTATGAGATTGCAGTACCCTGACTAACCACCACAACTAGAGGCAGCCGTGGAGCGTTCCCACGTTGGTCCTAGACGCCTCGTCACAGCCTGAGAAACCAACTACACCCAAAGATAGAAACAGGAAAGCCATCTGCCCCAGAGCAGAACCCCAAAGATAATAGAAAGCCCCCAAACATGTAATGGCGGTTAGACAAGAGGAAATACTGACACAGAAAGAAAATAGCATGAGCAAACGCTGGGGCCCAAACTATCTAAATAGAAAAGGATAGGAAGGGTACTTACTGCAATCCCAGAAAACCCTGAAAAGCACCAACTCTACTAATTTCAACATCACCTGAGATCACACGACCTCTACCACCTAAATTAGTTCTCTGGTGTAACAAAATCAAAACAGCAGCCACTGAAAAAACTGGAAAAAGCAAAAGAACAAAACTCAGCGGCTGAACTAAACTGAGAGGGCAGAAGCCCCCGGAGGGGACCCTGAAGGCCCCCAAAGAAGTGCAGGACAAAATGCAAAAATATAGCAAAAACACAAAAGAAGACAAAGTCTTATCTGTTAGCAGGAGATACAGACACGACACAGCAGGCTACAAGGGAAACTGGAATGAAGGATTCAGACCAGAACAATTGATCACCGGCAACCCTGATGGGAAAATGACTCCCTTATATAAGACCAGTCAGTAACACCTGATTCCCAGTCCTCACAATCTTCACTAGCACCGCTTGTAACCACCAGAGGGAGCCTCTGCTCAGAACTCATCTCAAACCCATTCACAACAGCAATCCATCTGATGAAGGTCCTAAGTTGACCGAAATGTTGTTTTCTGGATAGCAACATTAAAAATTGTTCTTTTCAACAGCAGAAGTGCCCGATATTTTCCTTTTGTTTAACATGGTATAGTTGCATCCCATGCACCCAACTGATACAGAGTGACGTGTATCATCTACACAGTTCATCAACTTAAAGGCAGTCTGTCAATAAAAAATTATTGTCAAAACCGAGCAATTCAGCGCACCTTCGCATCTACTTATTTTTCATCTATCTTCGACCTTCTCTTGCTACTGCAAACCCATAGCTGTCAATCATGAAAAAGGAGGATGGAGACAGATGGATAACAAGTAGGTTGGAAGATGCACTGAACTGTTCGGCCATAGCACGGTGCGCCAAGTGCACGCGCTTTGCTTAAAAAGTAATTCTCTATTGACAGATTCCATTTAGTACAGTATATTGCTCTATGCAAATCACTAAAGCTTAATTTTTTTGTTTTTTTACTACAAGTGCAGATTGATAGCTGTCATATGCTGTCCTTGCTGATGGTGTCATATTAAAGGCATTGTCCGGGACTTAAATATTGAAAACTTATCAATAGAATAGATCATCAATATGAGATCAGTGAAGGTCCAACACCAGGTATCCCCACCGATCAGCTGATATCTGCTCTGGCCGCTGACAAGTGTTCAATTCATTTTCCACAAGGATAGATCATCTTCGACATGTAAACTCCGGGCTGTAGATATTCTGTAACCTGTAAACTAGATATGTTAGATCTTGAGGATTACCATTTCTATATATTATAATTCCAGTATGAAATAAAACTGTGTGGTCCATAGCAGCACTTGGATTGGGTCACAAATTCATCAATACCTTCAGGAGCAAATGCAGGACATCTCATATTTTTTTTTACTTCCATCTTTCCTTTTCCCATCTTTCATTTCTTTTTTGTAAATCAATCAGCTTTACAATCTACTTTTTATTTCAAGTCTTCCCCATTCTGTAGAACAAACTGATTTTTTCATTGTATTGTATATTGTTTGTCTTTAAACAGTGACCGGTCAAATACGGAAGGAACTTGGAAGATGCTTGCAAGCTGTTTGTTGCTGAGCTTTTAATTGTTGTTCTGAAGCTGGTTGAATTGAAGGGATATGGTCAACTGCATCACCTCTGCTTGCCACATCAAGAGTGCACATTTCGGGCAAATGGCTCAAGCATGAAGCCAGGAGGCAAGGGAATGGTAGCCATCGATGAGAAACCCATTACATTTTGTCCCTTAAACTCTTCCATTTCATTCTATACATCTTTCTCCACTTTGCTGAATTGTACCTCCTTGGTTATCAAGGTCTATATTGACAAGAGATGAGCGAATTTGCTCTGATTTTTTCCCCGAATCTGATTTTGACATATTCGAACAATATTCATGCCGAATGTTTGTCTTATGATCGGTTCCGAACATATTCGGTAATTTCTACTCCCACTGATTCTAATGACGTTCGGCTGTGTTCAACGAATATTACAAAAACAATATTCAATTCTGATCATATTCGGAATCGAATCTGAACAAATTTGCTCATCTCTAATGTTGACTTCTCTTGTGCCCATAGTGTTGCACCTAAACTGTTATCTGTCATGCATTCTAAAATCAATGTGCCGTCTAAACATGGTCCTTTAAGACTTTCCTTGGCCTTCAAGTGGTCTGAAATCAGTTGTCTCTATCTCGTTATTTTCTATATTAGTCTAGGTGGGTTTTCTTGGCTTTGAGGTTCCGTTGTGAACACTCTGTTAGTTATATCCATGGTGCGTTGCCAAAACTGTTGTTTTTTTTCCAGTCTTATGATAGCAATGAGTTTCGACCTATGAGAATTTCCCAACAACAGGTCATAAATTATAACCTTTTAGCTCTACAACTTTATGGCTCATGATAGAATATAACAGGAAGCCCTAGAAGACAAAGCTCTTAAATCATCCCCACTTTACAGGGATATTTAAACGACGCCAACACTTCTGCCGCATCCGTCTACATTATCTCCCTTGACAGCTTAACAAAAAAACAGAATTCCCTGCCGAGGACTGGCACATTAATATTGTAGTTTAAATGCAACATTTGTTTTTATTCCTTTGGACTAAAGAACAGCACAAACGTGAACCTCAATTACTTAAAATGGGATTGCATCACCAGCGACTCCTTGATTTGCTGAATCTTTAAGAAAAAAAACATTTCTTTAGCATATGGCCCATAAAAATATATAACAAATCTTTTCTATGTTTTCCAAGATGACGGGAAGAACGGAAAAAATAATAATAATAAAAAAAAAGTCTGGGTATGGCTGTAGATCGTGAGGCATGAGACCGAGGGAAAGTGAATGCTGATGAATTGCTTCGCCTTTGATTGGTTATAAAGTAATAAAAAGTAAGTGAATATTATTTTCCCGTTTTAGTGTGTCAACAGAAAAATGTGCTGCATGCTATAAAACTGCTTTTCTCTACAAGCTACATATTCCGGAGGTTTTAAAACTGATTGCCCATCTGTTTGGGAATATTATAACTTTACACTTTCGAAACTTGTGATAGAACACGCGGATGATTTTGACTATTAAAGAGCGATTACATGGAAGAAATATTGAGCGGGTTGTCGAGCAACACGGCGCCCGCCATTGTAAATAATTCAAAAGGAATCTTACTCATTTTAGTCGTCGCCATCGTCGGAGATTCCATTTCAATTTTCAGTCTTCTGTATGCTTCCAAAAAAAAGATTGATGAACTTAGCGAAGGCTCCAGAACTCGGTACTAAATCTATGAGATCCACAAATCTTTTATGCGCCAGATTTTTTAAGTGGAAGCGATCACCGTCCCACCTACATGTGCAGAATTAGACTCTCAGTAGATATTGGAACAGATTTACAAACCTTTTTTTAAGTTGAAAACTTTTAGCACATAATTTTGCAGTAAGTAGTTTAGACACTTTTGGCAGCACTATTTACAAGGGGGTGTGGTTTAAATGGAAGGGTGTGGCTTGGAGGAAAGTAGGTGTGACTTACTGAAAATAGGTGTGGCTTATTTGTAACAAAAATTGGCAACAAAAACTTGCGTAATTTAAGCCTACCCGATAAATGGTTAAAAGTTAGTGTCTAATAATGCAACAAATGCATCAAATATCATGAGCCACTGTGAAAAGTTGGATAAATTTTAACACTTTTTAGTCCAAATTTGCATTGCTAGAAATTGGATTACTGATTTTGCCCTAATGTACCTTCAACCTATAGATGCAAATTTAGTTGCTTTTTGTCCTATTTGCATTTGTCTGTAAATTAGAGGTCATGCACAGAAGACTTTTAAATTCCAATTTACCTTTTCAATTTTAGTCTTTTTTTATTTATTTTTCTTTTTGCGCTGGCAGATTTTATACCAAAGTAGTTCAACTGGGTTCACATTTATTGAAAATATTTATTGAGATGTTGCACCATCCTGTCTATAGCATGGAAAATGTATGTGAATCTTCAACTGCGTAAAGAAAAAAAAAATTGGAAAGATTTTGGAATCAATTGCATCATTGCATCACTAAAAAACAATTTCATTGAGATTTTGCATCTTCTTGAAAGGTAGCAGATGAAGCATTAGACTAAAACATCAGAATAGTCAAAAGTGAATAATAATGAACAAAAAGAGAGACAAATAACATTCACATTCAAAAGGTGCAAATGTAAAAGGCACTATTATAATTGTTTTCCTCCAGAAAATTTGGATTTGATGATTACCATTTTGCTTGATTATAGAGGTCCGGGAAGAAGTAAAAAAACAATCATTTATCCATCGCTCCACAGCCGCCCCCATATCTGTCTTGCTGCTGACCATCCTTACTATTTCTTACATATATCTTCTACCTTCCTCCTACTAAGTTTCAGCTTCTATGTTCCTTCCAACCTGGTCTTCGATCTACTAGGCTCCATGCAGTCAGGTGGAATGCAATACTCATCAGCGACACGCAACTCCCCCAAGTTAACGGCATGTGGAGTGACGCACTACAGTTACGTGCATTGCGTCCCAAATGGTATGCCAATAGCCTCTGCAGAGATTAAGTCTAGTGCCACATTTTGGGGTAGCAATCCTGAAACGCAATATGGAAGCTCTAACAAACCTTGCCGTATGGCTTAAAATAAAAAGCCAAACCAGATACTAAATTTACAGACAAGTGTTTCTGGGAGTTTGCCCCTCATCAGTGCAAAGCTTTGTAATCTTTGTTTAAAATATCTTAGAAATAAGTTAAAATAAGTTAAAAAGCAATTATTTAGAATCGTTAGCTAGAATCATGCTTTGGTGGAAAGTTTTTCTTATGGTATTTATTTTTATTTATTTATTGAATATTATACCCCATTTTTTAATGTGGACTTTTCAAGGGTGAACTATATGGAACTATTGAAAAATAAAATTTTTAGCATCCTTTAATGACCTGTAGTGATAAGTGATTATACTCGTTGCTCGGGTTTTCCCGAGCACGCTCGGGTGATCTCCGAGTATTTGGAAGTGCTCGGAGATTTAGTTTCTGTTGCCGTAGCTGCATAATTTGCGGCTATTTGACAGCCTGAATACATGTGGGGATTCCTTAACAAACAGGCAATCCTCACATGTATTCAAACTGTCTAGCAGCCATAAATCATGCAGCTGCGGCAACAGAAACTGAATCTCCGAGCACTTCCAAATACTCGGAGATCACCCGAGCATGCTCGGGAAAACCCGAGAAACCAGTATAATCGCTCATCATTAATGACCTGTAGTCAACTTTACAACATGGTAATTTACCTGGAATGTTTTTTCTCATTCTAATTTCTATGTTTTACAGTTTATATTATAATATTCTATAGGAGGCGCACATTCATTCTAATGTGTGATGTATTTTCAATAAAACCTGATGTCTATGTCACAACATTTAGGAGACACCTAACACGACTGCTCCGATGGATTCCCTTGCGTTAACATTGACTATGGTTCATTAATGACATTCGAGACCTCGCCATTGACGCCTTTGCTTGTGACTTATTAAAGAGAAACAAACAAGTTGTCTCGTTTTTGAGAAATGAGGCATTTTCCTATTGAGTCTACATGATTATTCTTAATGTAGTCATACAAGATGCAGCGGGAATTGATTTGTTGAATAGTTTCATCCATTGACAGAACAGCTGGGGATTGACTTGCTCATCACTCTCCTCGGTGCATAGTTTTGTGAATCTTTTTTATTCCTTTGTAACGTGTCACCTTATTCTAAGTAATGTGACCATAAAACAATTCAGACGCTGACCACCGTTCCATCAAACGAGGACGTGATACGTTTAATGGTCCAATTTGTACTACAATCATTAAGGGGGTTGTCTCATCAGACACGACGCCTTAGAAATTATTGTCCTGGGTCCCACTCTCGTCAAAGGCATTAGTCCGACTGGCCCTTTTTGTAATACAGAGGCAACGCAAGACCAATAAAATATGAGCTACTCATGCAAAGTATCTCTCCATTCTGGTATGCGAAGCACGGAACATTCCTTTAAGATTTCCAAATGCCCTAATAATATAAATGTACAGGGGTTGCCGTAAGACATCCTCTTTAAAGTTTCACTGTTTTACTTGACTGTTTCCTGTGTCTGCATCCAACTTAAAAGGACACAGGAGGAGGAGCATTGTAGAACTTCTATCAGGCAGCCAATCAGAATCAGTAGGCGTGGATTTACGAATGCTGATTGGCTCAGTAGTTAACTGTCCTAACAATGCTCCTCCCTCTATGTCCTTTCCAGTTGGATGCAGTCTCAATATATAGTTTCTCTTAACACTGGCATTTAAAATCAAAGTTTCACCTTTATAATGGGTGACAAATTTGCTTCTTACCTACAGAATATTATATAATATTAATATAAATATCTTTTAAACATTTTGAATTCCTCATGGATCTTTGCCCCGGCTAATAGATGAGAGTCTTGTACCAAAATTGAGAATTTGAACGTTTTTAAACTAGACAACCCCTTTAATACTGGATATATTATAATATTTATGCTTTTCAGTAAGTTCCTAAAGTTTTTGTTATACAAATAGTTTTTTTTAGTGCCGACGTGTAGTCAAAAATTACTTTTTGGTGCCTCTGATTAGACAGAAGGACAAAAAGGACAGTTATAGAGGCAATGGTCATGACTTGTATTGCACTCTTGTTAAATTTATACTCACTATACATTTGCTCCCATCAGCTAAGACATCTTGAAGATGTAATTTTTAAGTGCTAGAGAGGACATAAAGTCTTAAAAAACTCTACTCTTAAGAACTGCTTAAAGGGAATCTGTCACCAGATTTTAACTGATGCATGTGAGAGCTGCACCATAGAGAAAAAGAGACTCTGATTCCAGCAATGTATCACTTACTGCAATTTTGATAAAGTCATTGTTTTACCTGTTCTCTAAATGCTGAGCTCTGAACGACCCCGCCCACACCACTGATTGGCAGCTTTCTGTGTACACTGCAGAAATCTTCCAATCAGTGATTGGGGGCGTGGTTGGACTACCTTGCAGCAGGTTTTCTAGTCCTCAAGTGATAATCTCCTGCTGATAAAACACTAATTTTATCAAACTACAGCAAGTTACCCTATAAGTGACACTTCTCTGTCTCTACATCATGCTGCTCTCAAATTGGGTGGCAACACCTAGTGGCAGATGCCTTTTAAAACAACTTATATAATATGGCACTAAAGAACCATTTTCATAGAATAGGACAGAGAGATTACACCTCTCCCTTAAAAAAAACACTAATTTCAAATTCCTCTTTAGTCAGAAAGAAGTTTTTTGTTTCTTTTATTGCCCAGATTGTTAACACACAGCAGATGTGCGGTAAAAATATAGTAAATATAAATAACCATTAATTATATACATTTGCCTTTTTGCTGACAGATATGTGAAATATATTATTTCTGACTTTAAAATGTAGCATTGGAGACAGATGGCAAAGTATCACTCGAATCCTATATAGTCAGTACAGAGATAAAAAAGATGCCATATGTACAAGTGTGTTTATTGGAATGGCTGGTACGAAGAATTATGCTCAGCCACAGTACTAAATTAGCGATGCAAAGAATTAGGAATGGATTCAAATAGTCAAAAATGAATATTTATTACCGTATACAATTTTTAGAGAGTAATTTGGCTAATGAAATGGATCACAAAAACTTAAAAAATTAAAATTATGCTAAAATTGTTTTGTGTGCCAAAAGATAGGGTCTCGAAAATTTTTACCTCTTTTAAACTTTTATTTCTGCTCCCTCAAAAAATTGGGCAGATTTACTAATCCTGTTGATTAGCGCAAATTTAGACTACAGAATCTAAAAATGTATGAAATTTTTCACCTTGTGTAACTCATCTGTGCCTCTGCCTTCTACCCCAGTAACTGGCTTTTTCTGCTCGCGGGCAACTTGGGTAGCCCAGTGCGAAACTTTCAGCTCACTCATTTATGACCTGAAAGCAGGCCTAGGTGGCAGCATACCAAATGAGTATTCAGGTAGTTGGCAAGTTAGCCACTTCTAGAATATTTTTCAGGGGCCACTTTGTGATTCAGTTCATGATTCTAAAAAAAAAATAATGCCCAGCAACCATTTTTGGCGAATCACTTAAGATCAGCGAATGGTAAAAAAAAAACCACAAAAATCTAATACTTCGTTGGTCATCTTTCTGGCCACCCCACTGCTCGCTGCTCTACTTTTCATCATCACGTGCCACATTTCAGGCCTCTTCGCCATACTTTTCATCATCACATGCCATATTTCTGGCCTCTTCACCATAGTACAAGATTTAAGGCCTTGGGGTCACTGTGCACTATAAGGTTGAGCGATCGAGATGTCACGATGTGCACTGTAACCTTACAATACACAGTGATCTGGCTGGAATTCCTAGCCTGTAGTGAAGAGTATGGAGATGAGGCACATGATGGCAGAAAGGAGAAGACCAGATGATTGGCAGCAAACAGTAGGTCAGCAAGGTATTATTTTTTGCCTTTTTTTATTTTTCACATCTTCCATTTGTTATGCTTCAGGATTTCTACAGATCCCAGAACATAATAAGGAAAATTCAGTTGCCTGCAAATTTATTTATCGAAAATTGTTTTTTTGTTTTTTTTTTGGCAAATTTGGAAACTTTGGCAATTCCTGGCAAATTTTATGCCTAAACGATCCACTTATCTTCATTGGGCTATGCTACAGCACCGCAATGAGTAGTCATGCAGATATAACTCCACATTGTTGGGGTCTGTTGGTACATTGCCACAATTGAGTTTTCTGACATGCCCAACACTCTGGTTTCTAAAGCTATACTTTTTTCCTAACTATGCCACCTCATCCCTCCAAGTAATGCAGCCCTTTTTCAAGTAAGATTGTAAAACAGTGTTTTAAACATATAAAGTGAGTATATATTTCCATAGTTTCAACACAATCTTAGGAGGCCGCAAAGTGTTACACCAGTCTGTTCCTGGCAACGGGACGCTTGGTGGTACTTCACAGCAAATCAAATCCCTGCAAATCAAATTGTTGTGAAAAATTTGTCAAAATTGGCAAATTTGAACATCAAAAGATACTCTTATTAGTGATGAGCGCAAACGCTCGTTACTCGACTTTATTGAGGGTGCTTGGGTATGTGTCGAGTATAACAGGTGCTCGAGTGACATGTTAGAGTCCCCGAGGATGCATTTTTCATGGATGTTAGACATCCACAAAACATGTCGGAATTGCCCATGTTTTTCAGGCAATCTCCGCCTGTTTTGTGACTGTCTATAACAACAATGAAAAATGGGGCCGCAGGGATTCTAACATGTCACTTGAACACCGAGATACTTGGTGCATACCCAAGCACCCTAGGTGAACTCGATTAACGAGAACTTGTACTTATCACTAACTCTTTACCAAAAAATGACAAACAATGGTGCACTTCAAATTTTTGCAATTTGTGCTACTTTTTCCATTTTTGATGCTTATGATCATGGCTGGCATAAATTTTATTTTGTGGAGCACAAGTTAAATTTTCTTTTATAAATTTTTGATAATTCAATGGGATGTAGAAGACATGATCTCTACTAAACTCCAACCATTTTTCATAAAAGCGGCAAATTTTTTCCCACTCAGAACGAGTATATTTTCCTCCATATTATCAACTAATCATCACTGTATTTTGTTTGCAATAAGTTACTTTATTTTGCACAGCAAGAAGTTTTATTCTCTGTAAATGTTTTTTTCCTCTTTTATTCATTTGTGCTTTACGTGTAGCTTCCTGGCCTTACAATATGTTTATGCTGAATTTGCGATTTTTACATTTACTTATTTTGTTCCAAATGAAATGTAAAAGCGAAACATTACTTTTTTTTCTGCCAAAATCTCCTTTAAAACTGAAGACAGGAACGCTGGTTTTGATGCTCGAGTCAGATCATAAAATGTTCTTGTATGCTGCATTCAATACCAGACTGTCCTTGTTCTTTCACATTTCATCTTTCACCGTTCATTATTTCACATCATACGTGCCGCAACAGTGAAGGTCAAATGTCTTTGTTTAAAGTTCATATTTAAAAAATCAGTAAAGTTCCATTTATTTTTGCGCTTTCCCATCTCCAGGAGTTTGCTATCCTTAGTAACTTCAATTTATTGTGCTTTTACAAACTTGTAGCTGGCTGTTCCTAAATAAACTTTGCCAGCTTAGATTCTCGGTCGTAAAATGTAGCTGACAGGTTCGCTGAAGGAAATGTTTTCACTTCTTTTTTTTTTTTTCTTTATGTCAATAACAAAAAGATTTTCAGCGGCGCGAAGATAAAAACGGAATGAAATGTGTAAACTTACTTAGTGAAAAAAAAATCAATCATTATATATAGACTTTTGCAGAAATGCAAAAATTTGCATTAGACAAACCAGCAATGATGAGAAAATTTTGGGGATGAATTATGGACCTTGATGTCTGACTGAGGGATTCCAACAAGAACTCAACAAAATCATGTGTCTTTAAGACTGTTCAGTTCATGGCAGGACTGACACTGATTGACCGTTCACACTAGTAAAGCATTAAAGGGGTTGTCCAGGCTTGAAGCTCAAGTCTACAATCACTCTATGTGACTGCAGACTTGTGAATGCTCACAGCACGCATAGTGCATGCTATCAAGATTCTCCAGTGCTCATATAAGGCCAATTTCACACTTGCGAGTGTGATGCGAGAAACTCGCACGAGTCTCTCACATCAACACCCGGCACTCGGGCTGGAGCGTGCGGCTGCATAGAAATCCATGCAGCCGCATGCTCCGGTCTGAGTGCCGGCGGCAGTGCCGGTTGTTGATGTGAGAGACTAGCACGAGACTCATGTGAGCTTCTCGCAAGTGAGACACCGGCCTAACCGTAAGTCTGCAATTTGCAAACTTCCGGCCACATTCTAACTAGACGTGTACAGGCTCGCTCAATTCACTTGTACTGAGCGGGACCAGGCACTTCTAGTCGGCACGTGACCGTAACATACATAGAGCACCAGAGAATGACAACACGACACTGTGCCCTATCAGGATTCACAAGCCTGCAGTCAAAAATAGTGACTGTAGACTTGACCCGCAAGCTGGGACAATCCCTTTAACAGCCATTTGTACAGATGTGTTCTTCCTTACATTCCCAGTTGCAGGAAATGACAAGCTTTAAAAAATGTAGAAAAAAACCCCATAATTTTGCGATATTCTGTCAGGAGATGTAAATGCTATGTGTCTTGCAACTTGTAAGGCTTCCGGGATGATAATGTATTGGTTCATATTGTTAAAAATTGGAGTACTTAATTAAATTTGTGGAAATGTAAAAATAGACACACAGTATCTAAAAAAATCCTTTAAATGTTCTTTGTTGACTTCTAGAATGATTGTTATGAATGAATGAATGAATGAATAAATGATGCCACAGGATGAATGGCATAAAATACTTTTGAGACTTTGGATCTCAAGGTGTATCATATTACAGCTCCATATAAAATAATATTTAGTTGACTGTACTGTCTAAGATTGAATCCAACTAGATTGGCCATGATATCAGGGATCTTACCGAACATCTACTGAAATTAATATTAGGCTTGTTTGACTAGTTTTGGATGTTTTTGCCATTTTTTGCCCTTGTTTTCTTTTAATTTACACATTTTTTAAAAAATATATTTTGCATGTGTTATCTGTGTTTTTTTAGGGTCTAAGGGGTAACGTTTATCCTTGTGGAGAGTGCCATGCCCAATATGCCAATGTAAGGAGAATTATAGGCCGTGCAATGCTCCTCTGCAAAATTTAATATATAAAATGTCTCTAGTGTCGAGGTGACACTAGAGTTCAAGTTCTCTTCCTCTCTGAAGAGACAATATGAATAAATTTCAAATTGCACGGCCTATATGTCTCCTTACACTGGGATGTCAGGCATGTCACTCTCCACAAGGAGAAAAGTTACCCCTTAGACCACAGTCAGAAGCCTGTCATGCAAACAAATCAGAAATCTTGTTTTGCAACACCCCAAAACATGTGTTAACAAATTGAGATTCTGGTTGGGCTTTTATCCAGAGTCATGTGGCAACACTCATTAGCGGGTCCATACTGACTTTTAGAATTGCTACTTTCAACAGGTGGCACTAGAATTCAAGTCCTCTTCCTCTCCGAAGAGCCAATTTGCTTGTTTATTTAAGCTCATCATTCTGAGAGGGAATTTGCAATTCCTGATGTTTTTGGCTGATTCATCAATTTTGACTTCTTTTAAAGGTCACTAAAATATTCTCCACATAGAAATCAGAATAAGGTGCTCCTATCTTCTTGGTCCCCAAGTTAGGTCCCACCCTCTATGCTGCAAACAAGCAACTTGGCACTCGTAGTAGATGAAAGACAGCGATATTTTATTGCCTGACGTTTCTATCATATAGACCTCTCTTGGATCTAGTGTGTATAAAATAACAAAAACAGATCATTTGTGTATATACATAAAGTCCAAACGTAATATCAATGTGTATATGTTGCCTAAAAATTCAAAAGGCTAATACAGAATTAACATAAATGTGCATCCAGATAGGAAAATAACACTGGACAGATTTTGTTTCTTGAACACTTTTGGATGTATCTTATGTTATTTGAGCTGCTAATCGCGAAAATCACCTTGAAGTTTTCCTGTCACCTACAGTTTTTCTGAATTCTTCTTTTTGAATGATCTTTTCTTTTCCTATTTTTAGGCTTTCCATGTATTGTCCACAATATGTGTACTAGTTTGTAATTTAAAGGCAAGCAAAGGCATAAATTCCTTGCATTTCATTGCTCAGTGCAGGAGTCACTAAACCAAGAGTTCAAGTCCTCTTTTTCTCTGAAGAGGCAATTTGCATATTAAACCATCTCAGACAGATATCTGCCCAGCCTCTGTTTGAAGACTTCCCTTGAAGGAGAACTCACCACCTCTCATGACTGCCTGTTCCACTCGTTAATCACCCTCACTGTCAAAACGTTGAGCCAAAAGAGTGTTGTTTCTTTATTGACTAACCTGTTTTGAGCCTCAAGGCTGTCTTGTTACATAATGGTAATGTTCATCCTTCAATACCAGCTGGCTATGCTGCAAACATGAAGGAAACATACGAGAACATGAAACTGTTGTTGAAACATATCAAGTACAGCAACTACTACTGGAACATATGTGGAGATTTTAAAGCAGTGGCACTGCAGCTTGGGTGGCAGCTCAGATATATCAAGTACTGCTGTTTCAGTTGTGAATGGGATAGCCATGCTAAACAGTCACATTACAGTTAAAGGAGGTGGCTAATCCATAACCAGTTGACTTCTGGGCAGAAAAATTTCACACAAAACAACCTCTTCTGGACCCAGCAATGATATTTCTGCCTCCACTTCACATAAAACTCAGGCTGATGAAAAATTTGTGTAAGGAATGAACAAAGAAGCAGAAGGTTTTTGGTATTTGAGACAAATGTTCCCAAGAATAACGGATGCCAAGATTAAGGAAGGGATTTTTTTGGTCCACAGATCCGAGACATAATTGATGACAAGCACTTCAAAGAACTTCTGGTAGGGCCTGGGAAAATTGCTTGGAAATCATTTAAGGAGGTTTTCAATAATTTTCTTGGCAATTTCGAGCACCAAACTACATCGAATTGGTTGACAACCTTTGTGAAGCTTAAAAAGCAATGAAGTGCAATATGTCATTGAAAATTAATTTTCTTGGTGCAGTCAATGATGAACTTGGTGAACGGTTTCACCAAGATATTGCCAGGTTAGCTACCAAACATCGAGGTGCCAATCGCTCTGTACCAGTCAGTGCTGCGCGTGTGCAGCCTGACAGGGACTGAGACATTGACCGGGGACTGCTTCCTGAATCTCCGGGGGGCGAATATTTGTTGAGCCTCGCTTAATTTTGGCAGGACTGTGGCCTATACATTGCCGGCCAACAGAGTTTCCTTACTGAGGACTCCACTGGACGTTTGAAAGACTCAACGTTGCCAGCTGGGAACGTATCATTGCCTTCTTCAGGACCCCACCGGATCTACGTTGTGCCGACAGCTGTTGGTGCTGTCATCTGCTCTGGGACCTATTCTGACAGGAAAACGTCTGATAAGTGACTACTTTGAGAACAGTTTCACTCGTTATTCCTACGTTGATTTCCCCTCAACCAAACCCTTGTATTCCCTGTACTACCCGTTATTTACCTCATGTTTACCTATCTCCCTGCGTAAAGTAACTCCCTGTTTTATTAAAACCTGTTAACTCTTGATCTGCCTCCTGTCCGTCACTGCATCCCACAACCTGCTCACACGAGTAACATTTAAATGCTTCATCAGTAAAGCTTAATCTCATGTTTCTCAAAATTCCCACGTGAAACAGACTATCCAAAATTAAATTTCTCCTGAAACTTGAATGGGTTTACCATAATCACCTCAAAATTTTAATTAAGCAAAACTTTTGAAAAAATTTGCTCTCTGTAATCAGAAACAGCAAATTGTGACACCTTGGAGGAGAGTATATTGGGCAACTACATGTGCATAACATGCAGGGTAATAACAGTATAAATAGATCAGGGCAGCAATAATACATACTAAATAAAATGGCAGAAGAGAATCTCACGATACAGAATCTTGCATACATAATTCCACCGAACTTATGGTAAGATTCTCTTCTGTCGTTTTGTTCGGTATGTCCTACTTCTGTCATGATAGTAATATTTTAATTTATCTTTCATCTACTATGAGTGCGGCCAAGTTCCTTGCTTGCTAGACTTGTCTCCAGTCCTCCATTAGAGTCATTTTATGAACATCTGACATTTTTGCACCAATTTTGTGACATTCTAATCGAACCTTTCGCACTAAAAATTAGCAAAAAAAGTTATAGACAGAAAGACCTGCATGGTGACTGCAGCTGTGAGACTAAACAGTATTCCCCAACTCTAGACCTCCATAGCCCCAATAGACCCTGAAAACATGATCTGTTGGTGGCTCTTCACAAATGAAGTTGGGGAACACTTGTCTAGGCCATGTCTAGCCTGCCATTTTCTATGCTGTGGGATAGGAAATGGAGGAACCTTGAGTTCTAGAGCAAAGATCCTGACAAGGTTCTACCAGAGAACTGCATGTCGGCACCAATTTGGTAAATTTTGGGAGTTGGGGGGACTCCTTAATAGGACTGATGTACACTATTTTGCTTCTGATCCTTCCTATCTAGGCCTCATGAGGTTTCCAGCAGACAGGTCCTCTAGTGTATGACTTATCCTGCAGAAATTCAATCAATGAAATTATAAAATTTAGAATTTGCCATTCGCCCTTACAAATCCTCCTTAATTTTCACTTCTGGTAAATAAATAAATATGTAATTCATTACAATGGAACATGAAGTACAAGAATGGCAGTAATATGAAAGATTTACAATTATTAAAATGAGATCGACTCTGAAACTGCCCCCCAGAGAGCGATAAAATAGCTATATACAGAAACATGAAATTACATTATCTTAATATATCCATATTATACATTTCAAGGGGCCGGTAGGAGATGTTCGTTTTTCTTGTTTCCTGGTATGTGTTTTAGGCTAGTTTCACACATCCGTTTTTCCCCTTGCGGCGCCCCGGCATTTTCCCGCAGCGCCGCATCTGAAAATCTGATGCGCCGCATGCGGCTTTTTTCACATTGACATGCATTAGCGCCGCATGGCGCCGCATGTCAATGCGTTGCATGCGGTTTTGTCCGGATGCGGCGCAAATGTACATTGCGGCGTCCGGAAAAAACGCTGCATGTAACGTTTTTTTTTTTTGCCGGATGGTTTCTTATCTCTCCAAGCATCAGAAACCATCCGGCAAAAACCGCATTTTGGGCGCCGGAAGTGTGAAAGCTTTTCACATGCGGCGCTGCGGTAAAATGCCGGGGCGCCGTTTAGGCGCCCGCCGGATGTGTGAAAGAGGCCTTAGACAGCTAGGTATTAAAATTGAATTCCTGGTATAAGAAAGGTAAAATTAGTCCAGACAGCTACTTCAGCTCTTTCCACAAAGTAATGCTCCTTAGAAGGAGCTAATGAATTTAATTGAACCTAACAGGCACTGTCAAAGCAGCAGTATGTGATTTAAAATGTACAGAAAGGTCCTTTGTAAGCAGCTTCACTAAGCACCAAAGGTACTAATGTAAAACACAAGTGTATACTGTGTTAACCCGAAATACACTGATCAGGTAAATGTTCTCTAATGCTTCACTGACGTGGAATAGTCTCTTCATTTATATATTATAAAGTTAAAATGTTTTCTCCTCTGTATATATGTATATATTTATATATATGTGAGAGAAAAAGATGAGTGGGCAAATTTTGGCTGAACTGAACACTACTCAAAATTTTACCAAAATTTGCATTCGCCAAAATATGGATTTTCTGGACAGATTGAGTCACTTTTTTGACCATCAGGATAAAAAAAATCCTTTTACTCATCTTAACTCTCACATCTCTGACCCTTCTGCATCACCCATCTGGTCAAATGCTGAAATCCCCCCCCACCTGGCCTTTCACACTTGGATGATACTTACGGCTTTGATGAGGGCAGGGAAGACTCTGTGCAAGCGTAGGTAAGGTCAAGGCATCATGATATCAAGGATTTTGCAGAAAACTTGCGCCCATGCAGGGATTTATGCTTGAACAACGGCAATTTGAAAATTCAGTGAAGATCGGACATGTTTCGGTGAGGAGTGAATGACCTGGAGAGGTGAGCTGTGAGTTTTTTTTTATTTTTAACTTATAACATCTTAGACTTATTATGGTCTGTGGTCTGGAAAGAATAACTTCACAAATCAAACTTCTATGGAAGATCCACGAGAGCAGGCCAATTCAAATTTTGCCTCATCCGGTCACCCCTTATATATATATATATACATAGCGTATATTAGAGATGAATAATTTGAAATTCAAATTTGTCTGCTTTGCCAAATTTGAAAGCAAATTGCATATATTGCAAATCCTCCAATTGCCCTGAAAAGGCTTGTGTAACACTCTAAGGTCCCCTAGGATATTGTCCAACCCCTTGTCAAGCTTGCTTTTAATGCAAACATAGCTTTAGGAATGTCCAAGTGACCACATCATATAAATTTGGAAAGGAAGAAGAAACAGTGGGTCCGGAAAGTATTCAGACCCCTTTAAATTTTTCACTGTTTGTTTCACTGCAGCCATTTGGTAAATTCAAAAAAGTTCATTTTTTTCTCATTAATAATGTACACTCTGAACCCCATCTTGACTGAAAAAGACAGAAATGTAGAAATGATTGAAAATTTATTAAATAAAAAAATGAAATATCACATGGTCATAAATATTCAGACCCTTTGCTCAGACACTCATATTTAGGTCACATGCTGACCATTTCCTTGTGATCCTCCTTGAGATGGTTCTACTCCTTCATTGGTCCAGTCCAGCTGCGTTTAATTAAGCTGATAGGACTTGATTTGTAAAGGCGCACACCTGTCTATATAAGACTTCACAGCTCACGGTGCATGTCACTCCAAATGAAAATCATGAGGTCAAAGGAACTTGCCGAGGAGCTCAGAGACAGAATTGTGGCAAGGCACACATCTGGCCAAGGTTACAAAAGAATTACTGCAGTACTCAAGGTTCCTAAGAGCACAGGGGCCTCCATAATCCTTAAAAGAAAGAAGTTTGGGACCACCAGAAATCTTCCTAGACCTGACCATCCAGCCAAACTGAGCAATCGTAGGAGAAGAGCCTTGGTGAGAGAGGTAAAGAAGAACCCCAAGGGCACTGTGGCTGAGCTTCACAGATGCAGTAGGGAGATGGGAGAAAGTTCCACAAAGTCAACTATCACTGCAGCCCTCCATCAGTCAGGCCTTTTTGGCAGAGTGGCCCAACGGAAGCCTCTCCTCAGTGCCAGACATATATATATTCTTTAGAGGTGTGGGGGCCTAAATAGAACTTTTGCCATGGGGCCCTGTGATTGCTATGTACACACCTGCTTGCAGGGTAGAATAATGAGGGCAATCTGGCTTATTTACAGAGGTCCCAGTGTCAGATTGCCCTCATCATAAGCAGCGTACTGGGCAGGGAGGGGGGCACAGACACATTTCTTGCACAGGGATCCCAAGCTGTCAGTGGCCGCCTCTGATGCAGATCAACCCAATATCTGCAGGTTAATAATGTTTTGGGGACATGATAGTTTCCTCTTTTCTAATTCCATTGCAAGAATATCTTTACCTTTCCATTGAATAGAGATAGAATCGAGACACTGGAGATGTTGTGTCTAGACGCTCAGCTCTCAGACCATGTTCATTCAAGCTTCATTTCTGTATGATCAACCTTTCATATGAAGTATTTATGCTCAGACGAGTCTAGACTATGTAGGATTCTCTGTAGGGACAATTTTCTTCAAGCTATTACAATTAAATAGATTGAATCGATTGATTCTGTCAAAGGTATAGATAAGAATAAAAGAGGCATAATAAAATATAATAAAGGACATGAAAGCGGAAGAAGGCAAAGTATAGAAGTGACAGAAGAAAAAAGTAATTGAAAAACAAAAAAGAGATGTAGGGGAAAAGAAGTAGAAGGAAACTATCAGAAGGAATAACTTCTATAATCTATTCTTACAACTATTTGTGACCTGAAAACATATTTCTAAAGTTTTAATGATTAGTCAAGTGTAGTCCCTGGCTAGTCTTCATTATTCCTGTCTCTGGTCCATTGATTGATGTAGGGCTGCAGATTCCTTAGTCTCCAGACCGTTTTTTAGTCCAGGAGTGTTATGCTCTCGGTTGCAACAACTTTATTATAAAAGAATTGCAACCGAAACGGGGTCCCCCCATGGTTTATGTCATCTGTCCGAACACCTAGAGTTGAGGGTCAAATGACAACAGAAATCTAACATTGGTCTCACCCCGTTTACTTCACATAGGGGGTGTAGATTGGACTATCTCCCTTTAATGTCCGGGGTGGCTATGACTGGCGTTAAAGTAGCCCCATTAATGGCCAGAAGCATTTCGTATTGGTTTGCACTATGTCGAGGGGGTATAGACTAGCCCCCGTTGATGAAGAGCTCGTGCCAGCGCTCGAAAATGCATGCGACTAAGCCGGCGTGTGCCCCCGCCGGGTGAGACCGACTGAAAACCCTGTTCGCTTGGCGGCGATGCCCCGGTTACGCGCCCCCAGTCTCCAGGGTGTTTGTACCCTTTAAATTTTAGCAAGACTGCGTCCCTTGGCTACAGGTTTTGGCCCCGCGTCTGCTCAGGGTGTATAGCTACCCTTATTTGTAGCAAGATGCGTCACATTGGTCGGTTACGCACCCCCCCGTTGTAGGGTGTTAGTCCCTATTTCATGCAAGATGTGTCACATTGGCTACAGGTTTCTGCCCCCCAGTTTTAGGGGGTATAGCTACCCTATATTTTAGCAAGACGCGTCACATTGGCTCAGGTTAGTGCCCGCAGGCTGTCGGGTTTTTTAAAATACCCTATATTTGTAGAGGGCTGGGGTCAAAATTTGGGTACGGTTACCCCCACCCCCAGTCTGCCAGGGTGTTGTCCCTATTTAAAA
>JARQOD010000010.1:27556046-27597502 GCA_033576555.1 Oophaga sylvatica | reverse complement strand
TTTTTTTTCCAAGTGACCAACAGGTTTTTCTATCCTGCCAAGCAAATTAAAAGGAAAAACTCTTCATTAAAATAAAAGCATGGCATAAAAAAAATAACTGACGCGTTTCTGGTCTGGCTGACTTTTATTCTAAGTCAGCCAGACCCGAAACGTGTCAGTTATTTTTTTGATGACCGGCTACTATTTTATTAAGTCACAGTAAAATTTTTTACTTTGATACCCTTAGCCGGATTGAAAAACCTTTTCATTACATAGAACATGTATGTAAACTGGACCCTGTGAATTGGGGTTTAGAGGAATCTTTGATCATTTGTTATAATGTAAAAATGTCAAAAACGGCACCCAAAAGTGCAAATTCTACATTTTTGGAAAAGAAATGCAATGAAAAATAAAATAGCTGAAAATAAGAAAGAAACACTTGTTCTTGCAAAAAAAGAATTGTCCAAAAAAATTATTGTATTGTAGAGAAACGTTAGGGTTTTTTTTTCAATTATGTCCATGTCAAGTGTCTTTATTGACCAGAAGGCAGTCTGACTTTGACATAAACATCTTTTAATCATTTAATTTACATTGTCCAAACAACATCATCCTGATGGTTCAATCCTACCAGCGCCTCCCAAATACTCTTGAACTCGGGCTATTTTACCTGCAATCATCCAAGACAGCATCACCGGTCCAGTTGCTATGAGAGTAGTTGCATGCATTTAAATGTGCATTTAACAAGTGGTAAAAACCAAATATTCAGAGAATATCTCAGTCCATTTTCCCATCATTGAAAGACTGAAGTTCATTAAAACATATTTTAGAAATCCTCAGATGTTTCAATTTTACAAAACTGTCTTAAAGAACAAGATAGATTTCATTCCTGGATCTGGATGCTAAACTTCCAGCATAGAAACACATCAGTACTGGATATTTTATTTAGCATCTATTTCAATGTTAATACAATCTGTCTCCTGATTTATGCAAAAAAAGCCAAAAACTGATGCATATTAACCTAATCTCCAGCATGAAAGTGCAGATCCCTTGTGTTCACAGCATGTTGGTTATCCTCCATGACCCTTATGTTTTAGAATAAAATAAATCATGTAAAAATCTGAAGGCCAGAGCAAAGCTGCTAAGGTCTCATTCACTTGACAGCTGTGGTCGTGACCAAATTATTCTTATCTCTTGCTTCTTCTATACGTATCATGCTTATATATTCATTGTCATTTCAAGGGCATTCTTGTAAATGGATTTGGGGAACGCTTTTAAGCAGTGTGCAGAATGAGAAATTATGGGACAAAAATAGACAGATAGATAGAGTCCAGTGCCAAATAGAATGTTCAAGAACATGCATAGTTCACATTGAACAGCTGCAGCTTCCACACATTTCTCTGTAGCTCCAACATGCAGACTGCTCAGTTTCCTAGCTGACCCATGAAGTCTCCAAGTTGAGAGAGACTCTGTCATGTCTCACACTTTGGCTGGTCACTCACCAGCATTCAGAACACTTGATTCTGCTTCATTCAGCAGACTGACAAACCTAGTGAACAAGTCCCTGGTTCTTAGTTAAAGCTAGCCAGTTGCATATAAATAAGACCTCCAGTGATAGGATTTAATCCAGTCCTACTGGCTTTGCCATAATATATAGATAGGTGATCAAAAAAGTAAGAGGCAGCACTCCAAAATCTTAGTATAGTAAAAACTAGAGATGCTCCATGGTCCAGGTCACTGCTCTCTGGTCTTAAACAGGAGTGGGGAAATTTTGTTACCCTTCGGGATCCCAGGCTAGGATTATGATTAGTCGTTCTGGCGAGACGTTACCTGTTAACCTCAAAATTTACGTCATGCCAGGCTGGAGCATCAAACAAAGCTACAGGGAACCAGGAAGCAAGGAAAATTCACTCAACTCCTATCCATTACCGGAAAGCATTGACTGGGACTGTGGTCTGCGGTTGCATGTAACAATCCTCTCATCTCTTTTGGGGACTTTAAATTTAGCCATATGAGACATTTTAGTCCAGACAACTACAGTAGGAGTTTTTTCAAGCAGTGATCAATGTTCCAGTGATCAATTAATCCATTTGTACAATACAACAGATTATTTTCCATATTTGCAATGCAAAGTGTTAGATGCATACAATGCTAAGTTGATATTAAATAATCCATATATATATACAATAAAGTACATAATATCTAACTACCATGAAGATTATAAACTGTGTAATATGTGTTGTAATTAGTGACCAGGTGAAAGTAAAAAGTGCTTGTAAAAAGTTATTGCTGATCATTCCTTTGATCCAAACAACCAAGGGAAAAAGCGCCAAATTTGGCAAATATACAAATGTGCATATAACAACATTTAATAATAGAAAGAAAGGTAGACAGCTCAATAGCAAATTCCATGCAAAAAATTTGTATACTTATTGGCCTATGTGAACCGTGGCAACTTTTCAGCTCAAGAGCAAGTGAAGCCTATGTCAAGCTTTAGTCAAAATCTTGCCATTAGAGATAAGTAGCTCGATCTGCGAAGGATTGGGTTTGAATCGAATTTCCTGAAATTCCAAGTTCCATGCAAATTCAAACAATTAGATATTCGATTTGAAATTCTCAAAAAAAAATTTGCCCAGCACTATTTCTCACCCTGGGGAAGCATCAGGGAGCAGGATATGGTGTAGTTTTGCATATGTATTCAAGCAGGCTTCCCCATATGACTGCAAAAATGCTTTATGAAAATAAAAAAAACTCTTATAAAATGCTTCTAAAATTCAGTTTCCTCTCTAAAGAACCTGTTGGTACAGCATGTGCAGTTTCATCACACTGGAACTTCTGTTGAATGAGATGGTGATTCCAATCAGAAATGAGAATGATATGTAATTCTCAAAAATTTATGATGGGATCACAACACATAACAGAAGAGAAATAATCTGTGGATTTTAATTTAGAAAGAAAGATGGTAGGAGTTTCTGTTTCCTTTGTGAAGAACCTGTGTTGTACAGTCTGTGCAGTTTCATCACACTGGACTTCTGTTCAATGAGATAGTGATTCCATTCAGAAATGAGAATGATATGTAATTCTCAAAATTTATTATGGGATCACAACACATACTGAAGAGAAATAATCTGGGGATTTTCATTTTAGAAAGAAAGATGGTAGGAGTTTCTGTTTCCTTTGTGAAGAACCTGTGTTGTACAGTCTGTGCAGTTTCATCACACTGGAACTTCTGTTGAATGAGACAGTGATTCCATTCAGAAATGAGAATGATATGTAATTCTCAAAAATTTATTATGGGATCACAACACATAACTGAAGAGAAATAATATGTGGATTTTCATTTTAGAAAGAAAGTTGATAGGAGTTTCTGTTTCCTTTGTGAAGAACTTGTGTGGTACAGTCTGTGCAGTTTGATCACACCGAACTTCTGGCGACTGATATGGTGACCCCATTCAAAGAGAAATATATGTAATTACCAAGGATTTACCATGGGATTACAAGACTTAACCGAAGAAATAGAATCTGTGAATTTTAATTTCCAATGGAACATACTGGCTAATAGGGAAACTGGTTACAGAAAAAAATAAAAAAATGAAATTGCTAGTCTGCTACTTTAAGACTAGCTGAAATATGCTTTTACGTTCTTTTGAACATCACAAAATTCACTTTAACGTGAGAATTAGCAAAGTTCCCTATATGATGCATAATTCATCTTGTGTTCCTCCGAGGATTTTTAGTCATTTTAGTTCTATCGACCTACGAAAAGATGCTTGACTGCATTTTATTCCAAGTTTGTTACATGTGAACTCTTTCCTACAGAACTTCCTTTATGAACGATGAATATGTATGAGACGAGAACATTTCTGGTGCCTCCTTGTATAGATCTTATTGCTTTGTTCCTCTTCTGCATCAACTAATGTTCTTCATAACTGGATGGTTCAGCTCACGCATTCTGTCAATGTTTGGAAAAATTGCATGAATTAAATGTATTTTTTTTTATATAACAACATTGGATATTTGACCCTGGCTGAATAGCTAAATGCTAGATTTATATACAGGATACAGATTGTACAGCAGTATACACATGGATTCTCATTAAAAAATATGTTTTGGGGTGACAGCCTTTTGCATATGTATGTGAGCAGTGAGCTAAATGAAATATAAACTGTCCATTAGTGTGAATTTGACTTTAAATTTAATTTTCATATCAGAAGCATACCCTCCAACTACTCCCTTTAGTCCTCTTCTATGATGACAAAGGCCTATGGCGTCTTTGGCACTTAGTAGAACTAAAAATTTTATGACCCCCACCTGGCAACGCAAGTCATAACATGGTGTGACCTTTGTCAAGAGGGTTAGTCAGCCCTCTTGTGGTTGAAGACTAACATAAAGATAGAAGAGGACCAGAGGTACCTAGAAGATCATAGTAAGTGTCTCGAAGAGGACAGGAGGAGTAGGAGGGGAACTGCGGAAATATTGATAATCAAATAACATTTTACAAAAAAAACTTGGATTCCCCCAAATTCAAATTTTAGGTGATTTACTTCTTGCTAATCAAGTAATAATGTAGCCAACCCTGAGTAGGTCTCTCACTTCTAAATGCGGAGCGTTTCGCTCAAGCCTAGTCAACACCTCAGGAGATTCACTTTATGACGATCTGTATCGTGATGTCACAACAGAAGCCCCAAAATAGAGAGAAGATGTGACAGTGGGACAGGTGAGCAATAAGGCCAATAATATTTTTAAAGAAAATTTTTGACTCAGCATATATTATTCTTTGTTCTTAAGAGACCTCAGAGCATAAAAGGGAGTATTCAAATCATATCAAATTCAATACAACCCTAATTTCCTAATTAACTTTGGATCGAACTGCCAAAGTTGAATTTCAGCAGAATTGATCATCATTGCCATGGAGAAGTGTTATATTTTTGCATTTTTTTTTACCCCTTCTGGGCTCATTAGAATCCTACGATACGGCATCCGGTTGCCGTAATCTAATCGTAAAATAATTCTGATTTTTTTTTTTTTAGAAAATTCAAAGTTAATATGTTTCGCCTATTAAATATCTATTCTTTCCATTTGGATTTACATGAATAGAGTAAAATATTTTATCCAGACGGAAGGAACAACAGCTGCCGGACTGACCTCCACGGGCTGATCCCTGATAACTTCCTTAGTCTTCCTCTTTTCCCTCCATTTAAACACTCATTGGGGAAATCAGCACTCATGGCACATGAAGAAGTGACTGTCACATATCAGCCTCTCACCGATCATTCTCAAGGAAATCAAGCTCACATTAATAAGAACTGCAATGATAAAGGAAGAAGGAGATGCATGGAGCTGCCAAGTGATCTAACAACTTTAAACTAACTCATACGTTTGAGTAGGAAGATATGTTATGGCAGTTCTATTTCATCTACCTTTCAGGTAGCAAACCTTTCTCTATTTCCCCTGGGGATTGACTGCTGATAGCTTAGATTCAAGTAGGAAAACAGAGATTGAAAAGTATCTGTGTAATTCAATAATTTTCCATACAACCTTGACAAGCTGATTGCAATTCAAAAAATAGAGGAGCAAGTGAAGACCTCAATTTCCTGTTTTATATTCCTCTTTAACACTAGATAGTATGAACATCAGTCCTTTTTTCATCATTGCTCAACTATTTGTATGATTCAAAGAAAGAAAGATAAAAAAAATACAGTAATATTCTATCTATAGAATGTATTAATCAATTTGATGTAACTCAAATTCGTGTTCAATTTTCAGGAATTCATTGAACTGAACAAATCTGAACAATTTTCAATTTGCTTCACACAAAACATCTAAAGTAGCCTCTGATAAGATTGCATTAGCTAGAGAGGGTCCACATGACCTCGGATGTTGCCGGTTGGGCTTCCTCACTTAAGGTACTGCCACACTTAGTGATCTCGTTAGCGATCTCAATAACGACGCAAGCTAATGAGATCGTTTTTGTGATCGTTTTAATGTCTCTAGTAGCTGCCACACTTAGTGATCTCGTTAACGACTCAAAAGCGGTTAGCGATCTCATTAACGACTTTAACGGTCATTGCGATGTAAAAAACAGCGCACATCGCTCACAAAAGGTGCCAGACACAGCGATATAGGCTCACCAGCGGGACGCCAACGATCTAAATACGGTCCAGAACTCTAGTGAACGATCAGCGAGATCACAGCAGGGGCCATGTCGTTGCTACATGCCACACACGTTAGCGTCACGAACGAGATCGCTAAATAGTGACGTATTTTAGCGATCTCGTTAGCGACGCTGTTTAGTGTGGCATACCCTTAATGCCTTGCAGCTATTACATCACATGGTATAGTGCAGCCAATTAGAAATAACTATTCTAGCCAGCATAAAAACAGAGACAAGGATTACAGCAGCCATTTTAGAATCAACCTGGATAGTGAGAGAACGTTACAGCTCATAGATTAGCAACAGAGATAGGGACATAAAGCCATAAACACTGAATAAACTGCACAGGTAGGGGATGACTATATACTCAAAAAAATGCAAATGCAAGGTACAATGAAAAGGGCAAAAAATGATTAATTTTAGCTTTCAAAGCTGATCCCATTTACTTGTAGCAAGTATTCCAATAAGATAGTGTAAGTAGAAAAGGAAATACTTGGCTACAAGACCAATATTTGCTGTATAGGATAGCCTTTAGTGCTCGTATTACCAGTAAGTCCTTTGAAACAATGCAAATGCAAATTCATGAAGTGAGCTGCATCAGCTGTAGATTCAACCAGTCTTTCATGGGGGCATCATGGATAGGGAATGGACTGTTTTGACATTTTGGGGGTGAGCTCCTTTTTCAAGCATCAGGTAGAGGGTGACAGCACAGCAAAAAAGAATATTTGTGTGTAAGGGAAAGGGAATAGTAGAGATGATCAAATTGCTTCACGGGAGACTTATTCATGGTCCAGGCCAGTAGTCTCCGGACGTGAACAGGAGATGTGCAAACTACCTTTCAGCAGCAGAACGGAAGGAAAGGAGACACACTAGTCATAACTAGTGGGTAGGCGGAGCCCAGACGAGATAGACACCTCAGATTAAAAAGAGTGTTGACCGGCCCCTCCAGCTCGGGCTCCTCCTACTCAGCTCTCCAGTTTTCAATTTGAGGTCAGAGAAGATAGTCGCTGCTGGAAGCAGCTCCTCAGAAGATTTTATTATTTTTTATCGGACAAGAGACTTGGATCACCTAATGTGGTCTAGAGGTCTCAGGGGTCTCAGCGCTGCTGGACCCCCACCTCTCCCTTGGCGGATCTGTATTACCCTATATGGTGGTCCCTGCAGAACCCTGCCAGCCCGGGGGGATGAGGATGGCTTCCCTGGCGGGGACGCAAACAGCGCTGCAGGGGTCACTGCGATCCCCGCCCTGGGGGAAGCATGGGCAAGCGCCAGAAACCCCTGGGGTCCCTGGGCGCTTTCGGCTGGTGAGTACTCCACATTTAATATGTGTTTGAGTGTTTTCAGCGACTGCTGCGGCAGTCGCTGTTACAGTATACATGCGGTGACTGTGTGTTTTTTGTCCGCAGGTGGATGCCTGCAGGACATAGGAACGGGGAGAGAGGAGCTGCGCGCCTTTTTTATTTGAATTTCGCGCCGCTCTGAGCGCGCGCTTTACGGCAGTCTCCTTTTCCGGCTTCTCTCATGAAGCACACGGAGGCACAGCGCGGCGGCCATTACTGACAGGCTGAAAGCTCCCTCGGACATCGCTCTCCTCCCCTCTCGGCAGCGCTGCACCGCGACCAGCTGGGTGAGTCGCTTCTCCCCGTCATAGGGCAGAAGCTTAACCCCTTCACCCCCACAGCGCGGGCGCCTTTCTGAGGCACAAATGGGTGGCAGACTGCGCTGCCTGCAGCTGTTATCTCAAAGCTCGCACACCTTTTCAATAATCAGGTTGTGGGGAGTCTGCGACAGTAATACTGCCACTATACGTTCCTGCTAACGACGACGCATACTATGCGATCGTTTGTGTGACCATTTTTAATGTCGCTAGTAGCTGCCAATCTGGGCGATCTCACTAACAACGCATAGGCGGTTAGCGATCCCCTTAATGACTTTGGCGGTCATTGCGATTTACAAACAGCGCAATTTTTTAGCGATCTTGTGAACGTTTTTTCTTGTTAAGTGTGGCATAGCTGTCCTATAGCTGCTGCCTTATAAGAGACACTTGGGGCTCGCACACCCTTTTCATTATTAAGGTTGTGGGGAGTCTGCGACTTTAACCCCTTCTTAGGCGGTTAACTCTTAATGGGGACAGCTGGGGTAGCTCTCTCCTTAAGAGCTTTAACCCTTCAGCGTTTTGTTTTTTCTTTAAGAAACCACATTTTCTAGTTACTGACAGTGTTAACCTGCCATATACTGTGCATCCGTCTCCCAGATCCGCTACAGGATCAGTCTCGCGTATCGGACGCGCAGACCTGGACGACGTCAAGCGCAGCGGTCCCTCGCTAGTTTCTATTGATGGCCTGTCTGATTTTCTATATTGAGTGTCAGCTAGATCCTCTCATGTCAGGAAGCGACACAAGCCGGTGCCTTCCTTCCCGCGTAACGAAAATGTCCGATTCGGACAAGGAGGATCGGCAGGGACACTCTGCCTCCCTTTTGGGCCGTAAAGAGGTTTTTATTGGAGGCGTTACAGTTACCGGAGGAGGTATCTGGACATCCTGGTAAGTCGGCCCGGATGTTTTCAATCACGATCAAGCTTTACCATCACTGGATGAGCTTAATGGGGCAGTGGAGAAGGACCGCCTGTGTCCAGAAAATTGAGACACCGTTTCCGTGTTCTACGGAGTTAATGATAATTGGATCCTTCTCCTGAAGTGGATGTCCCTTTATCCCAGCTTAGCAAAATCCTCCTGTTAAGGGGTAGGCGAGTCTGCAGGACCCGCTGGACAAAAAACGTAGATGGCAGAAAAATCCATCTGCGAGGCCGCGGATCATGGATTCAGTATTAAGAATCCATGTGTGCTTGTAAAGTTTCCCTGTGCCGGTTGGACCGTCTACGGACGGCGTGGCAAGGTGGATCTCCTCTATCGAGGTAGATGGGTTTTTCCAGTTTTTGGAGGATACTGCATCACTGCTATCCAGGGCGCAATCCTCGGCAGTCACAGTCAGAAGAGCACTGTGCCTTAGACAGTGGACGCAGTTTCCAAACAGTGGTTTGCTAGCTTGCAAGGTGGTCAGCTATTTGGACCTGACCTCACGGAGCTGATTGCCAAGGTAAAGGCAAAATAAACAGCTTTACCGCAGCGCAGAGCTGTGACTTCTGCGTCTGGCAGGACTTGTGCCGGTAGTTGTCGGCGGTCCTTTCGGTCCAGGGGATGATCCAGTCAGCCCTCTGGGGTTCGGGTCGTCCCTCTCTTTTTAAAAAAGAAAAAAAAAAAAAAAAAAAAGGGGGAATTCTCAGAAATTCCGCATACCCTGGAAACAGAACTTCCGTTCAGACAAGCGGGAAGCTGGCAAAAAGCCCGCTAAGGCGGACTGACGCCTGGGTCTCACTCGAGCGCTCTTGAGTGGGGGGTCATCTATTCCTATTCAAACCGACTTGGGCTTCCCGCATGTCGGACGCCTGGGTGACACGGGTTGTGTTGGCAGGCTACTTCATAGAAGTCTCTTTCTCGACCCCCAGACAGTTTTTTTTTGTCAACCTCGCGTTCCGTCAGAGCCCGAGCTTTTTGCCGCTCTGCTGTGGGAGGTAGATTCCCTTCTGCAGAAAGTGTGTGGTGGTGCCGGTTCCGCCGGAGGGCCGGGGAAGAGGGTTTTATTCTAACCTCTTTGTGGTCCCCAAAAAAGAGGACAAATTTCGGCCCATTCTGGATCTCAAAAGATTGAATCGGCATGTCCACGCCAGGAAATTCCGCATGGAGTCGCTTCGCTCTGTTTTGGCGGCCCTGTCGCAGAACGCTTTTTATTGTCAACGACATTCGCGACGCTTATTTGCACTTCCCAATCGGAAGGGCCCACCAATGCTTCCTTCGTTTTGCCATAAGTCAGGACCATTACCAGTTTGTGGCTCTGCCATTCGGGTTGGCCTCAGCGCCCAGAGTTTTACAAAAATTCTGGCGTTTCTCATGGCGATTCTTTGAAGGCAGGGGGTTACGATTCTTCCCTACCTGGATGACTTTCTGATTGTGGCGTCTTCGAAGGAGGAGGCGGTAACTGCTCGCAATCTATCCCTTCAGCTCCTGGAGGACTTTGGGTGGCTGGTCAATTGGGAGAAGTCGTCTCTGGAACGGTCGCAGTCAATCCTGTTTTTGGGGATGCATTTCGACACGGTGCGAGCAGTGGTGTCCCTGCCTCCAGACAAGCAAGCATGTCTCCTTCGACATGCACGGGTTATGAAGTCTTCGACAGCAATGTCCCTGCGAAGCTGTATGCGTCTTCTGGGGTTGATGGTGGCATCCATGGAAGCACTTCCGTTTGCCCAGTTTCATTCCAGGGCCCTCCAAAGGTTCATTCTGAGCCGTTGGGATCGATCGCAGTTTTCACTGGATTACAGTGTCATCATCCCCCACAGGGTACGAGAGTCTCTAGGATGGTGGATACGTCCGAAAGAGTTATCCCTGGGAAAGTCCTTCCTCCCTCCGAAGTGGTCGGTCATAACCACCGATGCCAGCCTGACAGGCTGGGGGGTGTCTGGAACGATCTCTGGACTCAGGGAGTATGGTCGTCGGAAGAGTCTGTCTTGCCGATCAACATCCTCGAATTGAGGGTGATTTTCCTTTGCCTCCAACACTGGACGGTCCCTTTAAGCGGTCTGCCTGTCCGAGTGCAGACAGACAATGCGACGGCGGTCGCATATATCAATTACCAAGGCGGGACAAGGAGTTCCAGACTCATGGTGGAGGTATCTCGGATCCTGATATGGGCAGAGACCAGAGTTTCAGCCTTCTCTGCGATCCACATTCCAGGAGTTCAGAATATCACGGCGGACTTTTTAAGTCGCGAGAAGTTGGATCCCGGAGAATGGAGTCTTCATCCGAAAATTTTTGCACTACTGTGCTCCCGTTGGGGAACTTCTCAAGTGGATCTGATGGCATCCAGGTTCAATGCCAAGTTACCGACATTCATGTCCAGGTACAAGGATCCGAAGGCTGTAGCGGTGGATGCTCTAGTGGCTCCGTTGGACCGATTCACACTAATCTATGTGTTCCCGCCGATTTCTTTGCTACCTCTGGTACTCCGTCGGATCAGACTAGAGAGAATCTCGGCTATAGTGATAGCCCCAGATTGGCCAAGGAGAACGTGGTTCTCGACACTGGTGTCACTCCTGGCGGCACCGCCATTTCCACTTCCTCTTTGCCCGGACCTGTTAACCCAAGGGCCCGTTCGTCATCCGGACCTGATGTCTCTGCGTTTGAAGGCGTGACTCTTGAGACCGGAATATTGTCTCGTCGAGGTTTTTCAGCCGAAGTCATTGCCACTTTGCGAGCGGCCAGAGGTCTGGCTACTACTAGAATTTACCACAAGACTTGGGAAGCCTTCTTTTCGTGGTGTTCGGGTTCTTTAAGGAACCCGAGGATTTTTTCCATTCCCAATTTGTTGGCCTTCCTGCAATTCGGGCTGGACAAGGGTTTGGCAGTGAGCACCCTGAGGGGTCAGGTTTCTGCTCTGTCCTTGCTGTTCCGAAAGGCTATCGCCTCGCATAAGGACGTGCGTTCCTTTTTTCGCGGAGTAACCCGCCAGTTTCCACCGCGGAAGGCGTCTGTGTCTCCTTGGCGTCTCAACCTTGTTTTGGAGGCTCTTCAACATGGGCCTTTTAAGCCTATGGAATCTGTTAGTCTTTCTTTGCTCTCTTGGAAGGTTGCTTTCCTAGTGGCGGTCACCTCTTTGAGAAGGGTTTCTGAGTTGGCGGCTCTTTCTTGCTCGCCTCCCTTCCTGGAGTTTTCACCCGGATCTGTTGTGAATGGGTTTGAGATGAGTTCTGAGCAGAGGCTCCCTCTGGTGGTTACAAGCAGTGCTAGTCTGTCCAGTGAAGATTGTGAGGACTGGGAATCAGGTGTTACTGACTGGTCTTATATAAGGGAGTCACCTTCCCATCAGGGTTGCCGGTGATCAATTGTTCTGGTCTGAATCCTTTATTCCAGTTTCCCTTGTAGCCTGCTGTGTCGTGTCTGCATCTCCTGCTAACAGATAAGACTTTTTCTTCTTTTGTGTTTGTGCTATATTTTTGCATTTTGTCCTGCACTTCTGTGGGGGCCTTCAGGGTCCCCTCCGGGGGCTTCTGCCCTCTCAGTTTTGTTCAGCCACTGATGTTTGTACTTTTGCTTTTTGCAGTTTTTTCTGTGGCTGCTGTTTTGATTTTGTTACACCAGAGAACTAATTTAGGTGGTAGAGGTCGTGTGATCTCAGGTGTTTTTGAAATTAGTAGAGTTGGTGCCTTTCAGGGTTTTCTGGGATTGCAGTAAGTACCCTTCCTATCCTTTTCTATTTAGTTAGTTTGGGCCCCAGCGTTTGCTCATACTATTTTCTTTCTGTGTCAGTATTTCATCTTGTCTAACCGCCATTACATGTTTGGGGGCTTTCTATTATCTTTGGGGTTCTGCTCCGGGGCAGATAGCTTTCCTCTTTCTATCTTTAGGTGTAGTTAGTTTCTCAGGCTGTGACGAGGCGTCTAGGACCAACTTAGGAACGCTCCACGGCTGCCTCTAGTTGTGGTGGTTAGTCAGGGTACTGCAATCTCATAGATTCCAACTGCTCTGGTGTATTGCATTTTTTACCTGCACTCCTCAGCTACCGAAACATAACACGGATCGTGTAGTGCTACGCACACGGAGCGACTTCCTACCTAAGGTGGTGTCGCGATTTCATGTTAACCAGGGCCAAGGAATGTGAAGGAACGGGCCTTGCACGCATTGGATTTGGTGCGGGCTTTGAAGTTCTATTTGACTGTTACTCAAGGTTTTCGGAAGTCAAACTCTCTGTTTGTGATTCCAGCAGGTCGTTGACGTGGTAAACGAGCTTCCAAGGACCCTATAGCTCGTTGGATTCGGTCGGCCTTTTTGGAGGCTTACCGACTTAAAAGCGAAACTTGCCCGATTAAGATTCTAGCTCACTCCACGAGGGCTGTGGCTTCCTCGTGGGCCTTTCATCAAGGGACCTCAGCAGCTCAGCTCCGCTGAGCGGCGACCTGGCGTTCTGTCCACACGTTTATAAAGTTTTATAAGGTGGACGTCAGTGCTTTCGCTGATGCGGCCTTAGGACGTAGGGTCCTGCAGGCGGCCGTAGTTTAAAGTATTAGTTAACTTGTATTTGGCGCCTGTTGCGCATTTATCTAGGTTGTTGGGATTCTGCCTCTTTTGTTTTTTTTTTCCCACCCTAGTTTTTGGACTGCTTTGGGACGTCCCACTAGTTATGACTAGTGTGTCTCCTTTCCTTCCGTTCTGCTGCTGAAAGACGGATTTTGGTAAGAACTTACCTGTAAAATCCTTTTCAGCGAAGGAAGGAAAGGAGACACAGCTCCCTCCCATGGCAGAAGTGTGTTGATGTGTTTTCAGATGCGGCGTGACCCTCTTCTGATAGCGATTATCTGGGCTGAGGTCGACGCGCTAAGGCTCTGTTCCAGCATTGCCAGCTCATCGCAGTGGTCAGGTCCGGTGAGAAATACCTGGAACTGTGTGGTTTTTGCCTACATGCATGCATAACCTGTATTCTTGTGTTTTTTCCTCTGAAGTCCTTCAGAAGGGGTTATGTTGCTCCGCTGGTGATATTGCTCTTCCTTAAGCTTGTGTACAACTGGAGAGCTGAGTAGGAGGAGCCCGAGCTGGAGGGGCCGGTCAACACTCTTTTTAATCTGAGGTGTCTATCTCGTCTGGGCTCCGCCTACCCACTAGTTATGACTAGTGTGTCTCCTTTCCTTCCTTCGCTGAAAAGGATTTTACAGGTAAGTTCTTACCAAAATCCGTCTTTCCCCCCAAAATCCCTCGATTAGGATGCTGCACGCCACTCAGCTGACATCATGCCAGGCTAGTGAGTAAAACACCGCACCAGGGAAACAAGAAGCTCAGGAAGAGGGAGAGATCTTGTCTACGGCCAGAAAGCACTGACATAGACCATAAACCATGGTTGCGCAAAGCTATCCAGTTATCTCTAGAGAATAGTGCCATACATGACTTTTCAGGATAATTGGAGGGTTTAGAGTACTTTTGTTTTGAAGCGACTTGAGTTGCTGCGAATCGAATTTCCTGACAAAGTTTGGCAAAATTGGCAAATTCGAATTTTCTCATGTCTAATGTATCTATCTATCTATCTTTGTATCTATGTATCTATCAATCTACCTATTTACAGTATGTCATAATAATTATAGCATAGCTCATCGATGGCTACTTTAACATCTGCTACTTCTCTCGTCTAGCCATCACCATTTTGCCCTTATCAAAGTCAATCAAATCCTTATGCTTGACCATTTTTCCTGCTTCCAACATGTCGACTTCAAGCTCTTTCTATTCTCTTACTACCTAATAAATCCCCCCAATGACAGGCACCAATGAAACAAAATAATAAATGATATTCACTACACCTGTCAACCCAACGGTTTTGATGTTTTAATTAGACAAGAAGAGGAAGGACACCACAATATATCAAATTCTTTTTTTTTTGAATTCTAAGATATTTTACTTTGTGGAGTTGCCAAAAACAATGCATGCGAATAAAAGTACACAAAGCCTTTTCTTTTCTTTGTTTTTAAGCTGTCTGCACTGACTTTTTTTATTTTTATTTTTTTATTTTATTGATGTGGCTTTATGCATTAAGTACCAGACTTTTGTCATTGCTGTGAACTGCCCGCTTGCATTTATTATGACCTTTCTGGACGAAGCAAACAAGAGAATTGCCCAGTGAATGAGCATGTAAAACATTTCAAGATTCATTTTGCTTTCACATTCATGACATTCCTGACCTTTTTCATATCATTCATGTCATATAAATCATCATTCTCAATCTATATTTTGCACCATCAATTGACTGAACAAATGACTTTGAAGGTTAAACGTGGATTTTTTATTTATAAAGCTAAAATCTGAATGACGTTGAGACATCAAATCAAAAAGAGGATACAATTTGAGAAAAAAAAGAAAAAACTCTATTTATTGAAACCTATTCTGTCCCTTTTGTAATTCCTCTTTTATATCAAAATATTGTTTACTCGCAGTCGTTTTGTACAGAATCTGGAGGCTTACAATAGATAATCTAATAGTATTTCTATATAAAATTATAGAACAGTAATAAAAAAAAATACCTATATTGTAGCAATCCATTATATCGGTGCTGAGTAATTAATCTTTATCTTCACAGAAAAATCAGAATGAAAGTGCATTGATTGGAGAGGGGAGTCAATGTACCATGAGAACGTTGACACTGCCCCAATGCACTTCTTGGCTAATTTTCATTCAACTTCAAAGCTTGATGTCTCAGCGTTAATACATCTGATTACTACAAGAAAGACATTATTATTCTACTAAACAACTATTCTACAATTTCGATTAGCAAAATTGTCCTAAAATGTTCTCATTAATTTGCTGGAGGGTAACATCATTTACAATAGATTTATAGCCAAGATTGATAGTTCATATTATAATGCCACTTAAGCCCCCTACAAGCGTACACAGGACTTAAGCAAGTAACAGGTTTACTGTACAGATACACAAACAAATTCCATTGTTTACTGATGTTGTGATCTCAGGACTTAAGTAACAAGTTTACTGTACAGATGCACAGATTTCATTGTTTGCTGATGCTGCTGTGATCACAGGACTCAAGTAGCAAGTTTACAGATACACAAACAGATTTCACTGTTTGCTGATGCTGCTGTGATCACAGGACTTAAGTAACAAGTTTACTGTACAGATGCACAGATTTCATTGTTTGCTGATGCTGCTGTGATCACAGGACTCAAGTAACAAGTTTACTCTACAGATACACAAACAGATTTAATTGTTTGCTGATGCTGCTGTGATCACAGGACTTAAGTAACAAGTTTACTGTAAAGATACACAGATTTCATTGTTTGCTGATGCTGCTGTGATCACAGGACTTAAGTAACAAGTTTACTATACAGATGCACAGATTTCATTGTTTGCTGATGCTGCTGTGATCACAGGACTCAAGTAACAAGTTTACTCTACAGATACACAAACAGATTTAATTGTTTGCTGATGCTGCTGTGATCACAGGACTTAAGTAACAAGTTTACTGTAAAGATGCACAGATTTCATTGTTTGCTGATGCTGCTGTGATCACAGGACTCAAGTAGCAAGTTTACAGATACACAAACAGATTTCATTGTTTGCTGATGCCGCTGTGATCACAGGACTTAAGTAACAAGATTACTCTACACATACACAAACAGATTTCATTGTTTGCTGATGCTGCTGTGATCACAGGACTTAAGTGACAAGTTTACTCTACAGATACACAAACAGATTTCATTGTTTCAGTAAAATATTCACATTATTTTAGCTCTTCTTTATCTCTAGCATTCCTGTCTATCTATGCAAATATCCTGTTCATTCAAACAAACAATTTTAGATGCAAAATGTTGTATACTTTGACATGGACTTAATCATCAGTTTTTTATTATGATTATATGGAAGTGCAGCCTGTTTTGCATTTCATATTATGAAGTCTGGTGATCCATGGACCTGAAAGTTTGCACAGTATTTTGATTTAGTACTTTTTATTTTTTTGATTCTAGCTATCTGAAGATCCTAAAAACTTGGTTACAGCCTTACTTTGACAAAGATCTTTCAGAGGAATAAGCAGGATTCAGAAAAGGCAGAAGAACAAGAGATGTAATTGCTAACATGAGATGGATAATGGAAAAGGTCACAGAGTACAACAAGGAGATCTATTTTTGCTTCATCGACTACAGCAAACCTTTCGACTATGCTGATAACCAGAAACTTTAGAACACCATCAAGGATATGGGTGTGCCGAAACATCTGATCAGCCTCATTAGGAGCCTTTACAGCGACCAAGAAGCAACAGTTCGAACAGAACACTGCATGGTTCAAAGTAGAATGAGATGTCAGACAAGGCTGCATCCTGTCACTATTTCTCTTCAATTCATATGTAGAAGCTACTTTCAGGAAAGCTGGTGTTAGGGTTCGAGTTCCCACTGCTGCACAAGGGGAGTCTCGAACCCGTCCCGCTGCGGTCTCCCATTCATCTCCGGCCGCAGTGGAGCCTGCTCAGCAGAGACGTCGGTCCAGGCGTCTTGCCCATTTTTCTACTGTGCAGTGACTTGCTGCTGCCTTTCCTGGATCTGCTATTATAGCCAATGCTGGAGCAGCCGTCTTTGAGACAAAGTCCTGCGTTTTCCCATTTGAGCATGCCCAGAGTGAGATCTCTCATTGGAGATCAGGGGTCACATGTTCAGGTGCTGCAGCGGCTCCTATTGGTCCGCCAGGAAGGTCATGTAGCTACGTGTGTTTGTAACAGCTTCTCATTGGTCCTTGTTCCTGGAAGGTCCTGTAGCTGTTGCTATAAAAGGGTAGCATGGCTGGGCCGCCATGCGCTAATATCAACCATTGTATGCTATGCGCCAGTGTGATCATGCGTATGTGTGGATAGGGACCCGGCTGAAATAAGCCACTAGAATACCGACTTAATCGGTGAGGAGTTTGGTATGGTAGCTGGCCAGGGTCGGTGTCCTAGATGCCCTAGATTACCGGCGTAACCGGTGAGGAGTTTTGATTGCCGTATTCAGGGTCTGGCGTTCAGACGCCATAGATTGCGGGTGACTCCCGCGAGGACATTAGCACATGATCACGCGTTATGTACGCTTAGCACTTAACTGTGTACCTGAGAGCCTGACAGGACACAGCACTTTTCCTCAGCGGCCCTGTGACGTAACAGGGTTTGCTTTCGACGCTAGACAGCACCCTAGCGTTTTACTTTGCGGCTCACTGAAGCTAAGTGAGTTTGCACCTATCGCCATATAGCGCTGTGGCATTTCCGTTAGCGGCTCTGGGTATTAACAGAGTTCGCACTTACTGCCACAACGCGCTACGGCGTTTATTTTAGCGACTCTACGGGATAACAGATTTCGCTAATTTCGCCATTTTACTAGCAGCAGGTTCCGCCTGCTAGGTGGACCCCGGGCTCCGAATGCACCTCTCTACCTCATATATTTGGTGCGTTCCGCAGACCCTAACATAATATTAGCGCCAGGGTCTGGCTGGTAAAATGGCGGATGACCAGCGTCTACTACGGGACATCCAGTAGCTGGAGGGTAGGTTGGCGGCTCTTGAGTGCACAACCTCAGCTGTGGATGTTACCGCAGTCGCTGTTCAGGCTACTAGCGTGGCTGCAGCCAGTGTGTCCACTGCCACCTCTGCCCCCACAATATCCCACCTCCCGCTTCCAGACAAGTTTGCTGGTGACAGCAAGCAATGTCGGGGATTCGTGAGTCAGTGCTCTATACAACTCGAGCTTCTGGCTGCACGTTTCCCCACGGATCGGGCACAAGTGGGCTTTATAATTTCGATTCTGTCAGGCAGAGCGTTGGAGTGGGCCACCCCGCTGTGGGAGCGTGACGACCGTGTGGTGCGGAGTGCTCCTCGTTTTCTGGAGGCTCTAAAAAAGGTCTTTTTAGGACCTCAGGTCACCCACGATACGGCGCTACAACTGCTGGCATTGGCACAGGGTTCGTCTTTGGTCAGTCTGTTTTCCGTCCAGTTTCGGACTCTGGCCTCAGAGCTAGACTGGTCGGATAAAGTACTCATTCCAGTCTACTGGCGAGGACTGGCTGATCATGTTTAAGATGCTTTGGCTACCAGGGAGATTCCCGCCACACTGGAGAAGCTTATCGCCATATCTACCCGCATCGACCTCCGTTTTCACGAGCGGAGGTTGGAGCGGTCCCAGTGTAGGCAGAGGTTCCGGCTGGCTCCCACCTTCGCCAGACCTCTGGAATCTTCCAGCCAGGCGCCCGACTCCCATGAGGCCATGGAGGTTTCTCGAGCGGGACCTAAGTCCCGGGCCGCTCGAGTACCCGTGGTCTGTAACATCTGCCAGCAGTTAGGACACTATGCAAACAAATGTCCACAGCGGTCGGGAAAACGGTCGCGTCTAGTGACCTTGGGAGGAGGTTCACTAGACACTGCGGCATTTTCCACCAAGTTGTCCTTTAAAGGGACAATTACAGTAGGTCCATCCACGCTCTCCGCTGAGCTCTGTGTGGATTCCGGAGCCGAGGGGAATTTGATGTCCTCTGCATTTGCTCTACGCCACACTATACCTCTGGTGATGCTCGCCCAACCGGTGACTGTGCGAGTAGTGAATGGATCAACTCTGCCCTCCCAAATCACCCACCAGACGATCCCTCTCACTTTATCTATGTCCCCGTCCCATCAGGAGAGTATTTATTTTCTTGTCCTGCCCGAGGGAATAGACGAGGTGTTGCTGGGAGTACCTTGGCTCCGTTACCACTCTCCCCATATTGAGTGGTCCTCTGGGAGGATACTGGGTTGGGGTGATTCATGTAGAGGCAGGTGTATCAGGGAGTGCGTTCAGGTCACCACCACAGAGGTACCCGTAGATCTCACTTCTCTTCCTCAGTGTTATTGGGCATATGCAGACGTTTTCTCCAAGAAGGCGGCGGAGACTCTTCCACCTCATCGCCCCTACGACTGTCCTATTGATCTCTTGCCTGGAGCAGAACCTCCTCGGGGGAGAGTATACCCCCTCTCGCTCCCTGAGACGGAAGCCATGTCCCAGTACATTCAGGAGAATCTGGCAAGAGGGTTCATTAGGAAGTCGGTGTCACCAGCAGTGGCAGGGTTCTGCTTTGTGCAAAAGAAGAACGGAGAATTACGTCCATGCATTGACTACAGGGGTCTTAACGCCATCACCGTCAAGAATAAGTACCCGTTGCCCCTAATCTCTGAGCTCTTTGATAGGCTCCGAGGAGCAAGAGTATTTACCAAGCTTGATCTACGTGGTGCCTATAACCTAATTCTCATCCGTGAGGGGGACGAGTGGAAGACAGCTTTTAATATCAGGGATGCACATTACGAATACCTGGTGATGCCCTTCGGGCTCTGTAATGCTCCCGCTGTTTTCCAAGACTTTGTCAATGATATCTTCCGGGATATGCTCTCCACCTCTGTGGTAGTCTATCTGGATGATATTCTCATCTTTTCACCAGATATAGACTCTCACCGGAGGGATGTCAACAAAGTCTTCGACCTCTTACGGGCAAACTCCCTCTATGCCAAGCTGGAGAAATGTGTGTTTGAGCAGGAGTTCTTACCTTTTCTGGGCTATATCATCTCTGCCCAGGGATTGGCTATGGATCCTGCCAAACTACAGGCTGTAATGGACTGGCAAGAACCCCATTCTCTTAAAGCGGTGCAGCGCTTTATGGGGTTCATTAATTATTATCGCCAGTTCATTCCCCATTTCTCGACTTTGGTAGCTCCCTTGGTAGCCCTCACCAAGAAGGGAGCAAATCCCAAGTTGTGGTCTGAGGAGGTCTCCAAGGCGTTCTCTTCCATCAAGTCGCATTTTGCCAGTGCTCCCATATTACATCGCCCTGATGTTGATAAACCGTTTGTTTTAGAGGTGGACGCCTCTTCTGTTGGTGCTGGAGCAGTCCTATATCAAAAGGATGCTCAAGGTCGGAAGCATCCCTGATTCTTCTTTTCTAAGACCTTTACACCAGCAGAGAGGAATTATTCCATCGGGGACAGGGAGTTGCTGGCTATGAAATTGGCCTTCTCAGAGTGGAGACATCTTCTGGAGGGAGCTCGTTTTCCCTTCCAAGTCTTCACCGACCACAAGAACTTGGTATATTTGCAAACGGCTCAGCGGCTAAATTCTCGCCAGGCCAGATGGTCCCTATTCTTCTCTCGGTTCCATTTCACCCTCCATTTTCTCTCCGGTGAGAAGAATGTTCGGGCCGACGCTCTCTCTCGCTCCTTAGTGTCATCAGAGGAGGAGGATGAGGAGCCTCGGCTTATTGTCCCTGAAGAAAGCCTGAGAACTGTAGCCCCGGTTTCGCTAGAGTCTGTCCCTCCGGGCAAGACTTTTGTGCCCACTAATTTGCGACCGGAGGTACCCTCTTGGGCACACTCGTCCAGGGTGGGTGGACACTTTGGGGCAAAGAGGACAACTGAGCTATTGGCGAGGACATACTGGTGGCCACATATGGTCCGTGACGTCAGGGAGTATGTTCAGGCGTGTGTCTCCTGCGCCAGGAACAAGTCCCCTCGACAACGGCCAGCTGGGTTACTTTTTCCTTTGCCGGTGGCAGACAGGCCCTGGGAGATGGTCGGGATGGACTTTGTGGTGGGCTTACCCAAGTCTCGGGGTTGCACTATCATTTGGGTGATCACCGACCACTTCTCCAAAATGGTGCACTTAGTGCCGCTACCACGGTTACCTTCCGCACGGGCCTTGGCAGCATTATTTATTAGACACATCTTCCGTCTACACGGTATGCCAGACAAGATTGTCAGCGATCGAGGTCCCCAATTTGCGTCTCGGTTCTGGAGAGAGTTGTGTCATCTACTCTGCATTGAATTGAACCTCTCCTCTGCATATCATCCCGAGACAAATGGGTTGGTAGAGAGGGCCAACCAGACCTTGGTCACCTACTTGCGACATTTTGTCTCTGCCAGGCAGGATGACTGGGCATCTCTGCTTCCGTGGGCGGAGTTTGCGCTAAACAATGCTGTGGCTGACTCCACCGGACAGACCCCATTCCTCTTAAATTACGGCCAGCATCCGCGGGTACCGGTGCCCATGCCCGTTGCTTCCGCTGACTCCAGGGTGGCAGACTGGGCTGTGGAAGCACGGGACATATGGGACCGCACCCAGGATGCCATTCAGGCTTCCAAGGAAAGGATGAGGTCTTCTGCCGATGCTCATCGGCGTCCCCCTCCGACATTTTCTCCTGGCGACCTAGTGTGGCTCTCCGCCCGAAACATCAGGCTATGGGTGGAATCCACTAAATTGGCACCCCGCTATTTGGGTCCCTTCAAGGTTCTCGAGCAGGTGAACCCTGTGGTTTACCGTTTGGCCCTTCCGCCTCGCCTTGGTATCTCCGACACCTTCCATGTATCCCTCCTAAAACCCGTGGTCATCTCCCGGTTGCCTGAGTCATCTGCCGGGACGTCGGGTTCGTCTTCGGACGACTACGAGGTGAATGCCATTGTTGGGTGCAAGGTGGTACGAGGCAAAAAATTTTATTTGGTGGATTGGAGGGGTTATGGGCCTGAGGATAGGTCCTGGGAGCCTGCCGAGCATGTTCACGCTCCGCAGCTCATCGCTGCCTTTGAACGCAGCGAGGCCCAGAGAAGGGGGGGTAATGTTAGGGTTCAAGTTCCCGCTGCTGCACAAGGGGAGTCTCGAACCCGTCCCGCTGCGGTCTCCCATTCATCTCCGGCCGCAGTGGAGCCTGCTCAGCAGAGACGTCGGTCCAGGCGTCTTGCCCACTCCTCTACTGTGCAGTGACTTGCTGCTGCCTTTCCTGGATCTGCTATTATAGCCAGTGCTGGAGCAGCCGTCTTTGAGACAAAGTCTTGCGTTTTCCCATCTGAGCATGCCCAGAGTGAGATCTCTCATTGGAGATCAGGGGTCACATGTTCAGGTGCTGCAGCGGCTCCTATTGGTCCGCCAGGAAGGTCATGTAGCTACGTGTGTTTGTAACAGCTTCTCATTGGTCCTTGTTCCTGGAAGGTCCTGTAGCTGTTGCTATAAAAGGGTAGCATGGCTGGGCCGCCATGCGCTAATATCAACCATTGTATGCTATGCGCCAGTGTGATCATGCGTATGTGTGGTTAGGGACCCGGCTGAAATAAGCCACTAGAATACCGACTTAATCGGTGAGGAGTTTGGTATGGTAGCTGGCCAGGGTCGGTGTCCTAGATGCCCTAGATTACCGGAGTAACCGGTGAGGAGTTTTGATTGCCGTATTCAGGGTCTGGCGTTCAGACACCATAGATTGCGGGTGACTCCCGCGAGGACATTAGCACATGATCACGCGTTATGTACGCTTAGCACTTTACTGTGTACCTGAGAGCCTGACAGGACACAGCACTTTTCCTCAGCGGCCCTGTGACGTAACAGGGTTTGCTTTCGACGCTAGACAGCGCCCTAGCGTTTTACTTTGCGGCTCACTGAAGCTAAGTGAGTTCGCACCTATCGCCATATAGCGCTGTGGCATTTCCGTTAGCGGCTCTGGGTATTAACAGAGTTCGCACTTACTGCCACAACGCGCTACGGCGTTTATTTTAGCGACTCTGCGGGATAACAGAGTTCGCTACTTTCGCCATTTTACTAGCAGCAGGTTCCGCCTGCACGGTGGACCCCGGACTGCGAACGCACCTCTCTACCTCATATATTTGGTGCGTTCCGCAGACCCTAACAGCTGGATTTTCCAAAAAGGAAGAAGGAATCAAAATTTCTGGAAAAATCATCAACAATCTTAAATGCACTGATGATACAACATTAATAAGAACAAGTGTAGATGGAATGAAGGACTTATTATGGAGTATCAATATTGGAAGCTCGAAAAAAGGACTGCTATTCAACACAAAGAAGATATAGATATTGGATCTTCCCAGGTACAAGCAGGACACATTTGAGGTGAAAGGCAATGAATTGGAAGTTGTAATGGATTTCAACCTACTCTGATCGAAGATCACTCAAGATTCCGCGATGACACCTGAAGTCAATAGGAGATTCAACAATGAATTCGCTGGACAAGGTCTTCAAATCAAGGAACATTTCACTGGCGATGAAGACATGGATTGTACATAGTTTGGTCTTTTCTGTGGTAACATATGGATGCGAAACCTAGACTATAAAGAAACAAAACAGAAGAAGGATCGACGCCTTCAAAATTTGGTGGTGGAGAAGGATATTATTAATACCCTGGATGGCAAGAAGAACAAAAAAATCAATTTTTAAACAAATCAAGTCAGATGTTTCACTCAAAACAAAGATCACTAAAGGCTGGGTCTCACATAGCGATACACCAGCGATCCCGACAACGATCAGGATTGCTGGTGTATCGCTACATTATCGCTGCTGAGCTGCCAAACAGGCAGCTCAGGCAGCGATCAGCACAAGGACACTGCGGGTAACATCGCTTAGTTACCTACAGTGTACCTTGGATACCAGCGCCCTGATGCAGGGAGCTGGTAACCAAGGTACACAGCGGGTTTCCAGGCGCTGCGCGGTGCCTGGAAACCCGCTGTGTACCTTGGTTACCAGCTCCCCTGCATCAGGGAGCTGGTATCCAAGGTACACAGCGGGTTTCTAGGCACAGCCCCACGCCTGGAAACCCGCTGTGTACCTTGGTTACCAGCGGATCGCTGGTCTCCCGCCTGTCACACGCAGCGATGCGTGCCTGTCAGCGGGAGACCAGCGATCAAAAAAATGTCCTGACATTTCAGCGACGATCAGCGATACCCGGCAGGGGGGCTGATCGTCGCTGAATGTCACACACAGCGATATCGCTGGTGAGCTCAGTGCTGCGTCACAAAACTAGTGACTCAGCACCGATCTCGCTAGCGATATCGCTATGTGAGACGGGGGCTTAAGTTATAACTTGTCTAACTTGGACACATCATATGAATAGAGCAATCACTGGAGAAGGACATCATGGTCAGAAGAATAGAAGGAACATAGAGAAGATGAAGACCAGCAACGGCGGGGAAAACCATATTGGACCTACTGTATCTAGGCTTGCACAAAATTGATCTTCTTAAAGATCATTCATCCATCAAGTCGCTATGACTCGAAATCAAGCCAAAGGTCTTAAAATTTGAAAAATCTATCTATTTTTTTATCTCCAGGAAATAAGCAAAGGGTTGCAGTTAAATCCTCCTTCTTCTCCTGATTCTGATCCAGTACTATGACCACGTTCCAACCTGTCTCCATGCTCCAGACTGTCCTGTGGCCATTTTTCAATCTCATGCTCCTAGCATCTTTTTCAGTTCTATTACAATCTTCTTCACTCTTCTCTATTAACGCTTGTGTGTTCCGATGCCAAGTGGTGATAATTATGGAGACATTCAGCTGGAGTTTCCTTGCAACAAAATAAACGAATGCTTGTTGGGGGGTTAAGAGTAAAAAAAAAACAGGGATTCTTTAATACCCTTAGAGTAGGCGACCATATATTCTCTCATCCAAGAGAATCTTAGGATCAAATTCAGGCATACAGCAATTTATATCTCCAACAGTCTCTGTCTGAGGGATAAATAGAACTTATGCACCTCCCCATAGAATAACATTGGTTCGAGTGCAATCCTACGTTTTCTGAAATACTCTTGTCTACACTTGCCCTTAGCAGGTTGCAGCCACAGGGATTCACCCATCAAATTATGAGATCTATACCACAACCATATTGTTAATTAAAGGGAACCAGTCACCAGGTTTTTATAAAGTAGCACCAGTAAGCCCTATGTCACAGAATTCTAGAATGCTGTTTATGTGTAGCCAATGCGCTCTCTATTAAACAAAAAACAAGTTTTTATTATACTCACCTACGGGTGGTCCAGTCCAATGAACAATGCTGTTCTTGATCCAGTGCCTCCTCTATATTTGCTTTGTGTGAATGATGCGTTCCAAATCATTCACATAGTATTCTCGGCCTCTCACTCCACAGAGAAAGGGCAGAGAAAAATACTGTAATGTGCATGCATGGGGAAAGTCTAAAGGGTGCCGGTGCATGCACACTCTAACACTTTGCTCAACCTGTGACATGGCAGTGAAGTGCACTTGCGCAGGAGCATAATGGGGTTGCACTGTGGATGACTCCTAGAACACGTTATCCACACAAAGAAAAAAGAGAGGAGTCACCGGATTAATAACAGCGGAACCCATTAGACTGGTCCGCACTGTAGGTGAGTATAATAAAATCTAATTTTTGTTTTACGTAGACCACATTTGGGACATATTTATAATTTCTAGAATGTTGTCACAGAGGTCTTATAGGTGCTGACTAGAGTTGAGCGAATTTTTCAAAATTCGGTTCCGATTATGATCGGCGGCGAATATTGTTTTTGCAATATTCGCTAAACACAGCTGAACGTCATTGGAGTCAACAGGAGGAGAAATTACCGAATATGTTCTGAACCAATCATCAAACATAAATTCGGTACCAATATGGCACAAATATGGCAAATTCAGATTCGGCAACCGATTCCGAAAATATTAGCTCAATTCTACTTTATATGGTAAAAAATTGGTGACTGGTTTTGCTTTAAGTAGGAATACCAGTATGGATTACGGTGCTCCCTCCATGCGATAGCCAGCCAAAAAATGTAGTGTGAGGACGCACCGAACAGCACCTCATGTCTCAGCTTTCTAGGTCCTGGGAGTGTAACATTGATGAAAGAGGGTTAATAAAGTTGCATTTAATTATTTTTAGATTTCAAGTAGAGAATTATAATAATACATAAAATGTCAGCCATGTTTTTTCTAGATGATTTCTTAAAAACAAATCGTTTAGTCCCATGACCTGGAATTTTTTTAGAAAGAAATTTGGACAAAAACAGTTTGTAACACTAAATACTGGCTAAATTCTAGGGAGCTGAATCAATACATACGACGCGCTGTACAACACAGAGAGAAGAATTGGACAGTGTTCAAAGGAAAAATAATTATGGCTTCAAGGCAACAATTATTTCAGTGTAGCAATAAATATACTATTAACATTAACCTTTCTGCTATTAGCCTTTTCTGTTCTCTTCCTTTTTCAGTTTCACAATGTATTAAATTACAAAAAAAAATTTTGTTATGGGAATGCATCAATGCAGGGAACAGTTTTAATAAAGGAGTTGAAATGTTTTCCTTTTTCTTTGTCCAAAGATTGACCTTACCTAAGAATAAGGACAACAAAAATGTAGACGAAATCCTTATAACGCTATGTAAAATGACTAAGTGCTCTGAAAGAAATTGAGATTTTTGATGTCTCTTTTACTTTATTCTTTTATTAAACTATCCATGCAAAAAAAGTCTGAAATATTTCACATTGGCATCTTGATCACACACACTTCCTGCTTTCAGTTACTCACTTTCCGACTGTGCTCTGTATACTGGGACAGTGTCAGCAGAGTCATTACTATCTCATTGCCATTATGAGCAAGCAAAGCCACATCATTCTCGTTAAAAGGGGAGGTCCAAAGAGTTATCTATTTATCATTTGAAGATTAAGGACCAGATTCATCATTTCCTTTTTTCTTTAAAGGGGTTGTCCGTTCAAAACCGATAAGTCTGCAGTCACTCTGTGTGACTGCAGACTTATCAATCCCCAGCTCATGCACTGCAGGGATTCACTGGTTTCAGACCCGGGATTGGATGGTATGTATGAGTTATACATACCCTCGGCCAGTGGGTGTGCCTTGTTCTCCATACACTTGCACTTACGCTATGACTTTTCTTTCTATGTATGACTTTATTGAATTTGACAACTGGGTTAGTAATGGTGGTGCCTGATAGGCACCTCTCCATTACTAACTCTTGGGCTTGATGTTAGCTGATATTAAAAAGCTGACTTCAACCCCAAAAATATTACCCCACTTGTCACAGCCCCAGGGTAAGTGGTAGGAGCCAGGCAAAATTCCAGAAACGGAATGGATGCGCCTTTTCTGCTGTTGCTGCAGGCTGCTATTTTTAAGCTGAGAAGGGCCAATATCCATGGCCCCTTCAAAGTCTTAGAATACCATCCACCAGCTGTCAGCTTTAGCTTGGCTGCTTATCAAAAATGGGGAGGTCCCTACTCTATTTTTATTTTACATTTATTTAAATAATTAAAACAAAATGGTGTGGGGACCCCTCTATTTTTGATAACTCACCAAGATAAAGTTGACAGCTAAGTGCTACAGCCTGCAGCTGTCAGTTTTACCTGCATTGGTTGTAAAAAATAGAGGGGACTCCACGCAATTTTTTTCCTTTATTTTTTATTGTCTAAATGGACTGCTGGCTCACACTCTGTCATTTGTGCAACAGTGTGGGAATCGCAGTGCTGTGACGGGAGGTAACATGTATGGTTACTGCCATTCAGAGCCATTGTTTCTCATGCTGACCTACAGATGACAGCATGGGAATTGCCGGATGTTCAGGCCCCCAATTCATTTGAATAACATTCAGACTTTTTTTTACTGTTTGGCTGAACCCGACGGACAAAACATTCACGGCTCCGAGAGAGAGCTGCCAGGGGAGGGAAATAGGAATATTTTGAGGCAATAATAAGACAGTAGGTATGTGGAGAAACCAGATTGTATCTTAATTACCCAGACGACTGTGTTTTTGCAGGCCAAGGGGAGTTGTTTTTTTTATCTGTATATTAGCATGTTTGTTTAAGTGTTTATGTCTGGTGGGTCAAGAAAATAGATTTGCATATATGTGTAAGTCTGCAATAGTGCCTTGTACATAGTGTGTGTGTTAGGCATCTGGCGACGACGGGATCTGAACTACATCCGAGGAGTCTGTGGTTTCCCATCCAGACCCAGTCGCGGCAGATGTTGCTCAGCTTTGCTGTTGATCCCAACACCTAGCCAATACCCAAGAGGTACAAATAGTTACTTGGGTCTTTGTTCATAGTAGCATTAAACCTAGGTTACGGAACAAGAAAAGGCTGTTGTAAGCCTAAGTCCAGAAATGCCTGCACTGAGCATGTCCGTGACATGGCAAGCCAGGATTGGTGCTTAATGTCAGCTGATCCTCTGACCTGGCATCGCCTGATTGGTCATGGATGATGTAAGATAAACTCTGCACTCAACTTTGAATGATAATGGTGTAATTTTATTATAGTTCAGTGATGTCAAACGTTTCGGTCAGCAGACCTTCTTCAGTAACTATACAAAATAATAAATGGTTCGACAGATTTCATGGAAAATATATACCAAAATAATCTTATTTACAAAAAAATAAAGTATATACATGGTATCAAGACTTGTTCCGAAGTAAATATAGGAAGAGGCAAGGTTGGTTCAGTCATAAATCTTATTCAGAGAGAGAGGAGCATAAACATACATACCGTATATCACAGAACAATGCTGTCAATGTGAATCAATCAGACTTATATCCTATAGTGACCAGAAGAAAGGGTGATATTGTTCACCTAGACATGAATTCCCATAGAGCATAATAATGTGAGGCTGACTGGCTGCTTACCCTGAGGGGTTAATGCGGTTCCTGCCGCAGGTAAGTAAAGACTGTGAGATAACATGTGAGAATTATAACAGTGAGTGCTCACAGTGGTTGGTTCAGAGCTGCTGAGTAATAGTACATACCGTGAATCTCAGTGTCAAAAGGGAGATCCGTTTCAGGAGTGAAATGAGGATAATAGGTATGACCTATAATTACTAAAGCACACATAAAAGTGTGAGTAGCAGAGTCTGGGCTGTGAGACACGTGCATTAGATATATACAGAGTTAACCTTACTGTGAGGAGGATAAGGTCTTAACAGAGCCTGTGTTGTGGCCTGTAAGGAGACATAGCACATAAACACTCAGAGTGGTGAACGCTGATAGAGGGTGCTTATGGAGCGGTTCAGTTACCTTGCCCAGGGATGGCAGTTGTCGCGGTGTCCACTGCTGGAGTAGTGTAGTGATAGCTACCTGGGGTGAGTTTATATGGACGCCAGTGCCATGTGTTCAAGTGTGAGACTTCCTGGTTCCGGCTAGACCGGAAGTGACGTGCCCGGAAGTGCAGAATGCGGTCCATGTGCGTTCCATGGGTTCTGAGGTATGGGAGTGTGCTTAAGACAGCGCATGCTCAGTGGTGATTTCAAGGTTGAAACGCAGCTCAGTCTTAGAAGTGCAGTAAAGGGATGGGAAAAAGGCTGGTGAGGATTTTCTAAGTGCCCATAGTTTCTGGCAGTCAATATAGGCGACTCTAGAGAAAGGGAGAAGATGTAATTAGAGAAAATCACAAAATTGACAATTCAAATAAATGACAATAAATCATAGTCCCTATTGAGACCCTTAGGGGTGAGTGTTTCCAGTGTGTGGATCCAATACGATTCCCGTTTTTTCAATAGTGCGATCCGATCGCCACCCCGTCTTAATAGAGGTATATGGTCAATAACCTGAAACTGTAGTTGCGAAATGGTATGACCCTTTGAGTGAAAGTGGTATGGTACTGGAAGTAATAAATTGGCACAACGTATGGTGGACTTGTGTTTAGAAATTCTGTCTTTCACTGGAAGGGTGGTTTCCCCGACATAAAGCAAACCACATGGGCACTTGATAAGGTAGATTACAAATGACGTGTCGCATGTGTAAAAATCTTTAATGTGGAATGTTTTTCCTGTATGGGGATGATGAAAACGATCACCTTTGAGGACATTGCTACACTGAGCACAGTGTAGACACGGATATGTCCCAGTCTTAGGACGAGCAAGAAACTTCTGTCTAATGGGTGTTAAAGGGCCTATGTCGGCCCTAATCAGACTGTCTTTGATGTTGGGTGGTCTTTTAAAACAGGGTAAAAATGGTACCTGAAATTCGGGAATGTTCGGATGGGCTGTGGATAAGAGGTGCCAATGACGTTTAATTGTTTTGTGTAGTAAGAATGCAAAGGGATGGTAGGAGTGGATGAAGGGGATTCGTTTAGTATCCCTATTGAGACGTGTCTGTGGTACATGGTTCAACGGACAAAAACAGTATTTTACATTATTCCAGTTTCCATCCCCCGTCTGTCAAGAAATCGATCCCCATCTCGCAATTTCAACGCGTCAAATGGATAGTCACCAATGACTCTCTCCGCACAGCCCGCCTTCAAGACATGTCTCTGAAATTCTCCAAGAGAGGATACCCGCTGCCCCTTTTGGAAGAATCTAAGAACCATGTACCACAGACACGTCTCAATAGGGATACTAAACGAATCCCCTTCATCCACTCCTACCATCCCTTTGCATTCTTACTACACAAAACAATTAAACGTCATTGGCACCTCTTATCCACAGCCCATCCGAACATTCCCGAATTTCAGGTACCATTTTTACCCTGTTTTAAAAGACCACCCAACATCAAAGACAGTCTGATTAGGGCCGACATAGGCCCTTTAACACCCATTAGACAGAAGTTTCTTGCTCATCCTAAGACTGGAACATATCCGTGTCTACACTGTGCTCAGTGTAGCAATGTCCTCAAAGGTGATCGTTTTCATCATCCCCATACAGGAAAAACATTCCACATTAAAGATTTTTACACATGCGACACGTCATTTGTAATCTACCTTATCAAGTGCCCATGTGGTTTGCTTTATGTCGGGGAAACCACCCTTCCAGTGAAAGACAGAATTTCTAAACACAAGTCCACCATACGTTGTGCCAATTTATTACTTCCAGTACCATACCACTTTCACTCAAAGGGTCATACCATTTCGCAACTACAGTTTCAGGTTATTGACCATATACCTCCATTAAGACGGGGTGGCGATCGGATCGCACTATTGAAAAAACGGGAATCGTATTGGATCCACACACTGGAAACACTCACCCCTAAGGGTCTCAATAGGGACTATGATTTATTGTCATTTATTTGAATTGTCAATTTTGTGATTTTCTCTAATTACATCTTCTCCCTTTCTCTAGAGTCGCCTATATTGACTGCCAGAAACTATGGGCACTTAGAAAATCCTCACCAGCCTTTTTCCCATCCCTTTACTGCACTTCTAAGACTGAGCTGCGTTTCAACCTTCAAACCACCACTGAGCATGCGTTGTCTTAAGCACACTCCCATACCTCAGAACCCATGGAACGCACATGGACCGCATTCTGCACTTCCGGGCACGTCACTTCCGGTCTAGCCGGAACCAGGAAGTCTCACACTTGAACACATGGCACTGGCGTCCATATAAACTCACCCCAGGTAGCTATCACTGCACTACTCCAGCGGTGGACACCGCGACAACTGCCATCCCTGGGCAAGGTAACTGAACCGCTCCATAAGCACCCTCTATCAGCGTTCACCACTCTGAGTGTTTATGTGCTATGTCTCCTTACAGGCCACAACACAGGCTCTGTTAAGACCTTATCCTCCTCACAGTAAGGTTAACTCTGTATATATCTAATGCACGTGTCTCACAGCCCAGACTCTGCTACTCACACTTTTATGTGTGCTTTAGTAATTATAGGTCATACCTATTATCCTCATTTCACTCCTGAAACGGATCTTCCTTTTGACACTGAGATTCACGGTATGTACTATTACTCAGCAGCTCTGAACCAACCACTGTGAGCACTCACTGTTATAATTCTCACATGTTATCTCACAGTCTTTACTTACCTGCGGCAGGAACCGCATTAACCCCTCAGGGTAAGCAGCCAGTCAGCCTCACATTATTATGCTCTATGGGAATTCATGTCTAGGTGAATAATATCACCCTTTCGTCTGGTCACTATAGGATATAAGTCTGATTGATTCACATTGACAGCATTGTTCTGTGATATACGGTATGTATGTTTATGCTCCTCTCTCTCTGAATAAGATTTATGACTGAACCAACCTTGCCTCTTCCTATATTTACTTCGGAACAAGTCTTGATACCATGTATATACTTTATTTTTTTGTAAATAAGATTATTTTGGTATATATTTTCCATGAAATCTGTCGAACCATCTATTATTTTGTATAGTTACTGAAGAAGGTCTGCTGACCGAAACGTTTGACATCACTGAACTATAATAAAATTACACCATTATCATTCAAAGTTGAGTGCAGAGTTTATCCTACATTTGTATATGGTTTGGGAACTTACTCTTGCACCGGCACATTGACTGTGCACACGTATTTTGTTACTAAGTGGTCATGGATGATGTCATCGGTGATGCGATTGATGAGATGGCTAGGGGCGGAGCTTAGCCCTTAAATAGCTTGTCTGTCCGCGGCGTGGTGCGGTCAGATCATACTAAAATAGGCAGTGCTCATGTGTAGACGTACCAGAATCTGGGCTCCACGTGCTCACTAGCTTTGCTCTCCGGGACCTGCCAATGCCAGAGTACGCTCGGCTAATTATCACAGGTCCTTTAGGCAGGTTCAGCTTATGCCAGGCAGGTAGCCAATGTGATGCAGTCCTGCTACGAATATAGGGTAGCTATACACCCTGAGCAGACTGTGGGACGCGTAACCTAGGCATCGACTGCCAAGCTGAATAGAGAGTTGCTCAGCCCGGTCTCACGCCGGCTTGTAGCACGTACGCATGGCGTTAGTCGCACGCACTTCCTAGTGGCTGGCACTTAGCTTCTGTGCAGTCAACAGGGGTATGTCTATACCAGCTTGCAGCACATCTCCCGTGACGTTAACAGAGATAGAGCCGATTCTACATCTCCCCTAGTGTGATGTAACACAGGCGAGATCTAATGTTGATTTCCTTTGTCAGTTTGACCCTCATACTATAGGGGTGTTCGGCAGTAGTGAACATAAACTGTATCGCGGACCCCGGGTTCGGTTGCAATCCATTATATAATAAAGCTATTGCAACCGAGCTCATAACAGTGTGTTTATCTTTGTTTATTGTGTGCTGATATGCTAATTGTGTATTGCATTCTATAACCAATTTGTTGACTTTGAAGGTGGATAGGGAAAGGCTGTGAGGATGAAGTGAAGCACACTGGGTAAATCTAAAAATAGCTAACATGCCTCGGGTATAAAAAGACTCAAGAGACAGAGAGATCTGATCTTATCTCATCACCCAGAGCTACCAGTCGTACATTCTGCAAAACACTCATCGGATGTGAGGACTGCAGCCAATTCATCATTGCACCATCACGAGGGACATGGATCTATGATTCTAAGGGAAACAACCTAGGGGTTTTTTGGCTGCGGTTGGAAGGAAACAGATCAGATCCATTGACCATCTCTGAAACATGGATATGTTTGGAGGAAGCCAGGTTTTGGGACCCGCTGTAACCTGGTTCCATGGAGATGGTTGGATAAGCCAGGTGATGACTCTTGTGTCAACTGGCTTTGGACCTTGTATGGACTGTCATCTCCCTACGCTTGTCAATATCTCTTCTCTGTGTGCATATCACAGGTGGAATATCGACCCTGGGAGCGCTGACGTAACATCTATCGTCATCCAGGAAAGTCAACGGAAGGGTGAAGCCCTGTAATGTGCACCATGTTGGAAGTAATTGCTGGGATTGTTCTGTTTGCTATTGGGTGTTGTGATTCAACAAAGTATTGCCTGTTGTGAGCATGTTGGAAATGACTTCTGAGTTGTGGCTCCCTCTGGTGGTTGCTGAGGGTATTGAACCAGTGTTGAATAGTAGAAGTCCATCACCTGCGAGCGATGATTGGCATTCAGGGGGGACGGACTGGGCTGATATAAGTGAGCTGACCTCCCAAGATCCTTGCCAGTGATCAATTGTTGTTTTCTGGTTCATTTGGAAGTCAGCTGGTGTCTTGCCTTCATCTGCTACTTTCAGATAAGTTATTTGCTGCTTGTTTCTATCGTATTTGCTATTTCCATTTTTTTGTCTGCACTTTTGTGGAGGTTAGCTGGGTTCCCTCCAGGGGCCTGTGTTACTCTCTGTTTTTCAGTAGCCACTGTTTATTTGCTCAATTGCTCTGTCCCTGCTATTTGAGTGGCTGCGGGTTAGCCGCTTGTTCACACCAGAGATCTGATTTAGCGGGTGGCAAGATCTCGTGATCTCATCATTTTTGAAATCAGAAGTGTTGGAAGTTTTTCTAGGGTTTTGCTGGGTTGCAGATAGTATTCAGTCCTGTCCTGTCCAATCTAGGCAGTGTTTGGCCCCAGCGTTTGCTCACTCTACTTTCTGCCTGCGTTTGTATTTCGGCTTGTCTAACTGTCATTATATGTGCGGGGGCTACCTTTTCCTTTGGGGCTCTACTCCGGGGCAGTTAGCTTTCCTGTTTCTATCTTTAGGTGTAGCCAGCTCTCCGGCTGTGCCGAGGCGTCTAGGCCACTGTAGGTACGTCCCACAGCTGCTTCTAGTTGTGTGGTTTGTTTAGGGATCTGCAACCCATTAGTTCCCAACCTCTCTGAGTGTTCGTCTGCCTTGGCTGTTTTTTGCTCCTTTCCTCCTCAGCTAACAATTGCCACACTGTTTTACCCTAACCCTGTGTTTTCTGTGTAGTGCTATGCCCACGTTTAACAGGAGAGCCGGTGTTAGGCGGGACGATACCTGGTCCCTGCGGTTTCAGCTAGCAGACGTGGGCGCCCGCCAACCCCCCATTTCTCCACAAGGTATGTCTCAGACAACCTCACATTCCCTGTAGACACTGCAGCACAGATCACAGCTCCACCCTAATAGAAAACAAGCAAAAAACAGCCATGCAGCAAGCATTGAAGAAAATAAGCACTTTTGCAAGCTGATATATTCCTTAGGCACTGACATATTAAAAATGCATGTTAATTAACACTTTTCTGATATTTACTCTAATCTTTTGTTTTGTCATAGACTCCTTTAGATTCTCTGCTTCTCCCGTAACATAACCTTAAAGGCATTTTAACTAAATGGTATAGACAAGCCCCTGATCTGACCTGAAAGATAAAAAAAATAAGTTTTATTATACTCACCCAGGGCACGGTCCGGTCTGATGGGTGTCGCAGGTCTGGGACCAGCACCTCCCATCTTTTTGCGATGACGCCCTTCTGCCTGCTTCATGGCTCCCCGGCATTGTGCTCCTGCGCAGGCATACTTATCTGCCCTATTGAGGGCAGAGCAAAGTACTGCAGTGCGCAGGTGCTGGGCTCTCTGACCTTTCCCGGTGACCAATAAAGGAAAAATACTGATCTGTATTTTAAGCAATTAATGTCTGGTTTTGCACTTCAGTGACTTACATTCCATACTATGGATTCAGATTCTTCTCTTAGAAACCTAAAGTATCTAAAATATGGTTTTAATAGAGGAGGACGGTAAACCTCGTTGAACCGGCTATGCTTCTGTAAAGGAGAAGCTTTTAGGGTTCCAAAATGGTTCTATGTTGTCCCAACGCATTTCAGCATTACCACCTTTCTCAATGTTTGAAGACCATATTAGAAATTCAATGGTAAAGCTAACGGGGAGGTGGGTTTGTGAGCCTTATAAACCTATTGCTGATTGACAGGGGTTAACATAAAAAACCTTGCACAATCAACTATATTTCAGAAGGATGAATGTTTTTTAGATTTTATAGGCTTCTAAAATGACAATATAAACGTGGTATCTCAACTTGACAAAAAAGAAGTTGAACGTGTCACGCTACAGAAAATTCCGTAATTTTCTTTCACTCTCTCTTATGTCATGAAAATGACATTAAACCCCCACTCCATTCTGATCTCATATATTAATTGCTAGATCAATGATTCATGATTCTCATATTAAAGCAAACATGGTCAAAATAAGTTCGCAGGGGCCGAGAAGACACGGAATGACTATCTCGTGTACTCAGACGACTACCTGAAATTTCTTGACACTTTCTCCTCACAAAGGATCATTCTATTTATTTTTCATACTTTTCTATCTGAAGAACCTGATCATGTAGTTCAAATCTCTGCAAAGGTGACAAATGTGATGGATTTGAGGTCATTTTTCATCAATCGTTTCAAGAAGGAAATGGAATTCTTAAGGCAGAGAGCGAGCAGAGCTCACAGTGGAAAAAGCCATGATTCACATCCAGCCTTAAGCACTATGATCATATTTTTTGAGGAAATTGGTGTTGCTTTGCCTATGACATTTTTCTGCCTGTCAGAATTTTAAACACAATCACCTGTTTAGAGGGATGGAACCGTCACATTTTCATGATAAGATAGCACCATCCGATAGAAAGAGACATCTTATTAACTTAATAGTCAAAGAGCCAGACTGATCCATACGATGCTGAATGATATTAATATTCTAATCTCAAGTTGTTTGCTGATGGTAATATATTTTGCCAATATACAAATGCAATTTGAATATATTGTTTTCTTTCAAATTAATTAATTCATACATACGAGAACATTATTATTAGGGATTATCACATCTCGAAAATTTGTTTTGGCCAGATTGGTTTGGGTCCAAATAAAACACCGTCCAAATAAAATCTGCCCTGAAAAGATATTTATTATGCTCTGAAGTCTCTCCAGACCCCAAAACACAGTAAAGGGGGTAACAGGAAGTATATAAAAAATATATATATTATCCTCTCATCCCTCCTGCCTACACAACTCCCTCCTGTCCCGTAAGCTTGGTCTTTGCAAGAGATGGTCCAAAAGATTGGCAGGACAGTTATCTATGATCATCTGACAAGTTTTTTTTTAGGTTTGAAATCCCGAGATCATGCGCTCTACTCCCAGGTGATCTGAAAAATGTGATGGTGCCACACAAAAAAAAAAGTGCAAAGGATGCAGTCTATCACATCCCACTCTGAAAGGAGGAGGACCTTCAACAACCATTCCTTATCCTTCCAAGCCAGAATGTCACAGAAAGGAATTCCGCTTTCCCGAACTTCAGGGAAAGTCCACCCAAGCTTGGCCTGCTACCCAAGTGGGCAATCTAGACTGGCTTCTCTTCTGAACGAGGGATGCCGGAGGTTGTGCAGGTGGAATGGAACGTGATGGCCACACATTTGCCCCCCTAGACTTTTCAGAAGGTAACCCATAAGAGAACCGCATTCCTAGACATCCTTGATACATGATACATGTGTAAAAATATTAGATAAAAAATGCAAAAGCTCAATAGGGTCTTATCAGAACAAATAGAGTAAAAGAAAAAGGCTAACCTTATAGGAGACACAACACCTAAAAAAACTATAATCCAGATGCTGCAACTTCAACAAATTGCCACGATTAAATAACGGGAAAATGAAAGTTATTCTAAGCTTACTGTGACGACAATTAACTAGTAGAGTTTATACAGGTCCTTCTCAAAAAATTAGCATATAGTGCTAAATTTCATTATTTTCCATAATGTAATGATTACAATTAAACTTTCATATATTTTAGATCCATTACACACCAACTGAAATTTGTCAGGTCTTTTATTGTTTTAATACTGATGATTTTGGCATACAACTCCTGATAACCCAAAAAACCTGTCTCAAAAAATTAACATATTTCAACCGTCCAATAAAATAAAAGTGTTTTTTAAAAACAAACAAAAAAACCATCAAATAATAATGTTCAGTTATGCACTCAATACTTGGTTGGGAATCCTTTTGCAGAAATGACTGCTTCAATGCGGCGTGGCATGGAGGCAATCAGCCTGTGACACTGCTGAGGTGTTATGGAGGCCCAGGATGCTTCGATAGCGGCCTTAAGCTCATCCAGAGTGTTGGGTCTTGCGTCTCTCAACTTTCTCTTCACAATATCCCACAGATTCTCTATGGGGTTCAGGTCAGGAGAGTTGGCAGGCCAATTGAGCACAGTAATACCATGGTCAGTAAACCATTTACCAGTGGTTTTGGCACTGTGAGCAGGTGCCAGGTCGTGCTGAAAAATGAAATCTTCATATCCATAAAGCATTTCAGCCGATGGAAGCATGAAGTGCTCCAAAATCTCCTGATAGCTAGCTGCATTGACCCTGCCCTTGATGAAACACAGTGGACCAACACCAGCAGCTGACATGGCACCCCACACCATCACTGACTGTGGGTACTTGACACTGGACTTCAGGCATTTTGGCATTTCCTTCTCCCCAGTCTTCCTCCAGACTCTGGCATCTTGATTTCCGAATGACATGCAAAATTTGCTTTCATCAGAAAAAAGTACTTGGGACCACTTAGCAACAGTCCAGTGCTGCTTCTCTGTAGCCCAGGTCAGGCGCTTCTGCTGCTGTTTATGGTTCAAAAGTGGCTTTACCTGGGGAATGCGGCACCTGTAGCCCATTTCCTGCACACGCCTGTGCACGGTGGCTCTGGATGTTTCTACACGACTCAGTCCACTGCTTCCTCAGGTCCCCCAAGGTCTGGAATCGGTCCTCCACAATCTTCCTCAGGGTCCGGTCACCTCTTCTCGTTGTACAGCGTTTTCTGCCACATTGTTTCCTTCCAACAGACTTCCCATTGAGGTGCCTTGATACAGCACTCTGGGAACAGCCTATTTGTTGAGAAATTTGTTTCTGGGTCTTACCCTCTTGCTTGATGGTGTCAATGATGGCCTTCTTAACATCAGTCAGGTCGCTAGTCTTACCCATGATGGGGGTTTTGAGTAATGAACCAGGCAGGGAGTTTTTAAAAGCCTCAGGAATCTTTTGCATGTGTTTAGAGTTAATTAGTTGATTCAGAAGATTATGGTAATAGGTCGTTTAGAGAACCTTTTCTTGATATGCTAATTTTTTGAGACAGGTTTTTTGGGTTATCAGGAGTTGTATGCCAAAATCATCAGTATTAAAACAATAAAAAACCTGACAAATTTCAGTTGGTGTGTAATGAATCTAAAATATATGAAAGTTTAATTGTAATCATTACATTATGGAAAATAATGAAATTTAGCACTATATGCTAATTTTTTGAGAAGGACCTGTATATATCATTTCCAAAATTGTTTAAAGAACATGTGTAACACAAGAACCTGATTTAAACATTAGGTCTTTTTTGGCCATAACTTATCTTTAAAAGTGGGCTTCCCTGTCAGCTTTGCACTGTGTACTCTTTTTAACATGACCCAGCAAACTCCCTAATTTTAACCTTTGCTAAATGGGCTCTCAGGTTGTGTCTGCAGTGTAGCTGCCAAGCAATTGACACAGCTCAGGAGAAATCAATGGTGAAGAATGAATCAGATTTAGAAATTTGCTAAAGAATAGCTGAGCCAGAGTGAAAGTCACACAGAATAAATAAATAGACCATAGAGAGGTAGTCTGAAGTTTAATTCAGTGATTTAAAGGTTAATTTTAAAAAAATGGTCAGTAAGAAGGCCTGGTCAGAACACTTGAATCGATATCCAAATAGGGGCCTTATAGAGTTCTATAGGGCAGTACCTGGGTAGTATAAAAAATACAGCAGTTGGCACAGAGTGGTGTTACTGGTCAATCTGGATGTTCATCAAATTGGCCAATTAGCAGAGTCAGTGGGCCAATTCCCAGGCTGGTTCAGTGGCTTTGCGATTGGCCTGTTGACTGGCTCTGTTGGCTAGGTACATTGACATTCAGATTGAGTACAAGTGCTTCTTGTCATCCGAGCTAGACAGCCAGGAACAATGAACATGCACCAACAAGCATCTCTGCCAAAGCCACCAAGGAGGACTAAGCAAAAGAAATTGGTGCTGAAGCGCAGATAGGTTCGTATGTGATAGATGCTCTGCATTTTTCTCTTTCTTAGGGCTAATTCAAATATCTATACAAATCAGCCCTAGATCGGACTGTAATGCACGGACTGGCCACGGGTCTCCTGCCCAAAAAAAGTTTCCAGGAAATATATAAATATTAAAAGAAATTAGGAAGCTGTTCGACCCGGTTGCGCCCGGGGAGTCAATCCTGCATTGCGGTAAATCTTGGCCCTATTGGTATGGACATCAAAATGCGTTTTTAAAAAGAGTCTTTTTAAAAGGGTTCTTTTAGGGGGAAAGAAATTAATTTTCAAAATGAATTTAATTTTATTTAACGTACAAAAAATTCCCAAAAAATTACCCCAAATGCTTTTTTTTCCTTTTTTAATTTAATTATTCACTAGGTCAGGCGTATTTTTTTTAACAAAAAATAACTATTTTTTCTCCACGCTGTGTCTTTAAATTAAGCAGGGTTAGTAATAGCCCCTTTTGATTTTGACCTCCCGATACCCCCCAGAGGGAAATTTTTTATATTAGAAATTTCAAAATAAAACGCAGTGCAAATGGAGGAAAATTTTAAAATGTTAAAATTTTTGATTGACAGTAAAGATATGCAGCATCGGGTACAGTGGGTGTTCTCTTCCCACAAACAAAGTACAGGCAGCTCCATATGTCATGGAATTTAATAAGGAAAGACTCGACGCCTGCAAGTGTGTGGGTTTTGCAAAAAAAAAACCCCGGGACAAAACCAGCTTTTTATTTTTCTCGTTTTTCTGAAAATAGGATTTTTTTTTCTATATTTTCGTTTGTTTATTCAGATTTGAGATTTCGGACTTAATTTTGCAAATTTGAAGTAGATTTAAGGTTTAAACTGTTTTCTTTGGAGGAATATGGAAAGGAAAAAAGGGCAGAAGTTGCTGATATCAACATTTTAGTACTTTGGCAGAGGGCCTGGTGACCCATCCAAAATTCCTTCAGCCTCCATATTGGAAAAAAACACATGTTTTTTTTGCCTTGTTTCTACCTATAAAAAAAAGGGAAAGAGGCCAACCATTTTCTAAAATTTTGTTGGATAGCCTTTTAATCGTTATTGGGGGGATGAGATTGCCGTATAATCGTCCCTTTTCGGCCAAAAAAATACGAAAAATAGCCAGACCAAAGTTAGCTATTGGCTGTGAGCTGTCCGCTTTTTCCTTGGACAAAACTTCAGAGGAAAAAAAAATTGTACATGTCGCAGTCTAATCTGATACTTGGATCACACCCGGTCACGCAAGCCAATTGTACGGGAAAACCTTTAGG
>JARQOD010000010.1:27475801-27555946 GCA_033576555.1 Oophaga sylvatica | reverse complement strand
CGCGACACCACCTTAGGTAGGAAGTCGCTCCGTGTGCGTAGCACTACACGATCCGTGTTATGTTTCGGTAGCTGAGGAGTGCAGGTAAAAAATGCAATACACCAGAGCAGTTGGAATCTATGAGATTGCAGTACCCTGACTAACCACCACAACTAGAGGCAGCCGTGGAGCGTTCCTAAGTTGGTCCTAGACGCCTCGTCACAGCCTGAGAAACTAACTACACCTAAAGATAGAAAGAGGAAAGCTATCTGCCCCGGAGCAGAACCCCAAAGATAATAGAAAGCCCCCAAACATGTAATGGCGGTTAGACAAGATGAAATACTGACACAGAAAGAAAATAGTATGAGCAAACGCTGGGGCCCAAACTAACTAAATAGAAAAGGATAGGAAGGGTACTTACTGCAATCCCAGAAAACCCTGAAAGGCACCAACTCTACTAATTTCAAAAACACCTGAGATCACACGACCTCTACCACCTAAATTAGTTCTCTGGTGTAACAAAATCAAAACAGCAGCCACAGAAAAAACTGCAAAAAGCAAAAGTACAAACATCAGTGGCTGAACAAAACTGAGAGGGCAGAAGCCCCCGGAGGGGACCCTGAAGGCCCCCACAGAAGTGCAGGACAAAATGCAAAAATATAGCACAAACACAAAAGAAGAAAAAGTCTTATCTGTTAGCAGGAGATGCAGACACGACACAGCAGGCTACAAGGGAAACTGGAATAAAGGATTCAGACCAGAACAATTGATCACCGGCAACCCTGATGGGAAGGTGACTCCCTTATATAAGACCAGTCAGTAACACCTGATTCCCAGTCCTCACAATCTTCACTGGACAGACTAGCACTGCTTGTAACCACCAGAGGGAGCCTCTGCTCAGAACTCATCTCAAACCCATTCACAACAGATCCGGGTGAAAACTCCAGGAAGGGAGGCGAGCAAGAAAGAGCCGCCAACTCAGAAACCCTTCTCAAAGAGGTGACCGCCACTAGGAAAGCAACCTTCCAAGAGAGCAAAGAAAGACTAACAGATTCCATAGGCTTAAAAGGCCCATGTTGAAGAGCCTCCAAAACAAGGTTGAGACGCCAAGGAGACACAGACGCCTTCCGCGGTGGAAACTGGCGGGTTACTCCGCGAAAAAAGGAACGCACGTCCTTATGCGAGGCGATAGCCTTTCGGAACAGCAAGGACAGAGCAGAAACCTGACCCCTCAGGGTGCTCACTGCCAAACCCTTGTCCAGCCCGAATTGCAGGAAGGCCAACAAATTGGGAATGGAAAAAATCCTCGGGTTCCTTAAAGAACCCGAACACCACGAAAAGAAGGCTTCCCAAGTCTTGTGGTAAATTCTAGTAGTAGCCAGACCTCTGGCCGCTCGCAAAGTGGCAATGACTTCGGCTGAAAAAACCTCGACGAGACAATATTCCGGTCTCAAGAGTCACGCCTTCAAACGCAGAGACATCAGGTCCGGATGACGAACGGGCCCTTGGGTTAACAGGTCCGGGCAAAGAGGAAGTGGAAATGGCGGTGCCGCCAGGAGTGACACCAGTGTCGAGAACCACGTTCTCCTTGGCCAATCTGGGGCTATCACTATAGCCGAGATTCTCTCTAGTCTGATCCGACGGAGTACCAGAGGTAGCAAAGAAATCGGCGGGAACACATAGATTAGTGTGAATCGGTCCAACGGAGCCACTAGAGCATCCACCGCTACAGCCTTCGGATCCTTGTACCTGGACATGAATGTCGGTAACTTGGCATTGAACCTGGATGCCATCAGATCCACTTGAGAAGTTCCCCAACGGGAGCACAGTAGTGCAAAAATTTTCGGATGAAGACTCCATTCTCCGGGATCCAACTTCTCGCGACTTAAAAAGTCCGCCGTGATATTCTGAACTCCTGGAATGTGGATCGCAGAGAAGGCTGAAACTCTGGTCTCTGCCCATATCAGGATCCGAGATACCTCCACCATGAGTCTGGAACTCCTTGTCCCGCCTTGGTAATTGATATATGCGACCGCCGTCGCATTGTCTGTCTGCACTCGGACAGGCAGACCGCTTAAAGGGACCGTCCAGTGTTGGAGGCAAAGGAAAATCACCCTCAATTCGAGGATGTTGATCGGCAAGACAGACTCTTCCGACGACCATACTCCCTGAGTCCAGAGATCGTTCCAGACACCCCCCCAGCCTGTCAGGCTGGCATCGGTGGTTATGACCGACCACTTCGGAGGGAGGAAGGACTTTCCCAGGGATAACTCTTTCGGACGTATCCACCATCCTAGAGACTCTCGTACCCTGTGGGGGATGATGACACTGTAATCCAGTGAAAACTGCGATCGATCCCAACGGCTCAGAATGAACCTTTGGAGGGCCCTGGAATGAAACTGGGCAAACGGAAGTGCTTCCATGGATGCCACCATCAACCCCAGAAGACGCATACAGCTTCGCAGGGACATTGCTGTCGAAGACTTCATAACCCGTGCATGTCGAAGGAGACATGCTTGCTTGTCTGGAGGCAGGGACACCACTGCTCGCACCGTGTCGAAATGCATCCCCAAAAACAGGATTGACTGCGACCGTTCCAGAGACGACTTCTCCCAATTGACCAGCCACCCAAAGTCCTCCAGGAGCTGAAGGGATAGATTGCGAGCAGTTACCGCCTCCTCCTTCGAAGACGCCACAATCAGAAAGTCATCCAGGTAGGGAAGAATCGTAACCCCCTGCCTTCAAAGAATCGCCATGAGAAACGCCAGAATTTTTGTAAAACTCTGGGCGCTGAGGCCAACCCGAATGGCAGAGCCACAAACTGGTAATGGTCCTGACTTATGGCAAAACGAAGGAAGCATTGGTGGGCCCTTCCGATTGGGAAGTGCAAATAAGCGTCGCGAATGTCGTTGACAATAAAAAGCGTTCTGCGACAGGGCGCGCCAAAACAGAGCGAAGCGACTCCATGCGGAATTTCCTGGCGTGGACATGCCGATTCAATCTTTTGAGATCCAGAATGGGCCGAAATTTGTCCTCTTTTTTGGGGACCACAAAGAGGTTAGAATAAAACCCTCTTCCCCGGCCCTCCGGCGGAACCGGCACCACCACACCTTTCTGCAGAAGGGAATCTACCTCCCACAGCAGAGCGGCAAAAAGCTCGGGCTCTGACGGAACGCGAGGTTGACAAAAAAAAACTGTCTGGGGGTCGAGAAAGAGACTTCTATGAAGTAGCCTGCCAACACAACCCGTGTCACCCAGGCGTCCGACATGCGGGAAGCCCAAGTCGGTTTGAATAGGAATAGATGACCCCCCACTCAAGAGCGCTCGAGTGAGACCCAGGCGTCAGTCCGCCTTAGCGGGCTTTTTGCCAGCTTCCCGCTTGTCTGAACGGAAGTTCTGTTTCCAGGGTATGCGGAATTTCTGAGAATTCCCCCTTTTTTTTTTTTTTTTTTTTCTTTTTTAAAAAGAGAGGGACGACCCGAACCCCAGAGGGCTGACTGGATCATCCCCTGGACCGAAAGGACCGCCGACAACTACCGGCACAAGTCCTGCCAGACGCAGAAGTCACAGCTCTGCGCTGCGGTAAAGCTGTTTATTTTGCCTTTACCTTGGCAATCAGCTCCGTGAGGTCAGGTCCAAATAGCTGACCACCTTGCAAGCTAGCAAACCACTGTTTGGAAACTGCGTCCACTGTCTAAGGCACAGTGCTCTTCTGACTGTGACTGCCGAGGATTGCGCCCTGGATAGCAGTGATGCAGTATCCTCCAAAAACTGGAAAAACCCATCTACCTCGATAGAGGAGATCCACCTTGCCACGCCGTCCGTAGACGGTCCAACCGGCACAGGGAAACTTTACAAGCACACATGGATTCTTAATACTGAATCCATGATCCGCGGCCTCGCAGATGGATTTTTCTGCCATCTACGTTTTTTGTCCAGCGGGTCCTGCAGACTCGCCTACCCCTTAACAGGAGGATTTTGCTAAGCTGGGATAAAGGGACATCCACTTCAGGAGAAGGATCCAATTATCATTAACTCCGTAGAACACGGAAACGGTGTCTCAATTTTCTGGACACAGGCGGTCCTTCTCCACTGCCCCATTAAGCTCATCCAGTGATGGTAAAGCTTGATCGTGATTGAAAACATCCGGGCCGACTTACCAGGATGTCCAGATACCTCCTCCGGTAACTGTAACGCCTCCAATAAAAACCTCTTTACGGCCCAAAAGGGAGGCAGAGTGTCCCTGCCGATCCTCCTTGTCCGAATCGGACATTTTCGTTACGCGGGAAGGAAGGCACCGGCTTGTGTCGCTTCCTGACATGAGAGGATCTAGCTGACACTCAATATAGAAAATCAGACAGGCCATCAATAGAAACTAGCGAGGGACCGCTGCGCTTGACGTCGTCCAGGTCTGCGCGTCCGATACGCGAGACTGATCCTGTAGCGGATCTGGGAGACGGATGCACAGTATATGGCAGGTTAACACTGTCAGTAACTAGAAAATGTGGTTTCTTAAAGAAAAAACAAAACGCTGAAGGGTTAAAGCTCTTAAGGAGAGAGCTACCCCAGCTGTCCCCATTAAGAGTTAACCGCCTAAGAAGGGGTTAAAGTCGCAGACTCCCCACAACCTTAATAATGAAAAGGGTGTGCGAGCCCCAAGTGTCTCTTATAAGGCAGCAGCTATAGGACAGCTATGCCACACTTAACAAGAAAAAACGTTCACAAGATCGCTAAAAAATTGCGCTGTTTGTAAATCGCAATGACCGCCAAAGTCATTAAGGGGATCGCTAACCGCCTATGCGTTGTTAGTGAGATCGCCCAGATTGGCAGCTACTAGCGACATTAAAAATGGTCACACAAACGATCGCATAGTATGCGTCGTCGTTAGCAGGAACGTATAGTGGCAGTATTACTGTCGCAGACTCCCCACAACCTGATTATTGAAAAGGTGTGCGAGCTTTGAGATAACAGCTGCAGGCAGCGCAGTCTGCCACCCATTTGTGCCTCAGAAAGGCGCCCGCGCTGTGGGGGTGAAGGGGTTAAGCTTCTGCCCTATGACGGGGAGAAGCGACTCACCCAGCTGGTCGCGGTGCAGCGCTGCCGAGAGGGGAGGAGAGCGATGTCCGAGGGAGCTTTCAGCCTGTCAGTAATGGCCGCCGCGCTGTGCCTCCGTGTGCTTCATGAGAGAAGCCGGAAAAGGAGACTGCCGTAAAGCGCGCGCTCAGAGCGGCGCGAAATTCAAATAAAAAAGGCGCGCAGCTCCTCTCTCCCCCGTTCCTATGTCCTGCAGGCATCCACCTGCGGACAAAAAAACACACAGTCACCGCATGTATACTGTAACAGCGACTGCCGCAGCAGTCGCTGAAAACACTCAAACACATATTAAATGTGGAGTACTCACCAGCCGAAAGCGCCACAGGGACCCCCAGGGGTTTCTGGCGCTTGCCCATGCTTCCCCCCAGGGCGGGGATCGCAGTGACCCCTGCAGCGCTGTTTGCGTCCCCGCCAGGGAAGCCATCCTCATCCCCCCGGGCTGGCAGGGTTCTGCAGGGACCACCATATAGGGTAATACAGATCCGCCAAGGGAGAGGTGGGGGTCCAGCAGCGCTGAGACCCCTGAGACCTCTAGACCACATTAGGTGATCCAAGTCTCTTGTCCGATAAAAAATAATAAAATCTTCTGAGGAGCTGCTTCCAGCAGCGACTATCTTCTCTGACCTCAAATTGAAAACTGGAGAGCTGAGTAGGAGGAGCCCGAGCTGGAGGGGCCGGTCAACACTCTTTTTAATCTGAGGTGTCTATCTCGTCTGGGCTCCGCCTACCCACTAGTTATGACTAGTGTGTCTCCTTTCCTTCCGTTCTGCTGCTGAAAGGTAGTTTGCACATCTCCTGTTCACGTCCGGAGACTACTGGCCTGGACCATGAATAAGTCTCCCGTGAAGCAATTTGATCATCTCTACTATTCCCTTTCCCTTACACACAAATATTCTTTTTTGCTGTGCTGTCACCCTCTACCTGATGCTTGAAAAAGGAGCTCACCCCCAAAATGTCAAAACAGTCCATTCCCTATCCATGATGCCCCCATGAAAGACTGGTTGAATCTACAGCTGATGCAGCTCACTTCATGAATTTGCATTTGCATTGTTTCAAAGGACTTACTGGTAATACGAGCACTAAAGGCTATCCTATACAGCAAATATTGGTCTTGTAGCCAAGTATTTCCTTTTCTACTTACACTATCTTATTGGAATACTTGCTACAAGTAAATGGGATCAGCTTTGAAAGCTAAAATTAATCATTTTTTGCCCTTTTCATTGTACCTTGCATTTGCATTTTTTTGAGTATATAGTCATCCCCTACCTGTGCAGTTTATTCAGTGTTTATGGCTTTATGTCCCTATCTCTGTTGCTAATCTATGAGCTGTAACGTTCTCTCACTATCCAGGTTGATTCTAAAATGGCTGCTGTAATCCTTGTCTCTGTTTTTATGCTGGCTAGAATAGTTATTTCTAATTGGCTGCACTATACCATGTGATGTAATAGCTGCAAGGCATTAAGGGTATGCCACACTAAACAGCGTCGCTAACGAGATCGCTAAAATACGTCACTATTTAGCGATCTCGTTCGTGACGCTAACGTGTGTGGCATGTAGCAACGACATGGCCCCTGCTGTGATCTCGCTGATCGTTCACTAGAGTTCTGGACCGTATTTAGATCGTTGGCGTCCCGCTGGTGAGCCTATATCGCTGTGTCTGGCCCTTTTGTGAGCGATGTGCGCTGTTTTTTACATCGCAATGACCGTTAAAGTCGTTAATGAGATCGCTAACCGCTTTTGAGTCGTTAACGAGATCACTAAGTGTGGCAGCTACTAGAGACATTAAAACGATCACAAAAACGATCTCATTAGCTTGCGTCGTTATTGAGATCGCTAACGAGATCACTAAGTGTGGCAGTACCTTAAGTGAGGAAGCCCAACCGGCAACATCCGAGGTCATGTGGACCCTCTCTAGCTAATGCAATCTTATCAGAGGCTACTTTAGATGTTTTGTGTGAAGCAAATTGAAAATTGTTCAGATTTGTTCAGTTCAATGAATTCCTGAAAATTGAACACGAATTTGAGTTACATCAAATTGATTAATACATTCTATAGATAGAATATTACTGTATTTTTTTTATCTTTCTTTCTTTGAATCATACAAATAGTTGAGCAATGATGAAAAAAGGACTGATGTTCATACTATCTAGTGTTAAAGAGGAATATAAAACAGGAAATTGAGGTCTTCACTTGCTCCTCTATTTTTTGAATTGCAATCAGCTTGTCAAGGTTGTATGGAAAATTATTGAATTACACAGATACTTTTCAATCTTCTGTTTTCCTACTTGAATCTAAGCTATCAGCAGTCAATCCCCAGGGGAAATAGAGAAAGGTTTGCTACCTGAAAGGTAGATGAAATAGAACTGCCATAACATATCTTCCTACTCAAACGTATGAGTTAGTTTAAAGTTGTTAGATCACTTGGCAGCTCCATGCATCTCCTTCTTCCTTTATCATTGCAGTTCTTATTAATGTGAGCTTGATTTCCTTGAGAATGATCGGTGAGAGGCTGATATGTGACAGTCACTTTCTTCATGTGCCATGAGTGCTGATTTCCCCAATGAGTGTTTAAATGGAGGGAAAAGAGGAAGACTAAGGAAGTTATCAGGGATCAGCCCGTGGAGGTCAGTCCGGCAGCTGTTGTTCCTTCCGTCTGGATAAAATATTTTACTCTATTCATGTAAATCCAAATGGAAAGAATAGATATTTAATAGGCGAAACATATTAACTTTGAATTTTCTAAAAAAAAAAAAATCAGAATTATTTTACGATTAGATTACGGCAACCGGATGCCGTATCGTAGGATTCTAATGAGCCCAGAAGGGGTAAAAAAAAAATGCAAAAATATAACACTTCTCCATGGCAATGATGATCAATTCTGCTGAAATTCAACTTTGGCAGTTCGATCCAAAGTTAATTAGGAAATTAGGGTTGTATTGAATTTGATATGATTTGAATACTCCCTTTTATGCTCTGAGGTCTCTTAAGAACAAAGAATAATATATGCTGAGTCAAAAAATTTTCTTTAAAAATATTATTGGCCTTATTGCTCACCTGTCCCACTGTCACATCTTCTCTCTATTTTGGGGCTTCTGTTGTGACATCACGATACAGATCGTCATAAAGTGAATCTCCTGAGGTGTTGACTAGGCTTGAGCGAAACGCTCCGCATTTAGAAGTGAGAGACCTACTCAGGGTTGGCTACATTATTACTTGATTAGCAAGAAGTAAATCACCTAAAATTTGAATTTGGGGGAATCCAAGTTTTTTTTGTAAAATGTTATTTGATTATCAATATTTCCGCAGTTCCCCTCCTACTCCTCCTGTCCTCTTCGAGACACTTACTATGATCTTCTAGGTACCTCTGGTCCTCTTCTATCTTTATGTTAGTCTTCAACCACAAGAGGGCTGACTAACCCTCTTGACAAAGGTCACACCATGTTATGACTTGCGTTGCCAGGTGGGGGTCATAAAATTTTTAGTTCTACTAAGTGCCAAAGACGCCATAGGCCTTTGTCATCATAGAAGAGGACTAAAGGGAGTAGTTGGAGGGTATGCTTCTGATATGAAAATTAAATTTAAAGTCAAATTCACACTAATGGACAGTTTATATTTCATTTAGCTCACTGCTCACATACATATGCAAAAGGCTGTCACCTCAAAACATATTTTTTAATGAGAATCCATGTGTATACTGCTGTACAATCTGTATCCTGTATATAAATCTAGCATTTAGCTATTCAGCCAGGGTCAAATATCCAATGTTGTTATATAAAAAAAATACATTTAATTCATGCAATTTTTCCAACATTGACAGAATGCGTGAGCTGAACCATCCAGTTATGAAGAACATTAGTTGATGCAGAAGAGGAACAAAGCAATAAGATCTATACAAGGAGGCACCAGAAATGTTCTCGTCTCATACATATTCATCGTTCATAAAGGAAGTTCTGTAGGAAAGAGTTCACATGTAACAAACTTGGAATAAAATGCAGTCAAGCATCTTTTCGTAGGTCGATAGAACTAAAATGACTAAAACATCCTCGGAGGAACACAAGATGAATTATGCATCATATAGGGAACTTTGCTAATTCTCACGTTAAAGTGAATTTTGTGATGTTCAAAAGAACGTAAAAGCATATTTCAAGCTAGTCTTAAAGTAGCAGACTAGCAATTTCATTTTTTTATTTTTTCTGTAACCAGTTTCCCTATTAGCCAGTATGTTCCATTGGAAATTAAAATTCACAGATTCTATTTCTTCGGTTAAGTCTTGTAATCCCATGGTAAATCCTTGGTAATTACATATATTTCTCTTTGAATGGGGTCACCATATCAGTCGCCAGAAGTTCCGGTGTGATCAAACTGCACAGACTGTACCACACAAGTTCTTCACAAAGGAAACAGAAACTCCTATCAACTTTCTTTCTAAAATGAAAATCCACATATTATTTCTCTTCAGTTATGTGTTGTGATCCCATAATAAATTTTTGAGAATTACATATCATTCTCATTTCTGAATGGAATCACTGTCTCATTCAACAGAAGTTCCAGTGTGATGAAACTGCACAGACTGTACAACACAGGTTCTTCACAAAGGAAACAGAAACTCCTACCATCTTTCTTTCTAAAATGAAAATCCCCAGATTATTTCTCTTCAGTATGTGTTGTGATCCCATAATAAATTTTTGAGAATTACATATCATTCTCATTTCTGAATGGAATCACTATCTCATTGAACAGAAGTCCAGTGTGATGAAACTGCACAGACTGTACAACACAGGTTCTTCACAAAGGAAACAGAAAACTCCTACCATCTTTCTTTCTAAAATTAAAATCCACAGATTATTTCTCTTCAGTTATGTGTTGTGATCCCATCATAAATTTTTGAGAATTACATATCATTCTCATTTCTGATTGGAATCACCATCTCATTCAACAGAAGTTCCAGTGTGATGAAACTGCACATGCTGTACCACACAGGTTCTTTAGAGAGGAAACTGAATTTTAGAAGCATTTTATAAGAGTTTTTTTTATTTCATAAAGCATTTTTGCAGTCATATGGGGAAGCCTGCTTGAATACATATGCAAAACTACACCATATCCTGCTCCCTGATGCTTCCCCAGGGTGAGAAATAGTGCTGGGCAAATTTTTTTTTGAGAATTTCAAATCGAATATCTAATTGTTTGAATTTGCATGGAACTTGGAATTTCAGGAAATTCGATTCAAACCCAATCCTTCGCAGATCGAGCTACTTATCTCTAATGGCAAGATTTTGACTAAAGCTTGACATAGGCTTCACTTGCTCTTGAGCTGAAAAGTTGCCACCGGTTCACATAGGCCAATAAGTATACAATTTTTTGCATGGAATTTGCTATTGAGCTGTCTACCTTTCTTTCTATTATTAAATGTTGTTATATGCACATTTGTATATTTGCCAAATTTGGCGCTTTTTCCCTATGGTTGTTTGGATCAAAGGAATGATCAGCAATAACTTTTTACAAGCACTTTTATTACTTTCACCTGGTCACTAATTACAACACATATTACACAGTTTATAATCTTCATGGTAGTTAGATATTATGTACTTTATTGTATATATATATGGATTATTTAATATCATACATTAGCATTGTATGCATCTAACACTTTGCATTGCAAATATGGAAAATAATCTGTTGTATTGTACAAATGGATTAATTGATCACTGGCACATTGATCACTGCTTGAAAAACTCCTACTGTAGTTGTCTGGACTAAAATGTCTCATATGGGCTAAATAAAGTCCCCAAAAGAGATGAGAGGATTGTTACATGCAACCGCAGACCACAGTCCCAGTCAATGCTTTCCGGTAATGGATAGGAGTTGAGTGAATTTTCCTTGCTTCCTGGTTCCCTGTAGCTTTGTTTGATGCTCCAGCCTGGCATGACGTAAATTTTGAGGTTAACAGGTAACGTCTCGCCAGAACGACTAATCATAATCCTAGCCTGGGATCCCGAAGGGTAACAAAATTTCCTCAACTCCTGTTTAAGACCAGAGAGCAGTGACCTGGACCATGGAGCATCTCTAGTTTTTACTATACTAAGATTTTGGAGTGCTGCCTCTTTACTTTTTTGATCACCTATCTATATATTATGGCAAAGCCAGTAGGACTGGATTAAATCCTATCACTGGAGGTCTTATTTATATGCAACTGGCTAGCTTTAACTAAGAACCAGGGACTATGTTCACTAGGTTTGTCAGTCTGCTGAATGAAGCAGAATCAAGTGTTCTGAAGCTGGTGAGTGACCAGCCAAAGTGTGAGACATGACAGAGTCTCTCTCAACTTGGAGACTTCATGGGTCAGCTAGGAAACCTGAGCAGTCTGCATGTTGGAGCTACAGAGAAATGTGTGGAAGCTGCAGCCTGTTCAATGTGAACTATGCATGTTCTTGAACACTTCTATTTGGCACTGGACTCTATCTATCTGTCTATTTTTGTCCCATAATTTCTCATTCTGCACACTGCATTAAAAGCGTTCCCCAATCCATTTACAAGAATGCCCTTGAAAATGACAATGAATATATAAGCATGATACGTATAGAAGAAGCAAGAGATAAAGAATAATTTGGTCACTGACCACAGCTGTCAAGTGAATTGAGACCTATAGCAGCTTTTGCTCTGGCCTTCAGATTTTTACATGATTTATTTTATTACTAAAACATAAGGGTCATGGAGGATAACCAACATGCTGTGAATCACAAGGGATCTGCACTTTCATTGCTGGAGATTAGGTTAATATGCATCAGTTTTTGCGCTTTTTTTGCATAAATCAGGAGACAGAATGTATTAACATTGAAATAGATGCTAAATAAAATATCCAGTACTGATGTGTTTCTATGCTGGAAGTTATAGCATCCAGATCCAGGAATGAAATCTATCTTGTTCTTTAAGACAGTTTTGTAAAATTGAAACATCTTGAGGATTTCTAAAATATGTTTTAAAGACTTCAGTCTTTCAATGATGGGAAAATGGACTGAGATATTCTCTGAATATTTGGTTTTTACCACTTGTTAAATGCACATTTAAATGCATGCAACTACTCTCATAGCACACTGGACCGGTGATGACTGTCTTGGATGATTGACAGGTAAATAGCCCGAGTTCAAGAGTATTTGGGAGGCGCTGCGTAGGATTGAACCATCAGGATGATGTTGTTTGGAAATGTAAATTAAATGATTAAAAAGACTGTTTATGTCAAAGTCAGACTGCCTTCTGGTCAATAAAGACACTTGACATGGACATAATTGAAAAAAAAAACCCTAACGTTTCTCTACAATACAATAATTTTTGGACAATTCTTTTTTTGCAAGAACAAGTGTTTCTTTCTTAATTTACAGCTATTTTATTTTTCATTGCATTTCCTTTTCCAAAAATGTAGAATTTGCACTTTTGGTGCCGTTTTTGCACATTTTTACATTATAACAAATGATCAAAGATTCCTCTAAACCCCAATTCACAGGTCCATGTTTCACATACATGTTCTATGTAATGAAAAAGGTTTTTCAATCCGGCTAAGGGTATCAAAAGTAAAAAATTTTACTGTGACTTCAATAAAATAGTAGCACGGTCATCAAAAAATAACTGACACGTTTCGGGTCTGGCTGACTTAGAATAAAAGTCAGCCAGACCAGAAACGCGTCAGTTATTTTTTTTATGCCATGCTATTATTTTAATGAAGAGTTTTTCCTTTAATTTGCTTGGCAGGATAGAAAAACCTGTTTGGTCACTTGGAAAAAAAGCAGCTTGATGCAATATTGATTGGTGGACTGTATCCAAAAACTTTCTTATACATGTTCTATCGGCACATGTCCAAGAAAGTATTTGGATGAAAGCTTTTCAATCCTTATGTAGGCCCCCAGTAAAACAACTCTGCCTACACTTATCTCTGGTGCTAGCACCGTTCCAGCATTGTTGGCACTGTGTCTCGTTCCAGCAGTTTTGGCACTGCATCCCGTTCCAGCAGTGTTGGCACTGCGTCTCGTTCCAGCAGTGTTGGCACTGCGTCTCGTTCCAGCAGTGTTGGCACTGCATCCCGTTCCAGCAGTGTTGGCACTGCATCTCGTTCCAGCAGTGTTGGCACTGCGTCTCGCTCCAGCAGTGTTGGCACTGCGTCTTGTTCCAGCAGTGTTGGCACTGCATCCCGTTCCAGCAGTGTTGGCACTGCATCCCGTTCCAGCACTGTTGGCACTGCGTCTCGTTCCAGCAGTGTTGGTACTGCATCTCATTCCAGCAGTGTTGCAGTGTTGGCACTGCGTCTCGTTCTAGTAGTGTTGGCACTGCGTCTCGTTCCAGCAGTGTTGGCACTGCCTCTTTTTCCAGCAGTGTTGGCACTGCCTCTCCTGGGGGTCTTGTGAGATCTCACTTCCTCCAGATGTATTTGATTTGTCTGAAGGTGAGGAGAGTGAACAGTTCTCTGATTGGCAGTGGGGATTGAGTGACATAACAACGTCATGTGATCCCTTGGAGAGCCAGTGACAACACTGCTAGAATGCCGCCAGCATCATAGGTGAGTACTAGTGATATTGTTATGCTGTGGGCAACACAGATTGACAAGGTGTTGTTCGAGAAGTGGACAACCCCTTTAATAAATACATTTATCAGTAACGTGATAATATAAATGTGATAAAAATGATTTGGCGTGTAAAAATTACATGTTCCATAACTACTAAAAATGGCTACCATCATAGTGCCCAAGCACATTACACTAATATTATCCAAACTCATGCTTGGCAGATGTCTAGAAAAAAAATCATAGAATGTTAGAAGTTGAAGGGACCTCCAGGGTCATCGTGTCCAACCACCTGATCAATGCAGGAGTCACTAAACCTTCTCAGACAGATGTCTGTCCAGCCTTTGTTTGAAGACTTCCATTGAAGGAGAACTCACCACCTCTCGTGGCAGCCTGTTCTACTCATTGATCACCCTCAATGTCAAAAAGTTTTTTTCCAATATCTAATCTGTATCTTCTCCCTTTCAGTTTCATTCTATTGCTTCCATTGCTTCTTGTTCCTTTAATTTTCAGTTGAAATAGTCAAATAGTCAAAATGCCCAATCCTTTACTCTCAACAGAGATACACATGGTTTTTGGCGACTGCTTCAATTGAAAATACACACTTGATCAAGTATAATGAGTGCTAATGTGTATCAGGTCGGGTGCGTCAGAAGGAATAATTGCCAAACTAGAGTTTACTAATTTACCTATCCATTCACCCAGGTCCTGTCACAAAGGACATAAAACCCGCCACAGAATGATGAAAAAAGAAGAGTTTTTGAATGCAAATGCTATGAAAAAAAAAGATTTTTTGCCTCATCTTGTTTTTTTTATAAATCTTAAACTTTTCTTTTTCCCCTAATCTAAAAAAAAAACAATGGTAGACATTTTATTGTTCTCGACTAATGGGACTTTTGGCTGTCTTTTATGGCTTTTCACAACTGTCTTCAAATGCCAAAAGTGTTTCTTGAAATGAAATGTAAGAATGTCCACATGGTTCCATCTAATTGACAATCTTGTAAACAAGCAAACCATTAAACAACCTCCTTGTGTTGGCAGCGCTGAGTGCCAGCTCCCTCCGTAGAGCGCTCTTACTCACATGTAGCTGGCTGTAAAGTGACTCAAATCACATATTCTACAATTATTATGAATCATGACGGAGGTTTGTTTCTTGCTGTGGTTATTACATTTGAAGGAATCCTGTTTTATTTGTATTTATTTTCTTTAGCCAAATACAACATTTTTAATTCCAAATTTGCAAATTTTTTTTTTCATATATATATATGTTAGTAAGAGTAAAAAGATTACGGCCATTAAGTTGGTCAGGGGGCTCAGTGGTTAGCACTCTTGTCTTGCCTGGACTGGAATCTAGGAGAAATGCTACATGAAGTCCAATGTTTTATTCCAGGCACTCTAACCAAATAATGGGAAAATGTAATCTGCAATCCGCCATTATCTACATGATGATGAGACATCAGCTACGGCAACTAGAGGACATATTTTTTTCCCTACTTATTGTCAAATATCTTCCTTCAGCTAACTTATAAGGAATCCAATTCTAATGGAAGAGTCAGACGGCCATATAACTCGGACGACGATGACAACACAATTCTCGGACTGGCCGTCGGCTCTCCCGGTCGAAGCATGACAGCTGCATAGAAATACATGCTATCAGGATTGGGTTGGAAGAGCCGCCGGCCAGTGCGATCCTCATCTGAGTTAAATGTCCATCTGCCTCTTCCTTTACTGTGAGGGTTTCCCATATGCAATACATCTGTCAACTCTTATCAAAAATGTGAAGTACCTCTTTTTTTATTATTTAGAGATCTGAAGAATTCTTAAAAACTTCTGAGAATAAATTAGAACTTGTGTATAAAGCAAATATTTAAAGTCTAAACTTTCATTTTTTTTGTCATTTTGTCTAGCTTGGGAAGTTAATAAACTTTACAAATCCCTTTATTTTGGAATTTGTCTCCATTGCTGCCAAAAAAAAACCAAAACACGAATGCATGTGGTTTCCAAACATTAGCTTTTCTTAGCTCAATGAAAGTTTTTATCTGGAGTACTGATGCTTGCAGTGAAAGGCTCAAAACTAGTGATGAGCGAGTATACGCGTTGCTCGGGTTTTCCCGAGCATGCTCGGGTGTCCTCAGAGTATTTGGGTGTGTTCAGAGATTTAGCTTTTATCACCGCAGTTCCTGTGGAGGCATCTCTACACAATACTCACCTTTTTTAACCTTTTCTCCTCAATCATCCATACCATCTTTATGCATTTATTCCCCCTTATTAAATATTCAATACCCCAATTGGGGCATCCTCTACTGATTATGGCCTCTTTCACACATCCGTTTTTTGACTTCAGGCACGATCCAGCGTGATGTTAAAATAACGGATCCGGTACCGGATGCGTTTTTTTTACCATTGACTTTCATTAGCGCCGGATCGCGCCTGATGTCATTGCGTTGTATCCGTTTTTGTCCGGATCCGGCGGAAATGTACATTCCGGCGGCCGGACAAAACGGTGCATGCAACGTTTTTTTTTGTTTGCCGGAGCCGCCTGATAGTGCCTGAAGCGGCGCATCAGGCAGCTGGAAATAATAGAAGTCAATGGAACCGGATCAGACTTTTGTGCAATCCGTCAAAAGTCTGATCCGGATTCTGGAAATCAGGGACTACTACTACTGCTACTACTACTACTACTTTTTCCACTGTCTCCGGACCTGCAAAACCTTCTTTTTCCGGGTTCAAAAGTTCAGGTCGGATCCAGCAAAAAAACTGATCCGTTGCATCAGTTTTTTCATTTCAGCGCCGGATCCGTCCCTTCAGGCATTCAACGGATTATGCCTGACACAAAAAAACGGATGTGTGAAAGAGGCCCATGTTGGCTGGTGAGCTATATTTTATCTACTATTAAATTGCCCGGTTGTGTTGGGTTCAGATTTACTGATTATCACACAAATTATTATTAATTGTGTGAATCTCTTTTCCATTGATTCTATACACCGTGAATCTATCTAATATGTTGTGTCAAGCCGAATGTGTTGATCCTACTATTTCTATTCAGTATCCTCTGCACTTTTTATAGTACAAGTTTTACAGAAAAGAACGCCCTGTTAAGCAGAAAACAGATGATTCTTGCCAAACCTAAGGACCCAAAATATTGAAAAAGTTACAGTAAGATATTTTGTCAGTTAAACATTTTTATTTTTCACCAGTAAATGTTCCCCATGAAATAGAAACTTATTTAAGAAAGTCGAGAGATGAATTCTTCGCGACTAAGATTGACTTCTTGTTTTCTCCAAATACAATTACTTTAACTGGATGCCTAGTGGAGGCACCTTAGGGAAATTAAGCCCTGCATTTTTCTTGTCTTCAGATCTATTTTATGCTTGGCTGGAGTAATACTAAGGATACACATTGTGAGCATAACGTAACTATGTGGATTTATACCTCATTGTCACTTACATGTGGAGATTGACACCAGGACTATGGAATGTGGGAATGATATAATATATCAGTCATATAATAAACATAGGCAGATTGCTCTATGAGAAATATTGAGTCTTTCTAGAAGCCATTCAATGAAAAATATGCAAAAAAAGTAACAGGAATTTTCATTTGAAATAACCGGTCAATTTTGGCACCCCATTCCAAAAGTTGGGTTAGATTATGTATGTATTCTAATGATAAGATAGGGGTTTCCAATATGTGACCTTCAAGCTGTTGGGAAACTATAACATCTATCATGGAACGTCAAGAAACTGAAGAGTAGAGTCGAGTGAATATGTTCGGAATCGGTTGCCAAATCTGAATTTGCCATATTGGTGCCATATTACTATTCTATTCATGACGAATTTATGTTTGATGATTGGTTCCGAACATATTCATTCATTTCTACTTCCATTGACTCCAATGACTTTTGGCTGTGTTTGGCGAATATTGCAAAAACAATATTCACCACTGATCGTAATTGGAATCAAATTTTGAAAAATTCACTCAACCCTACTGAAGAGCCTTGGACTAGTGTTTTTAAACTTGTGGTTTGTAGCTAAATGTACGTCTTCAAGATGTCTTTGTCATTTGCTGTGCTCTCACGCCACATGATGAAGTCTACCAGTCCAAGGCTCACCCTTAACCTACAGTACATCTCCATGTTGCTAGATGATAGTGAATGTTGTAAGTTTGAACAGCTGGAGAATTGAGAGCCACTAGTCTAATTCTCACCTTAAGGCCTCATTCACACCTCTGACTTTTTCTGTAGGAGAAAATAGGACCAAATATTCTTATCAGACTCTTATCAGAGTTTGATCAGAGTGCGGTACGAGCGTCATCCGATTTTCTTGTACACGGAGAAATAAAAAATAAAAAATTCTCCTTCTCCATTCTGGCAGTTTGTGAAAACCGGACCGCACTTGGTTGCTATCTGAGTTCAGTCAGTTTTTCACGGACCCATTGACATGCATTGAAGATTTTGATTCGAACTTCGGATAAAAATTGATTGGACAAGTATCTGATATTTGCCTTGGACCACTCAGTCAAAAAAAAAATCAAACATGTGAATGGTCCCATAGAATATCATGGATATGAGTGCTATCTGTGAAAAAACACAGATAGCACTCATACACAAATATCAGACATCTGAATGAGGCATAAATCTCTTTGCAAATAGGTTTGAATAATGAGCATGTTTGAAGGCCTCTTTATCCAACACTATTGTTTATCAATGTCATTTTGCAGTGTTTTTGACTGCATAAACAATAGGGTATACTAACCTTCATTGGGTTAACCTTGTTCAATTGTAGTGCAGGTACATCGCTCTTGATTGTTTCCTTGTCTTTTCTGTGAAAACCAGGTCTTGCTTTGTAAAGCATCCCACTTCAGTACTCATCTAAGTAGACCAAAAGAATCTTCTTTTAACCTTTGGACTCGTGCGCATAATAGACTTTATCGGACAAGTGTTATCCGTGGTTTTCACAGCTAGCACTCGTACCTACAATATTCTATTGTCCAAATTTCTCTTTGAACTGAGTGGTCCTCAAAAAAAATTGAAGACATATCTGATTATGGTCAAAGTGTTGGATCAAAATTAACAACTCAAGTCTTTGGGTCCGCAAAAACAAATGGACCACACTTGGATGACAACCAAGTGCGGTCCAACTTTCATGGACTTCAAATAAAAAAGAAGGGGAACAGCATCTAATCCAGGTGAAAAAATAGAAAAAACTTTATTTCGCCATCATACAACGTTACGACCGGAATTGGTCTTTATCAAGTACATACTTCATAAAGACAATACCGGTCGAAACATTGTATGATGGCGGAATAAAGTTTTTTTAGATTTTTTCACCTGGATTGGATGCTGTTTCCCTTCATTTTATTTGGAGTAATTTATGTCCAATTGGGTCTATGGACTTGGAGAGTGCATCCTTTTGTTTATCTGATGTGCTGTCTCTTTTCTTTCAACTTTCATGGACTGTCTGAATGAAGAAAGTGGAGAACCTTCTGTTTTTATCTTCACATCCAAGAAAAACAGATGCCACTCTGATCAATCTCTGATCAGAATCTGATTAGAATAATAGGACCTTTTTTCAGGGATGTGGAGAAAACTCGTGTGACTCCACCCTTTCTGAGATCTTTATCAGTCACCACCTTCCACCAATTCCTAGCAGACAAACTTCTTTGTCCTCCAATCCACATCTTACGATGTCTAGGTCTGCATTGGTCACCTGCACGCCACAATCCTCCCAGGTGGCAAAGACCTAGTTTGGTTGCTGGTGGCATTTGGTTAGATCAAAGCATCAGAAGTGGCAAACACTGGGAAGATTAGTAAATCTGGAATATTTGCGAAAAAACATAGTAAATTATACTTTACAAAAACCGAATGTTCAGAAACTGTAGCATGACATAAAACAAGTATCACCTAATGATAAGTCAAAGTCTCACTTCTGAAACCACCAACACACACCATAAAATAAATATAAGAAAATGTGAAAAATAAGCAAATAAAAAAGCCAGACTCAAATTAGTGTTTTTTATTTTGCATTTTTTTGTTCACAATTAAGATTAGCAATGCTTTTCTGCCAAGAAACAGGTGCAGTTATGAGAAAAAATAATATTTCCATTCAAGCTGCAGTCACGATAATTGAAATTCTGCTTGCTAATTTTTGCCGTCGCTCAAGAGAACAGTGAATTCATTAATTTTAAAATATATTCAACTCATGATCTGATATTTTTCCTATCTTTTAAAGCTGTCAGTTTCTATAAAACTTTGGCAGATGCTTATTTCTGATTTGTTTCAAACTTGAAAGGGGGAAGACAGAGATCTAAAAAAAAGTTGACCACAGGATAGTATAAATGTTAGTTTTTTGGCACAGTTGCCTTAGGTGGCTTGACGTGGACTGAAAAAATTGTGGTCTTCTGGCATAGCTGAAAAATCCATGAGACTAGATTACCATTAATTTTCTTCCAACATAGAGAATTATTAATTTTATATTACAACAATAGAAGCTATTTTATACATTTTAGTCAACTGAATTTTTGTTCAAATTTTTGATAAAATTTTTGAACCACTACTGTTAGGGTCTGCGGAACGCACCTAATAAATAATGTAGAGAGGTGCGTTTGCAGCCCGGGGTCCACCGTGCAGGCAGAGCCTGCTGCTAGTAAGATGGCCAAAGTAGTGAACTCTGTATCCGGCAGAGTTGCTAAAATAAACGCCGTAGCGCGCGGTGGTAGTTAGTGCGAACTCTGTTAATCCACAGAGCCGCTAGCGGGAATGCCGCAGCGATAAGTACGAACTTACTTAGCTTCAGTGAGCCGCAAAGTAAAACACTAGGGCGCTGACCAGCGTTATAAAGCGAACCCTGTTGCGTCACTGAGCCACTGAGAAACCCCACTGTGTCCAGGTACACAGTTGACTGCTAAGCGAACATAGAAAGTAGTCATGCGCTATCTATGGCGTCTGTACGCCAGGCCCTGAATACGGCAACCAAACTCCTCACCGGTTATGCTGGTATTCTAAAGGCATCTAAGACATCGACCCTGACCAGCTAGCATACCAAGCTCCTCACCGATTAGGTCGATATTGTAATGGCGTATTTCAGCCGCCCTAACCACACACACGCATGACCATACTGGCACAAAGCACATAAAGGTTTGATACTAGCGCACGGCCGTGCGATCAGGACAACCTTTTATAGCAGCCACGAGTAGAAGACCTTCCAGAAAGAACCAATAGAAAGCTGCTTCAGATCACAAACAGCTACAGGACCTTCCTGCAGAACCATTAGGAGTCGTAGCTGTATGTGAGCATGTGACCCCTGATCTCCAATGGGAGATCTTGCCCTGGGCATGCTCAGAAGAAGAAACAGAGGACTTAGTCCTAAATCTGCCTGCTCCAGCACTGGTTATAACCAAAGATCCAGGAGAGGCAGCAGCAAGTCTCTGCACAGTATTGGAATGGGCAAGACGCTGGGACTGACGTCTTTGCTGAGCAGGCTCCACTGCGGCTGGAGACGGATGAGGGACCGCAGTGGGAATGGCTCGAGATTCCCCCTGTGCAGCATTGGGAACTCAAACCCTAACAACTACGGATCTATCTCCTTGAATTCCCTGCTCCTGAGGAAGGCTGAAAATTTCATCTGCTCCACTCATTGGAGAAGATTTTTAAAGCTTCATGACAATCGGTCAAACAGTTTCCAAATCATGTTACTCTCTAAGATGTCAATATGTCATGATACAAACATCTTAACCCTTCTAGATGTGTGATGTACATATACATGATAGGTGTAGGTGTATGAAGCGATTTGAGGAGCAAACGCCACTTCTTAAACAACCATTTGTGCTACACCTGCCTCTGACAGCAGCGATCAGAGCCTTCTCTGATCGCTGCTTTGTAACTACAATCAGGGCTTCCGAGGAGACCATGATTTTCTCTATTAATTGCAATAATGTAGTATTACAGTATATAGAGCAAGTGATCAAGCAACGACAGGTTCAAGCCCTCAATAAGGGACTAAGAACACATAAAGTTTATAAAAAATAAAAAAATCTAAAACTTAAAATTGCTCCCACTTTTTAAGAGAATAAAAAAATATTTAAAAATATTAAATTATTTCTCACGTACAGTAAACCTTGTAAAGAGAATTAAATAAAAAAAGAACATATTGAATATACATTCAATATTTTTTTGTTTCAGGGACAAAGATATTAAATATAATGAATATATTGTATGAATAGCTAAAGTTTCAAGATGTCAAATGTATATATTCTGCTATATACAGCTCCAATTTAAATCCAAGTCTAGGTTCACTTTAAATTTTAATACATTTCTTTTACCGGCAAATTACATGATCTGTGCATTTGATTTCATCAATTCTTTACTGATCTGTGTGATGGGCCTTCTATTTTAGAAGATAATTAAATGTCTAAAATAGCAATGATATTGAACCAACGCAGTTCAATCCTCCCGAGGAGCATAATATGCTTTCGGTTCTTATCTGCCGCTACTTTTCAGCTAGAAATTCATGAAAGTGTCATTCATTTGTCGTGCAGAAATCGTTCAGAAACTTATTGATTTCACAGGTTGCTAACTTCTGTCAATACATGTTGGAGTTACCTAGATAACTCCATGGGTGGCATGAATCAAATTTACAGCACTCTTATATTTTCCCATCAGATAATAAATTGGTCGCTGTGATACCTTTTAATACAATTTTGGTTAAAAAGAAAGCTATTTTTTAAATCTAATTTTTAACTATTTTTTAATCTTTTTTCATTCTGTATTACGGATTGTGTTATGCTATTTATAAACACTATAGAAACTAGCATTATTAAATATAAAACAGTTATAAAAACATGTATATATATATATATATATATATATATATAGTGCAAACAGTTTTTTTCAGTAGATAAGTGGTTTTTTTTTAACATGGATCCATTAAGCCACAGCTCAGGGTCACACAGACGATAAGCGATGGTACTACGGCAATAACATGGACAATGGGCTATGCTGGACAGAAATCAAGCAGAGAAAGAAACACTGAAGGTCACTGATCCAGAATTGCAGACAAACACAGGATAACAGATGAAGGGCTAAAAGGCAGGTCTAAACAATTAGGTGTAATACAGGTTGAAGGAGCAACAGCATCAAGCAGAGGCCATTGCAGTGTAATTTGAACAGTCTCTCAATAACAGTTCATAATTCTTAGAGCAGACAATTGGGTTAATTAGCAGGAGTGAGTGGCATAAAATGCAAGTTGTAGAAATCAAAGGAAGGTGAAGAGATGACTGCAGATAAAGGAACTGGATGAGACTGAGCACACATGTTTGTCTAATATTACCTTGAGAGTAGTGATGGGTGAACCCCTGAATGTTCGGGTCCAGTCTGCATGACAGTGCGGAAAGCACTGCCTCTGATCAGTGGTAAGATTATTACCGGCAGTCAGAGAGCTGCGGTTCCCATGCTGTCAGATGACAGCGTGAGCCTGCAGCTGTGACCAGCGGTAAAAAGTTTACCTCCTGTCACAGAGGCGTCGGCTGATGAGAGATTACTACTCCCATCAGCCTATTCGTGCTGCCACTAATAACTGCAAGAGCAGGCATGGCTGATGGGAGTATTTATCAGCCAGTGCCTGCAATATAAATAAATAAATAATAAAGAAATGACTTGGGGTCTTTCTATTTTTGGTAGCCTGCATTGCAAAACTGACAGTTGCTGGCTGCAACCCCCAGATATCAGCCCTATGGCGGTGGCAAATGGGGTTAATATTTGTGGGGTTGATGTCAACTTCTTTAGTTTCAGGTGACATCAAGCCCAGCAATTAGTAATGGAGAGACATCTATAATATGTCTCTCCATTACTAACCCCATAGTCATATGGAAAATAAAAACACCCAGAATAAAGTCCTTTATTTGAAATAAAAATAGACACCGTTTTACCAGTGTATTCAAACTAACAGTTATACTCACCTTACACCCATTCCATTGAAGCCCTTGCCCCCCCAGAAAATAATAAACAACAAAAATACTCACCCAATGCCCAGTCCATTGAAGCCAAGAAAACCACTGGTTAATGAGCTGCTGTGAACACAGCATCTTTGACTAGCGGTGATGTCATCAAGGTTACCGCAGGTCATTGAGGCTGCATTCACAGCTCACTTCAATGTAAGCAAAGCTGATGAACTGTGGTGACCTCAGTGATATCACCGCTAGCACCGTGATAAAAAGTCCCATGATTTTCATCCTGTACGGTCGCATCTTGGCATTGTCCAGGTTGCAAACCATTTATCGCAGACATGGATTACAGTGTGGGAGATTATGTCGGACAGGTGAGGGATATGATTGTTTTTTATTTTTGTTTTTTCTTACAGGAGACCAGTGCTTCAATGGACTGGTTGTTAGGTGAGTATTTTGTCATGACTCAGCTGTCGGGTGACCCGGGACCAGGGGCTCCTTCCCTGTCCCTAACACTATGGGGCGCCCTATCTCGCCCTGTTCCCCGGGATAATTCAGATGGCGAAGATGGCGGGTCCTTCGCCCTTGCCTTATCTCCTAAGTAAGCCGTCAGTCTGTTCACCTCCCCACCCAGGAAAGAGGGGGTGCTACTGTACGTCACTGTATACCAACCCGACAAGCAAGGCAACATGAACAAAGGTGAACAGGAATCTCCAGACATACAAAATATTCACTCACATGTAGCAGAGGAATGCACCGGGGTGTGAAGATAGGGGAATAAAGAAAATCAGAGAAGGATAAGGAATTACTACGCAAACAAACCAAGCAACAGTCACTAATAAATCTTTCAAGTCTCCTCATATGCACTCCTCTCCCTCCGATAGCTATGCAGCAAATGCTAGCTCTGACGAGGATTAGTAACAGAGCCCAGAATATAAAGGGAAAAGGAATGGATAACCGAGCACAGCTGTAAGCACAGGGATTTCCAACATGGCTGATTAACCCCTGTTCTGCCATAAGAAATAAACCCATATAAAATGAAGGAGAAGTGCTTCTTTTCAGCACCGGAGTAGGAGAAATCAGATTCTGTGGTCTTCTGGCTCCACACTGTTGCGGTAACCCTGTGACATATTTTTGTTGTTTACTATTTTCTGTTTTTTACAGGGGACGAGAGCTTCAATGGAATGGGCGTAAGGTGAGTTTTTTATTTTTAAATGAATTTGTAAAACTTTTTTTGAGACATCATAACAGAAGGAATGCTTATATGGGCAGTGGACCATTTAATTTTACCTAGGAATGGGAGTATAATGTCTGAAAAAAGATTAAAACTACTACTCAATCACTATTTTACCCCTTTATAAAATTACAGCTGTGCACACCTCCGGAGCAGGTGCTGTTCAGCTATGCTGGTGCTGTTCCAGCGGCATCAGCACTGGATCTCCCAGGGCTTGCATAACATAATGTCATGCCAGCTCTGCATACAATCAAGTCTGCTTAACTCTCCCTTCCCTCTTACAAACCAGATATCCAGAGGAAGTGAGAGAGCAGCTAATTTGTCTGAAAGTGGGAGGGCGACGTGTCCGCTGATTTGCTGCAGGGTTCAAGTGACATACCAATGGAAAGAGGGAGAGCCTGTTCTGATACTGCTGGAACAGCGCTTGCACCGGAGGTGAGTATAGCTGATATTATTTTATAGGGGGGAACATGGTGTTTGGGCAGAGGTTGTCTGAGTAATTGTTATTAATCCATTTAATGATAATCTGTCTGGAGATGCTTATATAATACTAGATGGTGGCCCAAGTCTAACGCATCGGTATTCTAGAATATGTATGCGGCCGACCAGGCGCGACTAAGCAGCGAAGCAGTATTTAAATGGGTTGTGCACTACTTTAAATTAACCCCCCAATGTATCCCCCAGGGGCCCCTAATGAATTTTGTAATTACGTCATCAACGACGCGGGATTTCCTGGACAGAAGGACAGACAGACAGACGGGATAAGACGATTATATATATATTAGATTGCGCATGCCCTATAAAGCAGCGATATAATGGGCACATACCCTAAGTGGTTAAAAGACGCTGAAAAGGCAGAACATGTGAACAGCACGCCGATAATACATACATATGCACCTGCTCAGTCTTTTGAGCTCTCTCCTGGCACTTCTAGAGCAGCATCCTCCTGATAAAGCTGTGGTGTGCCCCTACCAGCACCGCCTCTGCCCTGCAGTGACATCTTATCTGCACACTCGACCTTTGCACTCTAGTTGTATACATATATAACCTGCTAATAAGACCCGGCCCTGCTCTCATTCTGACTGGGAGACAGAAGGGTTAAAGCTCGTGCACAGCACCAAGCCCGCTGCCGTGATTTGCATGGGGACCATGCTCCGTGGTGACGTTGCGGAGCGGCCAGTGTGTGCATTCTGTTAGGGCAAAAGCGACGTGTTATGCAGGAGGCTGAGAGGCCAGCAGCGGCGCCTGTGTACGCTGGTGTGTGGACCTGAGCCGGCGCTTGGCATGCCGGAGCTCGGGGACATGGAGTGCGGTCGGTGAGCGGTCACCTTGTGTGTGGGGGCGCCTCATCTCATCTCTGCAGCATGGCCACCCAGCAGCACGGCGCCAGCGAGCCCCTGGACCTCCAGCATCATCCCCCGGGTTACTCAATGGCTGCTTCTCGCTGTCGCATCAGGTGGCTGGCCACATTTACGGCAAGGATAAAGTTGCTGTGTTTTGCCGAGCGCCTCTGTTCTTACAGCAGCACTGTGGGGATCACATGGGCAGCTTTCACAGTCATTTCAATCCTGCGGCGCTGATTGGCTGCGGCCGGACCAATCAGCGACGCGGGATTTCCTGGACAGACAGACAGGATAAGGCAATTATATATATTAGATGTGCCAACATGCCACTCAGCTGAGCAGTTGAGAGTTTTATATAATGATATTGTATTGAATTTTTATTGTAAGAAATTAGAGTCTTCAATAAAAAGTAAGAGTTGACACCAGTAATATGGATAACATATGGTAGGAGCGGGATTCTGGTACAGAGAACATCCATATGAACTACTGTCTAACCAGAGTGACAAAAAGTTTCATAACATCGAGGAAGAACTTGGGAACTATATTTTTAAATGATCATTACTGGCTAACACGGTACGAAGATACACATCTTTCCTACATTAAATGTCAGTAAGGAAAGCATTTTACACTATTACTCTGACAGCTCAATGTGAAGGTAAGGATTAGTGATGGTAAGTATGTCAAATGTATCATATATACTCAACCCTGGTGAATAATAAGACCTTTACAATGAACATATTTCCTTTATAAGTGTCTCATTTTAAATTAACGTCAAGGTGACAACTACTGTGCTATGTGACATCATGGGGGATGTCATAAGGGTTACACACTTGCAGATTTTGGATGATTCATCCAAATCTGTAACCTTTGATTGCCAACAGGATGATAATCTGTCAAAAATAGGTCAGCTCTGTTCTAAAAAATAAATTGCAATGTAGTCAACTGTCAGCTTTTCATCAAGTGTCTTCAATTTCAGAGCTGATAAAGCGACGGAATTGGAATGCTCAAATACAGTTATTTATTTTTTACCGAGACCTTTACACTTGAAATTTCGGCCTCACATTTTTTGACATACAATTTAGGATTGTCTCGTTGTAGTACGCTGGCTAGAAATATATCCATACGGACTCAGCTTACAGTATATAATCAGAAAGAATATGCCAAGAATGTGTGCATTTGTTATATAAAACTCAAAAAAACATTTATACTGCTTGTATAGCTAAATGTTCCTCAAAGCAGTGCGTAAAAACGGCTAAATAATTTATAGTCCAAAAGGGGATGTTTTCCAGCACCAAAGGAAAGTACTTAAAACTTAGTCTTTAATTATATGGGATAAAAAAAAAATTGTGTGCACATATTAAAAAAAAACATAATGCTTATTCATTTCGGGTAGAAAAACTGTTATGTTTTGGTAGCTGAGGAGAGCAGGCAAAAACGGCAATACACCAGAGAGGTTGGAATCTACCCTGACTAACCACCACAACTAAAGGCAGCCGTGGAGCGTTCCTACGTTGGTCCTAGACGCCTCGTCACAGCCTGAGAGGTTAACTACACCTAAAGATAGAAAGAGGAAAGCTATCTGCCCCGGAGCAGATCCCCAAAGAACATAGGAAGCCCCCAAACATGTAATGGCGGTTAGACAAGAGGAAATACAGACACAGACAGAAAATAGTATGCGCAAACGTTGGGGCCCAATCTGCCTAGACAGAAAAGGATAGGAAGGATACTTACTGCAATCCAAAAAAACCCTAAAAAAAACAAACGCTACTAATTGCAAAAACACCTGAGATTACACGACCTCTACCACCTAAATTAGTTCTCTGGTGTAACAAAACTAAGCCGCAGCCACTACACCTAAGATTACACGACCTCTACCACCTAAATTAGTTCTCTGGTGTAACAAAACTAAGCCGCAGCCACTGAAAAAACTGGAAAAGGCAAATGAACAAACAACAGTGGCTCCAGAGGAACCGAGAGGAGTCCAAGCCCCCCGGGGAGGGGAACCTGGCCAACCTCACAGAAATGCAGAGAAATATGCAAATGGCAAGCACAAAAACAAAAAACAGAAAATATCTTATCTGAGAGCAGGAGAAGAGGCAAGACTCAGTAAGCTTCCAAGTGAACCAGGAAACAACGTTGAGACAAGAACAATTGATCACCGGCAACCATGATGGGAGGGAACCTCCCTTACATCCAGCCAGTCCGTGATTCCTGATTGCCAATCCTCATTGAATGATTCAGTACCGTCTGTAACCACCAGAGGGAGCTTCTGCTCAGAATTAATTTCTAAAACATTCACAACAGTACCCCCCCTTGAGGAGGGGTCACCGAACCCTCATTTGTGCAACCAGGTCGGTCAGGATGAGCTCTGTGATACGCACGGATCAGTCTCCTAGCATGGATGTCCGAAGCAAACACCCAAGAATTGTCCTCCTGACCATAACCTCTCCACTTAACCAAATACTGGAGTTTCCGTCTAGAAAAACGAGAATCCAATATTTTCTCAACCACATACTCCAGGATTACGAATCTCCATGATCTTATAAGGTCCAATGAACCTAGGCTTAAACTTAGGAGATGCAACTCTCATAGGGATATTTCTTGAGGACAACCAGACCAAGTCCCCCACTTTAAACCGAGGACCATCAGTCCTATGCCGGTTGGCAAACCGCTGGGCCTTCTCCTGAGAGAGGGACAACCTCTCCACTACCTGGTTCCAAATCTGCTGCATACGCTCCACAACAGAGTCAACACCCAGACAGACAGAAGCCTCAGTCTGTCCCGAAGAAAATTGAGGGTGAAACCCAAAATTGCAGAAAAATGGAGACATCAAAGTGGCAGAGCTTGCCCTATTATTAAGAGCAAACTCAGCAAAAGGCAAAAAAGAGACCCAGTCATCTTGATCAGCAGACACAAAGCATCTCAGATAAGTTTCCAATGTCTGGTTTGTTCTCTCAGTTTGTCCATTGGTCTGAGGATGAAAAGCAGAGGAGAAAGACAATTGAACACCAAGTTTAGAACAAAAAGTCCTCCAAAATCTGGAAACAAACTGGACTCCTCTGTCAGACACAATGTTCTCAGGAATGCCGTGTAACCGAACCACGTGCTGAAGGAACAAAGACACCAATTCGGAGGAGGAAGGCAACTTAGGTAATGGCACAAGATGTATCATCTTGGAAAACCTATCACAAATCACCCAGATAACGGTCATTCTCTGAGAAACAGGGAGGTCGGAAATAAAATCCATAGAGATATGGGTCCATGGTCTCTTGGGCACAGGCAATGGCATCAACAAACTACTAGAGCGAGAGCAAGGCTTGGAGCGAGAGCAAGTCCCACAGGACTGCACAAACTCCCTAACGTCACGAGACAAAGTAGGCCACCAAAAGGACCGACTCACCAAGTCTCTGGTACCAAAAATTCCGGGATGACCGGCCAACGCGGAACAATGAATCTCAGACATCACACTCTTCTTCCACTGGTCTGGGACAAACAATTTCCCAATAGGGCAGCGCTCGGGTTTATCCTCCTGACACCCTTCCAGAGCCAGTCTCAAATTGGGCGAGATGGCGGAAAGAACTACACCCTCTTTCAAAATAACAGCAGGATCAGATAACTCAGGAGAGTCCGCAAGGAAACTCCTCGAGAGGGCATCCGCCTTATCATTCTTAGTGCCAGGAAGAAAGGAAACCACAAAATTAAAACGTGTGAAAAACAAGGCCCACCTGGCCTGTTTAGGATTAAGTTGATTGGCTGATTCCAGATAAACCAGATTCTTATGGTCCGTGAGGACCACCACCTGATGTTTGGCTCCCTCCAGCCAATGTCTCCACTCTTCAAAGCCCACTTCATGGCCAATAACTCCCGATTACCCACATCATAATTACGTTCAGTTGGAGAAAATTTTCGAGAGAAAAAAGCACAAGGGTTACTTTTAGAGGTCTCAGGATCTCTTTGGGACAAAACGGCACCTGCCCCAATTTCAGAGGCATCAACCTCCACCTGAAATGGCAGAGAAACATCAGGCTGCCGTAGAACAGGAGCAGAAGTGAATCTCTGCTTAAGTTCCTGAAACGCAGAGACTACCTCAGGAGGCCAATTCACCACATCAGAACCCTTCTTGGTCAAATCAGTCAATGGTTTAACAATAACAGAGAAATTACCAATAAATTTACGATAAAAATTGGCAAAACACAAGAATCTCTGAAGAGCCTTTAATGAAGTAGGTTGGACCCAATCACAGATGGCCTGAACCTTGACCGGGTCCATTTCAATAACAGATGGAGACAAAATGAATCCCAGAAATGAGATCCTCTGTACGCCAAAAAGACACTTTGATCCCTTCACATACAGAGCATTCTCTCTCAAAATCTGGAACACAGTCCGAACATGTTTCACATGAGAGTCCCAGTCATTGGAAAAAATCAAGATATCATCCAAATAAACAATCAGAAATGTATCCACAAAATCCCTGAAAATGTCATTCATGAAGGACTGGAAGACGGAAGGAGCATTAGTGAGCCCAAAGGGCATCACCAGGTACTCAAAATGCCCCTCTGGTGTATTAACACTAGAACTACTGATGGAGTCATTTTGACTCCTTTCGTTTTTTATTTCTCTTCTGTGACTACATTTTTCAGAATTCCAGCTTGAAACTCGGTGACTTTTCCTCAAATATGATGTGAAAAAAGATTTTGTGAGAATAAATAATTTTGGTGAAAAATTTGCGCGTTTTTTTCAAAATTTACCAAGAACTACTGAAGGGAGTCATTTTGACTCCCTACTATATTTTGAGGTCCTTTTGTCACTAAATGTTGCTATAAAGTTTTGTGCATAATTTTTTCACTCTGTCTTATTTACCCTGATGTTCATATAGATGTAGTTCAATTTACATGTCAACTTTTCACATTTTCCTTGTGTTTTACCTGCTTGTATTACTGTGTAATGCTGAACAAAATAGCTTGTTTACTCTAGGCTCTTATCTGCAGAAGAATGCAGGAACAATAATTTACAGTTTACTCTATCTGATGAGGAGCTAGATGCATTCATTGTGATATTCTATGCTCGTGGAATATCTGGCACGAACCGTCACTCGATTAGCAGTATTTGGTGTAATGACTGGGGAATACCGTTTTGCAAAGCGACAATGTCTAGGGACCGCTTTGTTGAAATTATGAGGTTTCTCAGATTTGATGAGAAATCTACTCGATCGGAGAGACTGCAAACGGACAAGTTTGCTCTATTTTCTACTGTGTGGGACAGGTTTATTGAAAATTGTATTGCGTGTTACAAACCTGGCCCATACATAACGGTGGATGAGCAACTTTTCCCAAGCAAAACTAGGTGTCCATTCACGCAGTACATGCCTTCCAAACCAGATAAATATGGCCACAAATATTGGCTAGCTGTTGATAAGGAGAGCAAATATCTGGCAAATGGCTTCCCTTATCTAGGCAAAGATGACACACGCCGTGCTGAGGACCGTTTAGCTGACCATGTGGTAATGAAGTTATTGGACCCGTTTTTGAAAAAAGGTCGCAATGTTACAACCGATAATTATTTTACTTCAGTAAAATTAGCTAAACAGCTAAAAAGCAAAGGAACAACCATCGTGGGAACACTGAACAAGATAAGGCGAGAAGTGCCTAAAGAAATAAAATCCATGAAAGAGGAATTGTACAACACTAAAGTGTTTAGAAATGAAGACAATTTTACACTTACAGTATATCAAGGAAAGCCCAACAAAAATGTTGTCATTTTGAGTTCCGTCCATCCAGATGTTGTTGTTGCGTCTGATTCCGCTAAAAAAACTCCAGAAACGGTAAAGTTTTACAATGAAACAAAATATGGAGTAGATGTAGTGGATCAGATGGCACGAAAATATACCACACGAACATGCACAAGGAGATGGCCTGTTCATGCATTTGAAAATGCCTTAGACTTTGCGGGTATAAATGCATGGATAATATTCAATGAGATAACCCACCAAAAAATGTCACGCAAGGCATTTTTGCAAACGCTTGTGAGAGAGTTGAGTGGTCCTTATGTCACAGATAGGGAAAAGGGTTCCACGTCCCAAGTTTCTACATGCTCAGAAGTGATGGTTCAAACAAAATTTTGCCAGATCAAAGAAAAGTGCAAGAAAAATAGATCTGTCGGCAATTGTAAGACTTGTGGTAAGTCTTTGTGTGGGCAATGTACTGCCATAAATCAAAGGCAATGCCTAAAATGCGAAACACCAAATGTTTAGAAGGTGAATTCTGCGCCATGTTTTCATTTTTATGCTCCTCCACCTACATTTTCTCTGCTTTTTGTTCTTCAGTTGTTGTTTATATGTGTGCACTTGAATAAAAAAAATGTTTGAAAAACGTCTATTATAATTATTGTTATTTTCTGTAGAAAAATAAGAAAAGCAGAAAAAAAAACAATCAAAAGCATTACTGTTGGATCTCACAATAATAATACATTACAAAAATATAATTATTAATAAATAACCACAAATGAAACTCTAAAAAAACGAAAACAAGCAAGGAGTCAAAATGACTCCTTTCAGTAGTTCTAGGCGGGGTCACGAGTCCAGTAGTCCTAGTGTTAAACGCCGTCTTCCATTCATCCCTGTGCTTAATGCGAATAAGGTTATATGCCCCCTGAGGTCAAGCTTGGTAAACCAAGTAGCACTTTTCACCCTGGAAAACAGGTCAGAAATCAAGGGTAACGGATATTGATATTTCACAGTGATATTGTTCAAGAGACGATAATCAATACACGGCCTTAATGAACCATCTTTTTGGCCACAAAGAAAAAACCGGCACCCAAGGGTGAAGAGGATGGTCTGATATGACCCTTCTCCAATGACTCCTTGATATAAGACCGCATAGCGTCATGTTCAGGTACAGACAAGTTAAAAAGGCGACCTTTAGGGAATTTACTACCCGGCACTAATTCAATAGCGCAGTCATAGCTCCTATGGGGGGGCAAGGATGCAGATTTTACATCAGAAAAATCAGTCAAAAAGTCAGGAACATCTTGAGCCTGGGGAGAGGCAGAAAAAACAGGAGTGTTGGCATTAACACATTGGCAGCCCCAACTGGTTACAGACACAGATTTCCAATCCAAAACAGGATTATGAGACTGTAACCAAGGGAAACCTAGTACAATAATGTCATGCAGATTATACAGCACCAAAAATTTGCAACTCTCCTGATGATCAGGTTCAACCCTCATTATCACCTGAGTAGAGAACTGAGGTTTATTCTCAGCCAAAGGGGTAGAATCAATCCCCAGTAGGGGAATAGACTTCCGTAGGGGTATCAAGGGAAACCTACAACGTTTAGCAAAATCAAAATCCATCAGGTTAATAGCTGCTCCCGAATCAACAAAAGCCTGAGCAGAAAATGTGTACAGGGAGCAAATCAGGGTAACAGTCAACAGAAATTTAGTCTGAACACTACCCAAGACAACTGAGCGTGCAAAACGTCTTCCCCGCTTAGGGCAGACTGAAATAGCATGAGAGGCATCACCACAGTAGAAACATAACCCATTGCGGTTTCGAAACTCATGACGCTGTGCCCCAGAAGCCACTCTATCACACTGCATGGGTTCAGAAGCTGGTTCACAAGGCAAAACTATTCCACGCATACTTCTACGCTCACGCAAACGTCTGTCAATTTGAATTGCTAATGACATAGAATCATTGAGACCAGAAGGAGCAGGGAAACCCACCATAACATCTTTTACATTCTCTGACAGACCCTTCCGAAAAAGGGCTGCCAAAGCATCATCATTCCATTTGGTCAGGACTGCCCACTTTCGGAATTTCTGACAGTACAACTCAGCGTCCTCAAGCCCCTGATTTAATGCCAACAAGGTTTTTTCAGCTTGATCAGTGACATTAGGTTCATCGTATAATAATAAATGACTAGCACACATAGTGTATACATGGAGATAAATATGTATGAAACAGTGTAACAAAAAAATCCAAGATAAACCTACAGACTATGTATGAAAATTAGATCAACTGCAGATAAATATAGCAATTACCACAACACCACAAAGCAGTCAACTGATCAAATAATTGATGAAAAAATACTTTATTAATACACATATACAATAAAATAGAATTTAGCCAAGTGATAGGTAGAGGCAGAAAAACATATTGCCATAGTATACAGGAGCAAAATCACAAAAAAGCTATGGAGCCCTGCAGTTACCCTGTGGTATATACAGAGGGGACTGGCAGCAAGATTGAAGCTAAATAGCTAGTGCACAGCAAGTACACATATCATAATTACCGCTGAAGGCAGTCACCCATATGAACCACGGTGGGAAACCACCTAACAACAAGAATAAAGCCCATAAAAAGAGCGCAGAGTAAACATACCGCAATGGATAAACAGGGAACTTGCAGGGCGATCCACAGCTGACCCCGACGCACGTTTCGGAGAATGGACTCCTTCCTCAGGGGGCGTGGTTAAGCGGAGTGATGTGAGTGATTTTATATACAAGAACCCGGAAGTAAAACCGGACGCATGGCGCATGCGCAAAGCACCGCACATATGGATCTAGTGGTGCGCACGCCGCCACAGCGGCATCAGTCAAGACCACGTGGGGCCCCACATGATCGGACATAGCCATATATGGCAAGCGCGACGTCACACCAGCCAACAAGAGCGGCGCATGAGTAGAAGATGATAGTAGGTAGCAGTGATATATTGAGACACAAACAAAGGCGCCCTTGACAAAATAGTATAACGGACCCAATGCAGAACACTGGTGCAAATAATCAAAATACCATATTAGTATAATTGATAAAACACATGATGACGAATGTATAAACAGAATAATCATAATAATATTATAATAATGTGCATAATAATAAACATATTGAACTAATAAACATACTGCCCATATGCAAACCGTATTAGAAATAAAAATAAACAAAGTATAACAAACAAAAAAATATATATAAAAAATAAATATAAACAATCTGAAAATAATAAGAATTAAAAATAAAAATGGAAGAATAGTAAATAAATAAAATAAAGACAAAAAATGAAGCTAGAGTAATAACAGAAAATAATAATATTATTGCAACTAGTGAAAAATAGATAAATAAAGAAAAAGAATGGAGTGTATAAATATGATATCGTATCAAAACGTGTCCAAGAGTCCGCATAACTTGAATTGTGCCAAGAGGAGCCGGAAAAAGAAACGCCACATCTACCAATAGTAAAGGGTACAGCATCCATGTATATGCCACTTTATTAAATCCTAGGAAAATAAAAACTAATTAAAAACCACTAAAAGACAGTGATAATACTACTGAAACTGGCAATGTACCTTAGCAAAATATATTAACTCAAAAAAGGAACAAAAGAATTATTCTCATTTAATCCATTCGGTTGGACCGTTTTTAATGTCCAAATCCAGCGTGTTTCCATTTGACCCAACCTTCTGGACAAATTGCCACCCCTAATGTTGAGGTTAAGGACATCAATTCCCCTAAATCTTAACAAAGTGCCATCACAATTATGAAGAGATTTGAAATGACGAGGAATTGTCGTCAGGGTGGAGGGATCCGTGTTTGTGGCAGCAGCTGCAATCCCCAAAACATGTTCTCTAATGCGTACTTTAAATTGTCTGGTAGTCATACCGACATAAATCAGTCCGCATGGACATGTAGCGTAGTAGATAATATATCTGGTTGTACAGGTAATTCGCTGTTTAATGTTGAACTTCCTGCTACCATCAAAATTTGTAAAAGAGTTACAGCGATCCACATTGGAACATGCCACGCACCTCCCACACGGAACACAACCACCCCGAATTGGGACGGCATCCAAAAAAGTGATTCCTTTTTGTTTGTCATAATGGCTATGTGAACGATGATCCCAGAGGTTTTTTGCCCTTCTAAACGTAATAAGGGGTCTTTTTGGTAAAATTTTACCCAAAATAGGGTCCACCATGAGAATGGGCCATGCCTGCTCAAGCGCAGAACGAATTCTCCCGGACTGTAAATTGTAGGAAGTAATGAAACGAATTTCTCATTCCTCTTGAGGAATTGCCAAACAGGAGATCATTACGTGAGGTATTTTTGGCCTTTAAATATGCCCTTTTAATACTACGTCTGCTATATCCGCGTGACAAAAATCGTTCACGCAATTCTCCCGCGCGCCTTTCGAAATCCACGTCAGTTGAACATATACGACGTAGTTGAAAAAATTGGCCAATTGGTATAGCCTTGATTAAATGTGGAGGGTGACAGGAGGAGGCGTGAAGTAGTGTATTAGTTGCCGTAGCCTTTCTGAAAATGTCAGTCTGGATGTCACCACCAGAATCAATTCGAATGGTGACATCAAGAAAGTCAATGGTGTCCAGTTTGTAAGTGAAAGTAAGGCGAATATTGCGATCATTGCTATTCAGTAGGGATATGAGCTGCTGAAGGTCGACGGATGTGCCCTGCCAGATGAAGAAGATATCATCGATGTATCGGGTCCATAAAGGTACCCTGTCCATCAATCCCTGTTCATCTAGCAGGAGTAGGTCCCTGTCCCACAGCCCCAGGAAAAGACAGGCATAGGAGGGCGCAAAAGAGGCCCCCATAGCTGTACCCTGGAGCTGTAGGTAGAAGGACCCTTTGAATACAAAAAAATTGTGTGTGAGTGTGAACTCGAGTAGTTCCAGCAGAAGTTTTTTAACGCCATTGGATAAGGAAGAACCTTCCAAGAAAAATTTAACCGCAGATAAACCATCTTGATGTCTAATACTGGTGTATAAAGATTCGACATCTGCTGAAACTAGAAGAGAACCCTCATCTAAACACAAACCGTCGACCTTGCAAAGCAGCTCACCAGTATCTCTGAGGAAGGAAGGAAGGCATTTCATGAGAGGCTGGAGGTGGAAATCAATCCATTTATTCACATTCTCCAGGAAGTTCCCCTCCCAGAAATAATTGGACGTCCAGGTGGTGTAGAAACATTTTTATGTATCTTTGGAAGGAGATACAGGGTAGCAATGGTTGGATCATCTACCCGTAAAGCCAGCGATAAGTCCTTGGTGATAATGTCGTCCTGTAGTGCTTTTTTAATAATTACATCAAGTTGACTAGAGTAAGCCGAAAGGGGATTATAAGTAAGCTTTCTGTAGCAAATATTATCATTGAGCTGCCGGAAAGCCTCCCTTTCATACATAGCTGTTGGCCACAGGACGACATTACCACCCTTATCGGCTGGCTTCAAAAGCACATCTGGAAGATCCTGGAGATATTTAAGTCTCCTCCTCTGATTTCTGGAAAGGTTATCCAGATGGCTGAATCTAGGAATTTTTTGCAATTTTTCAGTCACCACCTGGACGAACAAATCAACATTAGAACAGGAGGTTAAAGGAGGGAACTTCCTGGAGTGTGGGCGAATGGAGGGAGGGATCTTACCTCCATCATGTAAGTGTTCACTCGCTAATTCCTCCAACGTTCTCAATGCATTTTGTTCCTCCTCTGTGGAAAAAAGATGGAAACATTCATCATTGTGAAAGTACCTACCGAATAGCAATGATCTAGCAAATAATTGAAGATCCTTCACCACCGAAAAAGTGTCAAAGGTAGGAACTGGTGAGAAAGAAAGGCCCTTCTCTAGAAGTGAGATATCCGTAGAAGATAGTTTGTATTGACTGAGATTAATCACCTTATTATCTTTATGCTTAGAAGCCGATGGTTCATTAGCCTGCCTTTTATATGGATGATAAGAGTGATCTCTAAGGCGATTGATATCACGTGACATATTGGAATTAGATGAAATGTCAGAGAATCCACCCAAAGATGATAGGGATGTATCAGATGTAGATCTCTGTATGTTAGTATTCCGTTTCCTCCATAGATATACTTTCTTAGACTGATAATCACGGGCATCTCTACTAAATTTGGATGACTGAGTCTCTTGAATTTTCTTCACTAGAGTGTCCATAGATTTATCTAGTTCAATTTCAAATTGCTGAAAATTCTCAGTTGGGCATCCTGCCCGTATATCAGCTTGTAACGCATCAATCAATTTATCCAAATCAGAGATGCTAGCCGTATTATGTTCAATGAGAAGCTGCATTAAAGACAACGAGCACAAACTGCACGCCTCCTCCCATTTGTTAATAAATGAATCATCATCCACAGGGAAGGCGGGGATAACGCGGACTCTTAAACCTCTGGGAATCATCTTGCTGGAGATATATCTCTCAAGGAACTGTTTGTTCCACCAAATTTTGGATCGTTTTAGTAATAAACCTTTCATAGATGTAAATTTATCGTTCCATTGGGAATTGCCTAAATGCTGAGTAGTATTCCCGCCAATGCCATACACCTGGTCCATCTGATTGAGCCAACTTTTTTCTTTGGCTCTGTAGTCCATATTGGCCAGAACGATTCCTGTGCATAACACAGTAAAGATTAGTAATAAATGACTAGCACACATAGTGTATACATGGAGATAAATATGTATGAAACAGTGTATCAAAAAAATCCAAGATACACCTACAGACTATGTATGAAAATTAGATCAACTGCAGATAAATATAGCAATTACCACAACACCACAAAGCAGTCAACTGATCAAATAATTGATGCAAAAATACTTTATTAATACACATATATGCTGTACCCTTTACTATTGCTGGATGTGGCGTTTCTTTTTCCGGCTCCTCTTGGCACAATTCAAGTTATGCGGACTTTTGGACACGTTTTGATACAATATCATATTTATACACTCCATTCTTTTTCTTTATTTATCTATTTTTCACTAGTTGCAATAATATTATTATTTTCTGTTATTACTCTAGCTTCATTTTTTGTCTTTATTTTATTTATTTACTATTCTTCCATTTTTATTTTTAATTCTTATTATTTTCAGATTGCTTATATTTATTTTTTTATATATATTTGTTTGTTTGTTATACTTTGTTTATTTTTATTTCTAATACGGTTTGCATATGGGCAGTATGTTTATTAGTTCAATATGTTTATTATTATGCACATTATTATAATATTATTATGATTATTCTGTTTATACATTCGTCATCATGTGTTTTATCAATTATACTAATATGGTATTTTGATTATTTGCACCAGTGTTCTGCATTGGGTCCGTTATACTATTTTGTCAAGGGCGCCTTTGTTTGTGTCTCAATATATCACTGCTACCTACTATCATCTTCTACTCATGCGCCGCTCTTGTTGGCTGGTGTGACGTCGCGCTTGCCATATATGGCTATGTCCGATCATGTGGGGCCCCACGTGGTCTTGACTGATGCCGCTGTGGCGGCGTGCGCACCACTAGATCCATATGTGCGGTGCTTTGCGCATGCGCCATGCGTCCGGTTTTACTTCCGGGTTCTTGTATATAAAATCACTCACATCACTCCGCTTAACCACGCCCCCTGAGGAAGGAGTCCATTCTCCGAAACGTGCGTCGGGGTCAGCTGTGGATCGCCCTGCAAGTTCCCTGTTTATCCATTGCGGTATGTTTACTCTGCGCTCTTTTTATGGGCTTTATTCTTGTTGTTAGGTGGTTTCCCACCGTGGTTCATATGGGTGACTGCCTTCAGCGGTAATTATGATATGTGTACTTGCTGTGCACTAGCTATTTAGCTTCAATCTTGCTGCCAGTCCCCTCTGTATATACCACAGGGTAACTGCAGGGCTCCATAGCTTTTTTGTGATTTTGCTCCTGTATACTATGGCAATATGTTTTTCTGCCTCTACCTATCACTTGGCTAAATTCTATTTTATTGTATATGTGTATTAATAAAGTATTTTCTCATCGTATAATAACCCCAGAGCCAGAAAAAATGCATCAACATTACTCAAAACAGGGTCCCCAGGTGTCAGGGAAAAAGCCCAATCCTGAGGATCGCCGCGCAGGAGAGAGATGACAATTTGAACCTCTGTGCTGCGTTCCCTGAGGACTTAGGTTTTAAGGCAAAAAACAACTTACAGTTATTTTTGAAATTCAGAAATTTAGCTCGATCCCCCAAAAACAAATCTGGCATGGGGATCCTGGGTTCCACAACTGGCAACCTAGCAAGATAGGTAGCAATACTCCGAACCTCAGTGGCAAGCTGATCCACACGGCCAGACAACTGTGCAAACTCCATTGAGAAAAAAAAAAAAATCCTCCTCAGCACCCAGATAAAAAGAGGGAAAAAATGCAACAAACAGAAAAAAAATCTCTGACAACTCTGACAACCTTTTTTCTTTCCACACTATTTTTCCCTTCTGTGAGTACCATATAATTTTCAGTTGGGCCAGTGATACTGTTATGTTTTGGTAGCTGAGGAGAGCAGGCAAAAACGGCAATACACCAGAGAGGTTGGAATCTACTGGATTGCAGTACCCTGACTAACCACCACAACTAAAGGCAGCCGTGGAGCGTTCCTACGTTGGTCCTAGACGCCTCATCACAGCCTGAGAGGTTAACTACACCTAAAGATAGAAAGAGGAAAGCTATCTGCCCCGGAGCAGATCCCCAAAGAACATAGGAAGCCCCCAAACATGTAATGGTGGTTAGACAAGAGGAAATACAGACACAGACAGAAAATAGTATGAGCAAACGTTGGGGCCCAATTTTGCCTAGACAGAAAAGGATAGGAAGGATACTTACTGCAATCCAAAAAAACCCTAAAAAAAACCAACGCTACTAATTGCAAAAACACCTGAGATTACATGATCTCTACCACCTAAATTAGTTCTCTGGTGTAACAAAACTAAGCCGCAGCCACTGAAAAAACTGGAAAAGGCAAATGAACAAACAACAGTGGCTCCAGAGGAACCGAGAGGAGCCCAAGCCCCCCGGGGAGGGGAACCTGACCAACCTCACAGAAATGCAGAGAAATATGCAAATGGCAAGCACAAAAACAAAAAACAGAAAATATCTTATCTGAGAGCAGGAGAAGAGGCAAGACTCAGCAAGCTTCCAAGTGAACCAGGAAACAACGCCGAGACAAGAACAATTGATCACCGGCAACCATGATGGGAGGGAACCTCCCTTATATCCAGCCAGTCTGTGATTCCTGATTGCCAATCCTCATTGAATGATTCAGTACCGTCTGTAACCACCAGAGGGAGCTTCTGCTCAGAATTCATTTCTAAAACATTCACAACAAAAAACCCTTAATCGTAATCAATAATATGAATTATTATTAAAAAAAAATAATAAAATATTAATTATTAATATAATAAAACTGCAATAAAATAATAATGAAATCATAATTTAAAAACAAAAATAATTATGCAAATCATAACAATTATGATTAACCCTTAATCATAATTAAGAGTTTTTCTACCCGAAACGCGTTAGCATTATGGGTTTTTTAATAATAATATTTTTATAGCCCCAACATATTTTTTTAAATACGGTGTTAGGGTCTGAAGAACGCACCTAATAGATATTGTTGAGAGGTGCGTTCGCAGCCCGGGGTCCACCGTGCAGGCGAAGCCCGCTGCTAGTAAGATGGCGAAAGTAGCGAACTCTATTATCCCGCAGAGTCGCTAAAATAAACGCCATAGCGCGCTGTGGCAGTTAGTGCGAACTCTGTTAATCCCCAGAGCCGTTAACGGGAATGCCACAGCGCTATATGGCGATAAGTACGAACTCACTTAACTTCAGTAAGCCGCAAAGTAAAATGCTAGGGCGCTGAACCAGCGTTATAAAGCGAACCCTGTTGCCTCACAGAGCCGCTGAGAAAAAGACTGTGTCCTGTTAGACTCACAGGGATACACAGATAACTGCTGTGCGATAGCAGTCCGTGATCATGCAGACAGCAATGCAATCAAGCAATCTCCTCACCGGAGAAGCCGGTATTCTAGGGGCTTATTTCAGCCAAGCCCTAACCACGTGCATCCAAATCTCCTCACCGTAGGTGCCGGTATTCTAGGGGCTTATTTCAGCCGAGCCCTAACCACATGCGTACATGATCACACTGGCGCAAAGCACATAATGCAATTGATACTAGCGCATGGTGGCCCAGCCATGCCACCCTTTTATAGCAACAGCTACAGGACCTGCCAGAAACAAGGACCAATGAGAAACTGTTCCAAAACACATATAGTTTCAGGGACTTCCTGGTGGACCAATAGGAGCTGCTGCAGTACCTGAACATGTGACCCCTGATCTCCAATGAGAGATCTTACCCTGGGCATGCTCAGAAGGGGAAACTCAGGACTTTGTCCCAAAGACGTCTACTCCAGTACTGGCTATAATAGAAGATCCAGAAGGGGCGGAAGCAAGTCTCTGCACAGTATTGGAATGGGCAAGAGGCTGGGACCGATGTCTCTGCTGAGCAAGCTCCACTGCGGACGGAGATGGATGGGAGACCGCAGCGGGACCGGTTCGAGACTCCCCCTGTGCAGCAGCAGGAACTCGAACCCTAACATACGGGCATAATTTTTTAAAAATATTTGCATTCTGCATCCATTCATTCAATCTTTTTATTATTTATGATTAAAGGCTAAGTTTTAACTACGTTGCTTTGGTGCTGGAGATTATCCCTATTGACCAGTAAGCCAAGCCAGTGCATACTCTATGCACCACCCTGAGACCACAAATTGTCTTTTCTGGAAGATTCCTGGGATACTTATCTCTAACACATTAGAGGTAAGTGGAATTGATACCTTTTCTATTTTTTTACAAGATTTTATGCATTTATTTACCAACGATATGGGAGTAGAAGCAAATTCCTAAAATTCAAATTTTTGGCAAATGTGGATTTTAGTAATAATGCAAGCAGAATTAATTTGCATTCATATTTATTTGCTCATCTCTAATTATCCCCAGATGAAATCTATAATGTTCTGTGTTCTCTAGTTCAAGGCACAACTGGTCAAGTTGGAAGTCCAAATAGAAGACAATACTCCTCGAAGTTTTGCTACCATCCCAGTTCCCCCAAGTCTTGTTAAGTTTAAATACATGTTCTTTCATACATTAAATATGAAGTTTTACAAAATCAAATCCTTATTATACTATTATGTTAACAATATGTTACAATTTTGTTCATTGAATTACTTCTTTTATACTTTTTCAGCCATGCTGAGTTGCGTGCTGTGGAACCATCTGGACTGCAACGTTATTATAATCTGTAAAGATAGATCCAAACCCAACCGATGTGTTCAAATACCTAAGGTTTACATTTCTCATGCTGATTCACAATAAAAGTCATAAAAAAATATTGTGTTTCTCCAAAAATACAGCTATTACCATAATGTGCTGGAATGAGGTTGACTCTATTTTCTCTCCATGATACAAAGAGAAGATGAAAAGTTACAATAATGTACTTAGCAACGATGTAGATTAAGTCCGATCCCTTGAGAGTCCTAAAAGGTAAGTATCTCTGGGACAAAGTAAAATTTCTTTAGAATTAAAGTGGCCCAGATAAAGCAAACACAACAACAAATTCTGCTTTTTTATGACATGAAAGGGGATATTTGAAGGATATTCAGTGCAACTAAACTGATTATATGGCCATGCAGATCATAGAAACACAAGTTCATGATAGTCTCTTTGGCCAAAAAGCTGTAATTCAGTGAGAAAATCTGGTTTGAAAGTTTATGCAAATTTCAAAGTTCAGTGTGGGTGGGACTATTAGAACAGCTAGTGCACAGGCACACCCCAATGCACTTTCTGGCTCATTTGCATAAAGTTTTCAACCAGATTTTTTTTTTTGCACAGTATTTCATCACCGTCGGGCCATACAGTTATCCATGTATCTCTATACGACCTTGTATTCTGGTTAGGTACTCTAAATGTCCTGAAAAATTCCCTTTAATAAGCTCATAAGAGAATTGTATATACTAATATCTTATGGACCATGTGGAAAAAGCTGATTATTGGTGTCCTAGGAACCCCCCTCTCTTAAATGTCCATATGTCCAATAATGTGATATGGTGAAGATTTGTTGACACCAGACCACCAATTTCAAAGAAATTTTCCATTACAGCTTTCACTTCAGCCATCTACATCTGTGATCAGCACATGACCAGGACAGACTCATCAACTAGTAAAAAATGGTTTTATTCACAGACTTGCAAAGTAATTAAAGGGGTTGTTCACTACTCCAACAATTCTTTCTCAATTGCTATAATCCTTGATGTAAAAGAAATAAAACAGCCTGCACAAACCTCCTCTGCCGACACTGTTCCAGTGATGTTGGTGCCAGGGCTCAAGGGCTCGCATAACTTTGTTATGTCATATGTGTTACAAACCTGCCTCAGGTATCCCAAAATCTGCTTCCTTCCCCTGGGCCTGCTGCCATCTTGTGTTTCACGTTGGCTTTTGCATGTTACCTGGCGTGGTTTGGTGACATCAACCTCCAAGACATATTTAAGGTCCACCAAGGTGCACGCCTATGTTTATGGATTAAGACTTAGTTTAGTTTGTTTGGCGTGCTCCACCATCAGCTCATTGTGAATTCACCTTGTTATAACTTTGTGACCCTTTATAGCCTTTGCCTCACTGGTCAACCCTCTACCATTCATCTCCTGGATTTGCCACTCAGTTGCAGTAAGCTAATATATGGTTTTTAGACTCTGTTCCTATTGAACATTCGTTCCTGCAGTACATCTGTGGTTCTTCTGCCTCCCTTGGTTGCTGCTTTGGTCTTGCCTGTGTACTCTCTACTTTTGTCTCCCTGTGGTCTCCTGTGTGCCAAGTCTTCAACTTTTTACGTGCCTACTTGCCTGATGCACCAATGCCTGGGATCTGTCTGCCCACCAGGAACTGAGGTTTTTTTGTGGATACAATTGACCAGGTAAGCTAACATGAGCCCTGTTGCCAACAACGCCTCTAATGGGCAGTTTCACTCTTTCTTACTTCAGATGAAAATAACATCCAGAAGAAGTGGGAGCAGCTGAAACTCTTTCACTTCCTCTTGATGTCAGTTTCATCTGAAGGAAAAAAAGAGTAAAGCAGCACATTAGTGGTTGCTGATTGGCTGCAGGGCTCATGTAACAGTGTCATGCAAGCCCCAGGAAACATTGTCGGCACAAGAGGTAAACACAGACTGTTTTTTATTTTACATGGGGGAATATAGTAATTTATAATGGGTTAACTGAATAGTGAACAACCCCACTGAACTCAGAGAGAGAATTTATCAGTACAGTAGAAAGGTATATAAGATGTAACTCTAAAAGATGCCAGAAAAATGCGAAGGGTTGAGGAGAAAGGTAGTGACCAATAACTGTCTAAAAAATAGGGATTTGGCCAATATTTGCCCAACTCAACAAATTATTTAGGTTTAATCAGAAAAATCTGCATCTTTCTCCTTCTGGATTCACATTTTATTCTGAAATCAAGGTTAAAATCTGTAAAATCCATATTTAGTGAATACAGAATTTTACATTACTGAGATAGGAGATGCCAGTTGCTGCTTGTAAGATTCTATGGAGAGGAAAAAGGAGGAGCTAAAGGCAAAAACATCAATCTGCTGCAAATTCTCCTAAAATAATAGTAACTCTTTAAAAAAGTTGAAATTATAACTGTCATTTGAGGTGATCTTGCAGTAGAATATCCAATCCTGCCTCTAGCTTTTCCTCCTCACCTCTCCATAGACTCTTATGAGCAGCAGCTGTCATCTCCGATCTCAGTGATGCAAAAGTCAATATTCACTGAAAATAGATTTTTGCAGATTTTAACATGAAAAATCTGTCACCACTCATCCAGGAGAAGAAAGAAGCAGATTTCTGTATGATACATTTTTACACTTACTCTTATGGAAAAAATATAAATATACAAAATTGCATATTACAAAACTGCAACACTTTACAATACACAATCAATTGCTAGATTTACTTGTCAAAATTGGAATACCCCTAAAAGGCCATCTTAAGACTATTTTAGTCCAACTCTTATATTATCATATTTTCTATTTTAGAATAGTGAGATATATTTCATGTTTTTTATACTTACCTATGTATTTTTACATGTTCTACAATCTAAGGAAGCATTTTTTTAATTAAGACTGTGACTGCAAAACCTTAAGAGATCTCAACATAGCATTGACTTTTACTGAAAGTTTCAGCCTTTGTATTGTTTTCTTGGAACTAATGGGATTTATTCTGGACAAACTCAAACGGTCACAGACAGAATTGATTGTGAAGCTTAAAAAAAATCAAGGATTGCCCAGGACCTCTTTCTGAATAGATTTCTCTCGTGGCAAGTAATTCAGTATTGACAGCCAAACTTTTTCTATAAATACGGATAGCAGTATAAATAGCATGCAGTATGAAGTTGGTAGATAAGAAGCAGTAATGAATCACGGTGTACAGTATAAGCCTGGTGTGCCATCCAAAATGCATATTGTACCTTTCTTTCTAAATTATGCATCAACAGCAACCAAATGATGGATAGCAGCGTCATCAAGCTGGTCGTCTGCACAACAGAGTACACCATTTTTAGCACTGGATAGCGGAAAGTCACTGCTACAAATATCCGCCTATAAAAGAACTACCAGTCTTCCTTTAGTTCCTGGGTCCCAGAGCAGATCAAGACAAATGTTAGCTGTTGGCTTTAAATATCCAAAAAAAAACTAGATTTGAAAAAAATTATTATCTTTCCCTGTTGGACGTTATTAATGCCATATGTGTCTTTGTGTAAAATGTATTTTGTCTGGCGGGAAATTAGAATGTTTACAAAATTTGCGGAAAGGTAAAAATCTTCTTTGCTTGAAATAATTGACGTCCAGCATTACAGAAGACTTTTCACTGGATTTTTATTCTAAACTTATTGCCTCCTCCTATTATCTCTGAAAACATTGATTTTGGAATATATTGCGTCTTACTTTTGCACCCCTCTATTGCAAAGTTATTTTTCTTGTTAAAAAATTGTGAAAATTTTCCCTTCAACCAATTGGACGTATGCCACAGAACTTCTCTGTTGGCGCCATTGTGTGTCATAATTCTGGTCTTCTGTCCTTCTGCAAATTGACTACTAGTGGCTTCTATTTCTCCCCTTGATATTTGGACTGCATTTCCACTCCCTACCACTGGAGGCAGCTGTTGTGTTCTGCATTTGTCCTGTACTAAGATGGCAGATTCTGAACTACTTAAAGCCAGATGGAACACTCACTCTATGCTTGTGTCTAGCTGTCTAGTATCAGTCTCCAGTCTCTGAGAGCTGTCTTACCCAGAATGTTCCCACTCCTTTACAAATTGTTTCCTACAACTCCTTTTGCTACTTCCTAGAATTTATATGGTTGCTTGCTGTTCTCTGCATGTGCTCATCTGGTCATTAGATTTCAGATGTGCTTCACCTGTATTGTAACACTGTGCTGATTGGCCAGCATAGGAGGAGGAGAAAAAGTAAACGCCCACAGGGAAATTCTATGGTATACACCTAGTTATTTGAAGGAGAAATTTGCACCATTATTATCTGCAGAGCTTAATTCCTGAAGCAATTTCTGCTTCAGGTGCTTCAGGTGCCCTCCCAGAGAACATAGATGCGTTCCCCCCTTCACACTCTAATATTATATTTACAACCTCCTTCCACTCCCTTCTGCTATCCTAAAGGCTAAGAGAAGGGAGAAGAAGAGCTGAGAGAATCATCAATATTAGAAGCAGAGCTCTGATTGGCTTGTGCCAAAATTTGATGAGTAGCCAAATGGTAGGAAATTTTTTTAATGAAAACTATTTAAAAGTGGTTTATTTTGCATTTAAGAAGCAAGTAAATGGAAAAAAATCTATGCTTATGTGCACATATCCTTTTAAGATTGGACTTTTTTTTTCTCAATGTTCATTCTAACTCAACTGAAAGCGGAAACATTATGCATAAAAAGCGTCACTTATTTACATTTCACCATAACAGATGTTAATTAGGCTGTCAGTGCATTGACTATAAAATGCGTCGGCTCATTCTATGCTAATACACTTAATTTTGTAAGATAAGAACCTTCATCATAAGGGTCCTCTGCAAAACTCCAGCTCAGCAGCTTTTACAGTATATTTAAAAAAGCAAACAAAGAACTGACGACGTAATCAACTTTTCGCTTGTTTATCCAAATTGTTTCTGCCACAACAGATTGAATACCTTGAAATTGAGAGAAGATGAAGCTGCGGAAATGAGAAATATAGCCAATGGCAATTAGTTCTCCTTAGGATCTTTTTTCTGGTAAGTGTCATTATTGCCGGAAGAGAAAATGTGAAAAGGGTTCAACAGCTGCTCAAAAATGCAACTGTTGTGTATTTATTTGTACTTATCTTCCAACTTGAGTAATATGCGTAAAATAAAAACTGGGGGACAGACATTACAAAATGTTCCACAGAATGATAATGCGGAGATAATCTTATCGAATGGCTGATAACATGCACGTTCCAATATGCCATAGTGCTGAATTCTCTGATCACTTTAAAACTGATGAAAATTGCTTTCGACACTTTGCATATTTATTATTAAACTTCACATGTGAATAAATTACATCAAATTCTTAATGTTACAGTAGAAGATTTGAGATCATTAGTTTGAGAAAGGCGTCATATGTCAGATTTGTTTAGTGTGGGGTGGCAATTTGTGTCCGTAACCTACGTTGGGTCTATACTTTAACCTCTGTGTTCTTTTGACTTTTCAAGGTAGTACATTGAGGTTTTGTGGTCAATGAATCCATAAGGTAACAATTAAGTTCTTCATTACATGCTATACCATGGAAATGTTTCTACCAACAATACCACAACAAATAAAGTACCCAAAGGTCCATACTAAGACCCATACAAATTAGATGCCACCTAAATAGCATGTGCATGGATGGACTTTTGGTTGGGAAAATCCTAAAAGAAAGAATACTTATCTTACTCAAAATACTTCACTTTGATTCTTCAATGTTCCATATCCAAAGACGTGATCTTCATGTCTAGATCACGTGAAGTCATTATTGCCCTTTACTCCTCTTTGGTCAGACCTCATCTGGAATACTGTGTCCAGTTTTGGGCACCACATTTTAAAAAAGACATCAACAAACTGGAGCGAGTTCAGAGAAGAGCGACCAGAATGGTGACCAGTCTGCAAACCATGTCCTATGAGGAAAGGTTGCAGGATTTGGGAATGTTTAGCCTTCAAAAAAGAAGACTGAGAGGAGACTTAATAGTTGTCTACAAATATCTCAAGGGCTGTCACAGTGTAGATGGATTATCTTTATTCTCATTTGCACAAGGGAAGACTAGAAGCAATGGGATGAAACTGAATGGGAGGAGACACAGATTAGATATTAGAAAAAACATTTTGACAGGGTGATCAATGAGTGGAACAGGCTGCCACGAGAGGTGGTGAGTTCTCCTTCCACAAAAGTCTTCAAAAAGAGCCTGGACAGATATCTGTCTGGGATGATTTAGTGAATCCTGCTTTGAGCAGGGGGTTGGACCAGATGGCCAAGGAGGTCCCTTCCAACTCTACCATTCTATGATTCTAAGATTCTATGACCACTAGAATACATACTATATGCCTTATTCTAAGTATAAAAGGACATTAGGTTCCCATGAAAGTCCAGTTTTCTTCAATACCTTCCCAAGGTCATAAAGCAACCCTTGGATGGTCAAGCCAGAATGTTGAAGAGGATCATGTATCACATAATTCATTCCAGCATATTTCATCCAGAAAAATGATTTGCTCCAGGCACAGCCTTGTCTGTGTCACCAATTAGAAATGATAGTGGCATCAATACGAGTTGTGCTCCTGGTGACTTTAAGAAATGATTGTCAAAAACAAACAAAAAGCTATAAAATGGCACTCAAGAAACCTTGCAAAATATAACATAAAATACAACAACTATAAGGGATTCGTAAAACATCAAGGACTAAAACCATGGAAGTGCATGAAAAATAAAGGCGTATGATTGAATTATGGTGAACTCTTGGACTCCAAAGGGCCCAAGCAGTTTTTGAAAATAAAATTTTAAACCATCAGAATGTTACACAGAGCATGTTAAGCTGTATAGATGACTTATTGAATCCAGAAAAAAATTTTGAACATATTTTTTAGTTTTTTGTAACACTAAGCAATGCATTTAAGTTTATTGATGACTAATTGAATCCACAATTTTTTTTTTTACTTTTTTGGAGCATTTTATATACCACTGTAATATAACACAATGCAGCCAGCCAATCACAGTAATGCCACTACCAAGATGACTACGGCATTACAGTGACTAGCAAACAACTCTTGCATGTTTATTGGCTGTGTAGCAAGCGCTAAATATGCAGGGTGGGGACTCTAGCTTCAAATCCAAGCACCAGCCAATTCTTGTTAAGTGCCGAGCATATCCAAGCACCCAGATACTCAAGTGATATCAGACTATCTCCGAGCACATTTGCTTAATCACTCTTGCCTATGCGTGGGGATCCAGGTCCTGAGACTCCCTCCAATCACACAAAATACCACTCTAAAATGCACGGCTCTCGCATGCTGCTGGCACAAAGAGCCGTGTATATGCTCAATAGAAAGTATTTGGCTTTGTACACTATTTCAGAGAACAATGGATGATTATAGACTTAAAATTGAGCCCATACTATTGAGCCATACATCGATCTGTGTGAACACTGTTTGCAAGAGCTGTGCAAATTAAAGCAATGATTTAGGCAACAAGTGGGACTCTGGACCCAAAGTCCCACCAATCTGTAGCTATTTCCAGTGTTTAAAAAAAAAAATATATATATATATAAAATTGTCTAATGACAGTTAGACTTTAATGAATAGGATGCTGAAATACACAACAGTATACAACAGCTACAGGCTTATGTTGGAAAGGACAGTGTTGAGCAGAGAGGAGATAGCACAGTGTTAACTGATACAGCTTATTGATATAAGTGCAGTTCCTCTCTATACTGTACTATATGACCTTTCAGTCTTGATTGTGTCAGTTCTTTCTTGCATCCTCCATGATGATGATGCTAAATATGATGGGCAGCATGATAGCTCAGTATTTATTATTGCTGATTCACAGTGCTGGTGCCTTGAATTAAAATCCCACCAAGCAGTTTGTATGAGTTAAGATACCAGAACTCTGCAAGTGTTCTTCCCATGTTTGTTCAGGTTTCTTATGAATTTCTCAAAAACTCCAAACAACTACAGATAGGGAATTAAGATTGTGAGCCTCAATGGAGACAAAGATGAGAATTTCTGTAAAATGCTGCAGAATATGATTGTGCTGTATACGCAAGTACATAAAATAGTAGATTTTTCCTTAAAGGTTTTTCAAACATCAGGGCAAATTAGTCTAAGCACAGGCCTCTAACATACGGACTGGCATGCAGGTCTACGGAACGGAGCATGACTGCTTTATGTATTTCTATGAGGCTGTCACGCTCGAGGGCCGGTCCAAGATAGGAGGTGAAATTCATGTACGTCTGCATGAGCCCTAATAGTATTTTCGTAAATGGGTTCAAGACCAGACAAACCCTTTAAAAAATATTCAAATCTCTTTTTTCGTCAGAGCATATAGCTGGTGATTTTATAGAAAGACATATTGACCATAATTACCTTTTAATGCAGCAAAGATCCTTTATAGTCCAGGAACGAAGATTTTCTTACTTGGAATGCAAAATGTATGTAAATCCCACCTGAAAATTCAGAATCCATCTGTAATTCAAAATTTACCAGCTTTTACTTTCTTTTACCGTCATCATAATTCTAGAAAGTAAAAGAACCTTTTAGAAGTGAAGCTCAATTTGCAATTCTATCAGTTTTCAGCGAGACATTTTTTTTAAGCAAATAGACACCTTGATTTGATTACATTCTCTTGAAGAATATACTCTGAAGGAAGGGAGTATAATTTTGACAGCAAATTTATTTTTTTCCCCTCTATTATATATATGTAAAAATAAAATAAGATTTTCTTTGCTGACAGGATTTTCATTATGCAGAATATTACATCAGTGGGGTTTTATTTAATTATGGGATTTTAAGTGGAAGGTTTTCTATATTTTATTTCATGCTATTTATATGAATAATTCCATGCATTCCAGAGATTAAAAAAAAAGAAAAGTAAAAATGCAAATAACATATGAATGACCAAATGTTAAGTAATATTATAGTGCGGAGGCATTACAGTAAAATAATCAATAATTTTAATAAAAACAGCAAAAACTTTATCAAAAATGTAAAAGGTGTATTATATATGCAACTTGTTATAGCTACAATTTTTTTCTCGTGCCGTACTAATATTTTTCGTCCATTAATTTCCAAAAATTTGATACATTTTATGGCACTAGATCTTTTTTCTCAATATTTTTTGAAATCTCCACTATAGATGAGCAAATAAATTCAAGTGGAATTGAATATTCCTAGAGTGTTAAAAAAAATCCACTTTTGTCAAAATTCAGATTTTTTTATAATTTACTTCTGCACGGATTCAGCAAACTAGCAGCTGCTGGCCGCCATTTTTCAGAACCGCGAAAGGCCATCAAAAAGGTTACAAAATAAGAAAATATCCTTATTCTCACCTCACCACTTAATTTTTTGGCTAATCCACTCCTCATTGCATCTTCGGATTGCTGTCGGCTGTGTTAAAATCCTAGGGTCTCTCATGCTATGTTGGGTCTTCTGGGTCTGAAAGACTCTGGAGTGTTCTGTGCATGTGCAGCACAGAGGCCATGGCCCATGCTGAGACATCATGTGTGCACCATAACCTTTGGTAGCGGCTGCACAGAACCCTCCCATGCCAATCAATATTTTATGGAAAAAATATAAATGTGGTCAATTGGAGGAGCGCTATGGCTATAGAGCACACTGCAATGGATTAGTGGTAAACAAACCTTTTATTGGACCACTACACGTTTCGGCAGCAGACCGCTACCTTCTTACCTTTACCACTAATCCATTGCAGTGTGCTCTATAGCCATAGCGCTTCTCCATTTGACCACATTTATATTTTTCCATAAAACCTTGATATTCCCCTTGAGGGATTGTGGCTGGAGCAGCTTGGAGCTATAGAGTTCATCTCCAGGCAACAGGACCTGAAGTGATGTCACATCCTGAGAAGTGGCATCACATGACTGGATCTTGGGCTCACGTGACCAGACCAGGAAGAACAGCACAGGAGTGATCCCGGAGCTACAGAGCAGGAGTACATTGAGACGTCCACTACCGGAGTTGTGAAGGGGTGAACAACCCCTCCAGGTGAGAGGCTAATCCCCCACCTTTCATTGTAACATCCCAAATAAGCCACCTGGTGCTTCTCATGCTGCGCTCTTCCATGTTTATTGTCATGCCAATCAATATGGAAGTTCAAGCTAAGCTTGAGAGGTCTGATGATTTCAGCACAGCTGATGGCGATTCAAAAATGCAACAAAAACTGGGAGAGTGGTGGTGAGAATAGGGCCGGAGATGTGAGAGGCGAGGAGTGTAGGGGCTGGAGTGGTGAGCAGTAACTTTAGTATAAGGATTGTCTTTATTTTTTAAATATTATGTTTATTATATTCTGGGGTATGTAGAGACTCTAGAACATAATTAGGGACATTCAATTCACAGAGAATAACTTGTCCATAAATTGAATTTCCTGAGAAAAACATACAAATAGGTGAATTTGAATTTTGTTTGATCCTCTCATCTCTAATCTCCACCTTTTAGATAAATTTTATAATAAAATTCTATTTCACCGTGCTTCATAATCCTCCCCATTCCTCCACTTCCAGTCCTCCTTTACCTTTGTCTACCACTAGAAGGAGCACAACTCACATCCGAATCGTTGCATTGGCAGATGCCTGCCAGGACGAGCGTATGTGCCGCCTTTAGTATACACCTGTGTCCTACTGGGAGGCACTTTTTGATGGCACTTTTGGGGCTTATAGGAAGGTTGCTAGACTATTTTAACTAAGGCATTAAATATGGTGGCCATAGTTAATATTCGGAAAAACAGGTGTCTGGTTACAGTTAATGTTTGGCTTCTGTAGTGTTTGATGCCTTCAAGGTGACCTACTAGTCACGCTTGAAAATTTTGATTAGGGACAGGACAAAGGGCAGACTAAATGCCTTGGGATCCACACATTGCCTGATTCTTCCGATGCCACACTCCTGACTTGACATCCTAACGATTCCGATACTATATCTTCTACCAATAATTGCAATATATGAGAAGTCAATGACACTGTGTTAGGGTCTGCGGAACACACCAAATATAAGATGTAGAGAGGTGCGTTCGCAGCCCAGGGTCCACCGTGCAGGCGGAGCCTGCTGCTAGTAAAATGGCGCAGGAAGCGAACTCTGTTATCCCGCAGACTCGCCAAAATAAATGCCGTAACGCGCTGTGGCAATATGTGCGAACTCTGTTATTCCACAGAGCCGCTAGAAGGAGTGCCGCAGCGCTATATGGCGATGTGTGCGAACTCAGTTAACACCACTGAGTCGCAAAGTAAGCATGCTAGAGCGCTATCTAGCTTTGAAAGCGAACCCTGTTGCGTCACAGAGCCACTGAGACAAACTTCTGAGTCCTGTTAGGCACCCAGGTACACAGTTGACTGCTAAGCGAACATAGAAAGTGATCATGCGCTAATGTCCTCGCGGTAGTCACCCGCAATCTATGGCGTCTGAACGCCAGGCACTGAATACGACAATCAAACTCCTCACTGGTTATGCCAGTAATCTAAGGCATCTAAGACACCGACCCTGACCAGCTAGCATACCAAGCTCCTCACCGATTAGGTCGGTATTGTAATGGCGTATTTCAGCCGCCCTAACCCACACACACGCATGACCATACTGGCGCAAAGCATACAACGGTTGATACTAGCGCACGGCCATGCGGTAAAGACAGCCTTTTATAGCAGCCACGAGAAAAAGACCTTCCACGAAGGACCAATGGGAAGCTGCTTCAGAACATCAACAGCCACAGGACCTTCCTGAAGGACCAATAGGAGTGGCAGCTGAATCTGAGCTTGTGACCCCGATCTCCAAAGGGAGATCCTGCCCTGGGCATGCTCAGATGAAGCAACAAAGGACTTAGTCCCAAATCTGCCTGCTCCAACACTGGTTGCAGCAGCAAGTCTCTGCACAGTACTGGGCCGGGAAAGACGCTGGGACAGACGTCTCTGCTGAGCAGGAACCACTGCGGCTGGAGACGGATTGGGGACCGCAGCGGGAACAGCTCGAGATTCCCCTTGTGCAAGAGTGGGAACTCGAACCCTAACATTACCCCCCCTCCTAGGGCCCCCCTTTTTTGGGCCTCGCTGCGCTCAAAGGCAGCGATGAGCTGTGGAGCATGAACATGCTCGGCAGGCTCCCAGGAACTATCCTCAGGCCCATAACCCCTCCAATCCACCAAATATAATTTTTTGCCTCGTACCACCTTGCACCCAACAATGGCGTTCACCTCATGATCATCGGTAGATGAACCCGACGTCCCGGCAGATGACTCAGAAAATCGGGAAACGGCCACGGGTTTCAGGAGGGACATGTCAAAGGTGTCGGTGATACCAAGGCGAGGCGGAAGTGCTAGGCGGTAAACCACCGGGTTCACCTGCTCAAGAACTTTAAGGGGACCCAAAAATCGAGGTGCCAACTTGGTGGACTCTACACATAGCCTGATGTTTCGGGCAGAGAGCCACACTAGGTCACCCGGAGCAAATGTAGGAGCGGGGCGCCGATGGGCATCGGCCGAAGACCTCATCCTCTCTTTGGAGGCCTGAATGGCATCCTGGGTGCGGTCCCAAATGTCACGTGCCTCCACAGCCCAGTCTGCCACCTTGGAATCGGTGGAAGACACGGGCATGGGCACTGGTACCCGCAGATGCTGACCGTAGTTCAGGAGGAATGGGGTCTGTCCGGTGGAGTCAGCCACAGCATTATTTAGAGCGAACTCAGCCCACGGTAGCAAGGATGCCCTGTCATCCTGCCTGGCAGAGACAAAATGTCGCAAGTATGTGACCAAGGTCTGGTTGGCCCTCTCTACCAACCCATTCGTCTCGGGATGGTATGCAGAGGAGAGATTCAACTCAATGCTGAGTAAACGACACATCTCTCTCCAGAACAGAGACGCAAACTGGGGACCTCGATCACTGACAATTTTGTCTGGCATACCGTGTAGGTGGAAAATATGCCTAATGAATAATGCTGACAAGGCCCGTGCAGACGGTAACCGTGGTAACGGCACCAAGGGCACCATTTTTGAGAAGTGGTCGGTTATCACCCAGATGATGGTGCAGCCCCGAGACTTGGGTAAGCCCACCACAAAATCCATCCCGACCATCTCCCAGGGCCTGTCTGCCACCGGCAAAGGGAAAAGTAGCCCAGCCGGCCGTTGTCGAGGGGATTTATTCTTGGCACAAGAGACACACGCCTAAACATACTCCCTGACATCACGGGGCATCTGCGGCCACCAGTATGTCCTCGCCAGCAACTCAGAAGTCCTTTTTGTCCCAAAATGTCCACCCACCCTGGACAAATGTGCCCAAGAGAGTACTTCCGGTCGCAAATTGGTGGGCACAAAAGTCTTGCCCAGAGGCACAGACTCAAGTGAAACCGGAGCCACCGTTCTTAGGCTCTCTGTGGGGACAATAAGCCGAGGCTCCTCCTCCACCTCCTCAGAGGACACCACGGAGCGAGATAGAGCGTCGGCGCGAATGTTCTCACCGGAGAGGAAATGGAGGGTAAAATGGAACCGGGAGAAGAGCAAGGACCATCTGGCCTGATGGGAATTTAGCCGCTGGGCTGTCTGCAAATACACCAAGTTCTTGTGGTCCGTGAATACTTGGAAGGGGAAGTGAGCCCCCTCCAGAAGATGTCTCCACTCGGAGAAGGCCAACTTCATAGCCAGCAACTCCCTGTCCCCGATGGAATAATTCCTCTCTGCTGGTGTAAAGGTCTTGGAAAAGAAGAAGCAGGAATGCTTCCAACCCTGGGCATCCTTTTGAAAAAGGACTGCTCTAGCACCAACAGAAGAGGCATCCACCTCTAAAATAATCGGTTTATCGACATTGGGGCGATGTAAGATGGGAGCACTGGCGAAATGCGACTTGATGGAGGAGAACAACCTTGGTGACCTCCTCTGACCACAACTTGGGATTAGCTCCCTTCTTGGTGAGGGTTACCAAGGGAGCTACCAAAGTAGAGAAGTGGGGAATGAATTGGCGATAGTAGTTAATGAATCCCATAAAGTGCTGTACTGCTTTAAGGGAGTGGGGTTCTTGCCAATCCATTACAGCCTGTAGTTTGGCAGGATCCATAGCCAATCCCTGGGTGGAGATATAGCCTAGGAAAGGTAGAGACTCCTGCTCAAACATGCACTTCTCCAACTTCGCATATAGGGAATTTGCTCGCAAGAGGTCGAAGACCTTGCAGACATCTCTCCGGTGGGAGGCCATATCTGGAGAAAAGATGAGAATGTCATCCAGATAGACTACCACCGAGGTGGTCAACATGTCCCGTAAGATGTCATTCACAAAGTCTTGGAAGACAGCTGGGGCATTACAGAGCCCAAAGGGCATTACCAGATATTCGTAATGCCCATCCCTGGTGTTAAATGCCGTCTTCCATTCGTCCCCCTCACGAATGCGAATCAGGTTATACGCACCCCGCAGGTCTAGCTTAGTAAATACCCTTGCTCCCCGAAGCCTGTCAAAGAGCTCAGAGATTAGCGGCAAAGGATACTTATTTTTCACGGTGATAGCGTTGATACCCCTATAATCAATGCATGGACGTAATTCTCCGTTCTTCTTCGGCACAAAGAACCCCGCTCCCGCTGGTGACACCGACTTCCTAATGAATCCCCTTGCCAAGTTCTCCTGAATATATTGGGACATGGCCTCTGTCTCAGGAAGAGAGAGGGGATAAACCCTTCCTCTAGGAGGCTCAGCTCCAGGCAAGAGGTCAACAGGACAGTCATAGGGGCGATGAGGCGGAAGAGTCTCCGCAGCCTTCTTCGAGAAAACGTCGGCATAGGACCAATAGACCTTGGGAAGAGGAGAGAGGTCTATCGGTATCTCAGTGGTGGTGACCTGCACGCTGTCGCTAATGCATCTGCCTTTACATAAATTACCCCAACCCAAAATTCTCCCTGAAGACCACTCAAGATGGGGAGAGTGGTGGTGGAGCCAAGGTAATCCCAACAAAACCTCCCTCAGGGAGGATAAAAAATGATATATTCTCCTTGATGGGAAGGAGACATAGACAAGGTGAGTGGGACAGACTGATGGGTGATTTGTGTGGGCAGAATTGCTCTGTTCAACACCCGTACTGACACTGGTTCAGCCAGCAACACCAAAGGCATGGTGTGGCGAGAAGCAAGGGAGGACAACATAAAATTCCCCTCTGCCCTAGAATCCACACACAGCTTGACGGGTAGGGTGGTAGAACCGTGGGTAATTATCCTCTTGAGGAGCACTTTAGGGGCAAAACTCATGGCGTCCAGTGACCCTGTTCCTACGGTTACTGGGCGCGACCGTTTATTCAGCTGCTGTGGACATCGGTTGGCAAAATGTCCCTGCTGCTGGCAAATATAACAAATCGGGGATGGACGAGTGACCCGAGATTTAGATCCCACAGGAGTAACCTCCTGGAGGTAGGGCGCCTGAACGGGCAACTCCAGAGGGGTGGCGAAGGTAGGAGCCAACCAAACCCTCTGCCTGCACTGGGCACGTTCCAGCCTCCGCTCGTGGAAACGGAGGTCGACGCGGGTGGAAATAGCGATAGGCTTCTCCAGTGTGGCAGGAATCTCCCTGGTAGACAAGGCGTCTTTCACATGACCCACCAGTCCCCTCCAGAACACGGGAATGATGACTTTATCTGGCCACTCTAATTCCGAGGCCAGAGTCCGAAATTAGACAGCAAAATGGCTGACCAAAGCCGAACCCTGGGTACTTGCCAGCAGTTGGAGCGCCGTATCGTGGGTGACCTGAGGTCCTAGAAAAACCTTTTTCAGAGCCTCCAGAAAACAAGAAGCGCTCTGCACCACACGGTCGTCGCGCTCCCACAGCGGCGTTGCCCACTCCAACGCTCTGCCCGACAGAAGAGCTATCACAAAGCCCACTTGTGCCCGATCTGTGGGGAAACGTGCAGCCAGAAGCTCGAGGTGTATGGAGCACTGACTCATAAATCCCCGACATTGCTTGCTGTCACCAGCAAACTTGTCTGGAAGCGGGAGGTGGGACAATGTAGGGACAGAGGTGGCAGAGGACAAACTGGCTGCAGCTACGCTAGCAGCCTGAACAGCGACTGCGGTAACATCCACAGCTGAGGTTGTGCGCTCAAGAGCAGCCAACCTACCCTCCAGCTGCTGGATGTACAGCTGTAACCGCTGTTCATCCGCCATTTTACTAGCCAGACCCTAGCGCTAGTATTACATTAGGGTCTGCGGAACGCACCAAATATAAGATGTAGAGAGGTGCGTTCGCAGCCCGAGGTCCACCTTGCAGGCGGAGCCTGCTGCTAGTAAGATGGCGCAAGAAGCGAACTCTGTTATCCTGCAGTCGCCAAAATAAACGCCGTAACGCGCTGTGGCAATATGTGCAAACTCTGTTATTCCACAGAGCTGCTAGAAGGAGTGCAGCAGCGCTATATGGCGATGTGTGCAAACTCTGTTAACACCACTGAGTCGCAAAGTAAACACCCTAGGGCGCTATCTAGCGTTGAAAGCGATCCCTGTTGCGTCACAGAGCCACTGAGACAAACTTCTGTGTCCTGTTAGGCACCCAGGTACACAGTTGACTGCTAAGCGAACATAGAAAGTGATCATGCGCTAATGTCCTCGCGGTAGTCACCCGCAATCTATGGCGTCTGAACGCCAGGCACTTAATACGGCAATCAAACTCCTCACCGGTTATGCCGGTAATCTAAGGCATCTAAGACACCGACCCTGACCAGCTAGCATACAAAGCTCCTCACTGATTAGGTCAGTATTGTAACGGCGTATTTCAGCCGCCCTAACCACACACATGCATGACCATACTGGTGCAAAGCATATAACGGTTGATACTAGCGCACGGCCGTGCGGTAAGGACAGCCTTTTATAGCAGCCATGAGAAAAAGACCTTCCAGGAAGGACCAATGGGAAGCTGCTTCAGAACATCAACAGCCACAGGACCTTCCTGAAGGACCAATAGGAGTGGCAGCTGTATCTGAGCATGTGACCCCTGATCTCCAATGGGAGATCTTGCCCTGGGTATGCTCAGATGAAGCAACAAAGGACTTAGTCCCAAATCTGCCTGCTCCAACACTGGTTGCAGCAGCAAGTCTCTGCACAGTACTGGGCAGGGCAAGACGCTGGGACCGACGTCTCTGCTGAGCAGGAACCACTGCTCCCGGAGACGGATGGGGGACCGCAGCGGGAACAGCTCGAGATTCCCCTTGTGCAGGAGTGGGAACTCGAACCCTAACACACGGTTCCTTTAAATACCGACAAAAAGTCCCACATAAAATGTAATTCCGTGAAGTGTCCATTTCATCTCAAGAATATGAATAAGTCTTTTGCACTTATGACATGGATAAAAATAATAATAATAATCATAAAAGTTTTTCATGAAACATTTTGCGGGACAGTAGTTAAGGACAATCTAGGACAATTGAGGTTAATTAAGCTTATTAACAGATAAGATACAGAAGCAGAGATATTCACAGACAAGAATTCTGCAGCAAATTACTTTAACTGACAACCATTTTGCAGTTCTCTGCGGGGAACAGAAAATTATTTGAGATAACGTAGAGTTACAGTTGAATGAGCTTCACTTAAATAATGCCACAATGATTTCTATAATTTCCTTTCCGACGTGATTACAGCTGATAATATATGTATGGAAAACGTCTTCGACAATTAAGTCAAATGAAACAAGTTCCTCTCATTTGTCAAAAGTTTTTTGAAACAGCAACATTTCAACCCTTTGATCCGGTTAAGGACAAACAGGGCACTTGGATAATTTGGCTGAACATTTGGCTCAATAAATAAATAAATTAATTACAATTGTTTCTTATGTGTAATGAATCAATGGTCACTATTTCAAATTAGGTGATTTTATGGTAATAGCGAACATTTGGCATTTATTTTTCAGCTATCTACATATTTATTGGCATTTAAGAGAGTTTACCATGATGCTAATGGTAGCCAACTTCAGAGAAGAAAATAGTGATTAAGAGAAGAATAAAGGAGAACAAAGGACGGAAGGAAAGAAGAAAGGGAAGAAATAAGAAAATAACATTGGAGAAGAGAAGAAAAAGAAGAAAGGGAATAAAGGAACAAAGGGAGGATGGTAGGCTTGAATAACATGACAAAGAAAGGAGTGGAAGAAAGAAATGTGGGAAGAAAGGGAGAAAAGGAATAAGGATACTAAAGAAAGAAAGCAAGGATGGAATGACAGGAGAAATGAAGAAGGGGAAGAAGAAAAAAGGGAATAAAGGGAGAAAGGAATACACAAAGGGAGTAAAGGTAGAAAGGAAGGAGAGACAAAAAGGAGAAAGAACAAATAAAAAAGAAAGGATGAAAGAAAGAAAGAACGAAAAAAGGAAATAAAGAGAAAGAAAAAAGACAGGAAGAAAAAAGGAGAAAGTGAAAAGAAAGGAAAAAGAAAGAAACAAAGAAGAAAGAAAGAATAAATTAACAAATTAAAGAACATGGGAGAGAGGGAGGGAAGGAGGGTTAGAGAGGGTGGAAAGGAAGGAAGGAGGCTGGAAAGAAAGACAGACAGACAGACAGACAGACAGACAGAAAGAAAGAAAGAAAGAAAGAAAGAAAGAAAGAAAGAAAGAAAGAAAAAGAAAGAAAGAAAAAAGTTGTTTTGCCATTCATGAAGATGAAGAAAAAAGGGACGGATAGTAAGAGAAGAGCAAAAAAAAAAAATCAAACTTTTTTTTAACAAATCTCCTAAAACCTTTCCCAGGAGACAGATACTGATTGCAGCTTCCTTTACCTTGAAAATAACCATATTTGTATCCAGTGAACTCATACTTCTCTCAGCAATATCACTTGAAGTTATAGCCCTACCACATATTGCTTTCCTCCTTGTCACCATTTACAATATGGTGGTTATAATTCAGTCAGATAAATGTGCTGAATATTCTGTAGATGTTTATATCTGTCCGGCAGTAGTGCGTTCTGTAGTCATATTGGAACAGATCATCATTCTACCGCTAGGAACGTATTGGGGATCCATGTGGTATTAAGGGTGAGCTTGGTAAAGGGAGCAGACAACTTCATTCTTTTATATAAATCCCTTAACAAATTGTGTAAAAAAGCAGATATTTTGCTTTTGTTCTAAAACAACATTTGCGTCAGAGACCAATTTTCAATTCCAAAGAAATCATTTCAAATTTTTATTTCACTGTTCTACGAAAGAGAAACAATACAACTGACCGTCAACTGTATAGTCAAGAGACACTTTTCACCAGTTGGAAAGATATACTGAGATATTCTAGATGGTTTTGGAAAAGTTTTATCGCGAGTCACAAAAATGGGGAATCTGTTTTTCTATTTTATTAAGTATCTGGATGAATTTCCAGCTTGGATGTCTCCAATAACTTCATTCATGACCCATTCTTAGTGTGATGCCATCAACTTTGAATAAAGTCCACAAGAGAAATTTCTGTGGCGGAATTAAAGAAAGGAACGCTTTTCTTTGAAGGAAAAGGACTTTGTGCTGAGAAACCGTTTTTATAAAAAAAAAAAGACAAACAAAAGAACACCTTAAGGCCATGTTCACACGTTCAGTATTTGGTCAGTATTTTACATCAGAATTTGTAAGCCAAAATCATGTCAACCCAGGGATTAAAGGGGCTTTCCGGTCCAAATCAATACGAGTCTGCAGTCAATCTGTGTGACTGCAGACTTATGAATCCTCCCAGCAGACGCACTGTGCGCTTCAGGGATTCACCGGTTTGTGAGCCGGGACAGGAGGGTATGTCTCATACATATCCTTGGGCAGTGGGTGCAGTCTCGCTCCCATACACGTGTATGAATCGAGTAGAAATATATTAGTATAGATTGTAAATAACTGCTGATCAGCATAAGATAGGTAAGCCAAACATACCCAATTTTGTACTTATTTTGGCATGTCAAGATGGAAAGCTCGAACATGGTACTCAAAACACAACGCAAACAAGGAAAAGATATTGACTACTGCCAGGTACGACCTAGACACATTTGAGATGGATGGTGAAGAACTGAAAGTTGTAACGGATTTCAATCCACTCGCATCAATGGTCACTCAAGATGCAGTGACAACACCATATGGAGAGTAGGAGAACAGCTTTGGGCAAAATAACAATGAAGTCCCTGGACAACGTCTTCAAATTGAGGAACATTTCACTGCCGATAAAGACGCGGCTCATACATAGTCTTTTCTGTGGTAACATACAGATGTGAAAACTGGACGATAAAGAAACAAGGCAGAAGAAGAATGGAAGCCTTCGAAACGCCGTGCTGGAGAAGGATGTTATCAATAAATACCATGGACGGCAAGAACTAAAAAATCAATTTTGGAACAAACCAAACTGGACTTGCCACTCAAAGCAATGATCACCAAGCAAAGACTTGCCTACTTTGGACACATGATATGAAAAGAGCAATCACTGGAGGACATTACGGTTGAAAGAATAGAAGGGACAAGACAAAAAGGAAGAGCATCAACCCAATGGCTTGATGCAATTAAATTAATGTTTTAGAAGACTCTGGCGGACATATCTAGACTTGCATGCACAAGATCGCTCTTCCTATAGATCGTTCATCCATCAAGACATCATGGCCTGAGATCAAGATGAAGGCCATTAAAATTACTGTTAGATATACAAATATTAATTTACATTGAAACTGGACGCATTCTTTAAATCAAGTAGAAATGTGATGTATTGCTAAAAACCTAATTGCAAGATTTGAAAAGCTCCTAATGGTTTCCTTGAATTTCCTGGTGTGTGTTATATATTAGGCAGGTATCCACTAGAGAGATATGGTAAGTACTGTATATAGTGTAGCAGGTGGCTTCTCTAAGTAGATTTGTGAATGCTGTTACATTTTTCTTGCATTGTGAATTAAACAACACATTCACTTTATGGTTTTCAATTAGAGGCTCTCTGTAGGATATTTCTAAGTTCTGCAAAATGCAACACAGCAGATGTCCAGCTATGTTAAAGCTAGAGCACTGTTAAACAGCATAAACTGTAAAAACAAACTGTATTTTTGCTTTTATTTTTAGACACACAGTAGAGATGAGTTAAAAATGTTTTAATCTTGCTTACACAGATCTTGAAGACTTGACATTTTGATCAAGCTTGTGGAAGGGGAGAGGAGGGAGAATTTTTTTTTAGAAAGGCAGTAGAGTGATTCGACAGAGTTTGAGTGCATCCAATGAGGTCAACCTGCCTTTTGCTAAGTTGAGGGGAAATTGTTTGACATAGAAGTAAATTTGCTTTCTAGTGCCACCCGTTTTAGGTAACTACTCTGTAAGTCAATGTTAACACTATTACAAAACTTACTACAAAAGACATTTAGCCAAACCAGAGCTTCTTCCAAAGGGAAAAGACCTCCATGTGATGACAACTTTTTCAATTCTTTCACATTACCCTTCAGGTTCTTGATGGCAGGCTGAATAAGAGTCTTTTGAAGAACGTCTATGGGATATGGAGAAACTTTATCTCCTAGAACACCAAAGAAAAAAAAATACTTCCATCCAGATCCTAAATTTGGCACATTGAGAAACTTTTTTAGCCACAGTGTTCCACAATTTCTTGTGAAAATTTCCACCCCAAAAAATTCTAACGAGTTTAATTTTTTGGGGACTTGATTTGCGCAAATTCTGAGGGCCAGAAAGGAGTTAAAAATAACAATAATGCTGTTATGATTACCTCTCCTTGGCTCTCCTGATGCCTATCCTGCTACTCATTTTTCTTTGTGGCTCTGGACTGTGGTTCCAGCTGCCTTGAGATCGTTAACAGGTTCCCCCGTGTAGATTTAGGATGATCTCTCACCTTCCTCATGATCAACTGTCAAGGTAAAATATACTTTCCTACTTTATACACACATATATATGCTTACATGTGCTTTGCCACCATTTTGTGTTCTGCATCCATTTTGAAACATAAATTTTCCTTGTCGAGTGAAACCAGATATATCAAATATAACAATGCTTCAGTTAAGATAGAGCCAGCATCGACCCATCCTACACCCGTTTCCTCTGAGACGTGTTTTCATCAGCTTCAGGAAATGTCAAGACGTCTGGGCCAGACCACATCAAGGAGTGTTGCAAGGCTGAACCTTAATATGAAATGTCACACCTTTTGAGTGTTACATAGATGTAGAAATGAACCCACGCGGCTACATTTCCTGTCGTTACATTTTATAACCTGTTAGAACAAGACGTAATTAATCAGAAATGATAGATGCTAAACACAAACAGTTTGCCCATGATTGCAATTGCAAAGGACAATTATAATATGCCCAATGTCTAATGTCATATGTCCATTTCTATATTCTTATATTTTCATATATATATATATATATATGCTTGTGTGCTCTGCTCTGAAAACAACAAGTATTTTCCTTACCTCGCATGATTCATATCGAAACTTAGTTCAAAGATAGCACCAGTATCCGCCAACATCTGTTCCTGAGACATTGACCCAGATCAACGCCTACTTCTGACAGACAAAGTTGAATCAAGCCATTGGTGACGACCACAATGACATTTAACAATTGAAGACGACATCAACATCTGTCTGGAGACATGGGCCAATCAGGGCTGGCCGGATATTAGATGAATATAGCTTACCCCACGTGGGTCATCCTGTTTGTTATGTCTATATAACCCCATGTATGCTAATAAAGACAGGACATTGCTGAGATCGGTGCTACTAGTACCATTCTAGAGCGTGCTCTAAGTTTGAACCAGCCTTGTGTCTGACTCATACTTTGATTGGTCGACCCATGCTCTTAATCTAATCTGGAGTGACTGGAGGACGAGTGTTTGACGAGACGACCCCGTCAATTGGCGCCACAACGTGGGGCGTGGCCAGCGGCTCGCTACTTGCCAGACCCGTCTCATAGATTTCCCGGTGGTACCCGCGGTGACTGAATTTGAGGACTGATCACCCTCCATCGAGCACGGTAAGTTGAGGGCATATATTTATATGTCCCACTTGCCTGTGTGTCAGTCACTGTAGGTCCTGTCGTGTTTTCTGTCTGGGTCTGGGTGAGTGACCAGTCGAGTGGTGAGACTGGGGGCGACCCCGCGCCACGTCCCGAACCAGCACTGTCAGACCGAGTGATGTCGCGTGCCTGCGCGTACTCGTGTGCACCACTTCCTCCTCCTCCGGTCACTGTACTCTGTTCTAGATAGCTGTCTCCTGTGACTGTAGATGTATAGTGTTGATGTGGGTATAGCTGCCTCACGTGACAATTTGAAAGTGTCCAAATTTCTAGTATCTTGTAGAGAATTGTGGTAGGGGTGCGCATAATCAAATTCCTCCAAGGGAAAAGGACGAATTGAGTAGGTCTCTTCGTCTGGGAGGTGACAAATAGAGCGGGGACTCTTTGTCTAACCTGGGAAGTCTCATTAGGAGAAGCCCAGGTGTCAACACATAGAGCGGGGACTCTGTGCTGTGAAGAGTGTCACGGCGAACTGTGCTGTAAAGTCACCATCCACAGTTAGGGAAGAGACAGATAGAGCAGGGACTCTTTGTCTTGTCAGTGCATAGAGCGGGGACTCTGTATTGACGGGTGGTGACCTGCAAGTGACGCCGGTGGTCTGAGTCGCGACAGATCATTGCACTCTGTTAACATCATGATGCGTATGTTTAAATCAGAAAAACCCCACAAGTTAGAGGGTGGTGCTTTGGGAGTTGGTGAGATTGTTTCAGTCACGGGATGGCAAGAAGGCTGTTAAAAATGTGAGGAGTTTATACAAAATGATGGGCCTACCCAGTACAGGGAGGCTTCAGCCTTCAGTGTGGAAAGATTTTGTAAGTCAGAAGAAAGGAATGTTAAGTGATCAGGGACTCCTGCACCAAGCACAAGCACATCTCAGAGTAGCAAATGATTTGAAAGTTTAAGGCTGGAGAGAGGTAGACGGTGCAGGAGGTTCAGAAAATGCTGAGCCTTTGTTTGGATATATAAAATGTTCAGAATGTGACCTTGTTGATGTAATAAAAATGGCTGTCAGCCCTATCATGCCCGTCACTGTACCCAGTGCGCCCCAGCCACCGTCCTATAATGGAGTCGACACCAAATCACCGGAAGGGTGGGTGTGTCGTGTGTGTGGAGAACAGAACCCGCCCTGGGCGGAGTCCTGTCGTGTTTGTGGGGCTCCCCGCCCCTGGCCCCCACTGGGAAATGCCCCTCCCACTACACCCAGCAGCCATCTTGGGACACCCACTTCCTCTAGCAGCCATCTTGGGACACCCACTTCCTCTAGCAGCCATCTTGGGACACCCACTTCCTCTAGCAGCCATCTTGGCACACCCGTAAATGGTCCCTCCCCTTCCTCCAGCGGCCATCTTGCTGCACCTGGTGGCCATCTTAATACACCCGGAAATGACCAACACCCCATCTCATCCGGCGGCCATCTTGAGACACCCAAGCACACCCAGTCAGGCCTATATCCCTTGCTGATACCAACCAGGGCCTACTACCAGCCCCCGCCCGCACCTGTGCAGGCCACAGCTCCCAATATGGCACCAGATGCAACACCATTGTTCCCTTTCACACACCCCAACCCGGCCATTGCTGCAATGCATGAATCTTCAGTTTTTCAAACAATGATCAGGAGCCGCCGCCATGATATTATGGGATCTAATGAAGGGAAGGAGGATCAGGAGAGAGAAGAGGGGTGGGCCCCTTAACAGTCACCATTATCCCCAGCAGCACCAGTATCTTTTCTTCCCTCCTCCATTCCCCCACCATCATTGTCAACCCCTGGTCCTAGGGCCTATTCCACCCCTACTTCAGAGATAAGGCACCTTCCTCTCCTTCACAAATCCTCAGAGAGGACAGTCGCTCTGTAAGATTCACGGAAACCCCGGTCAGGCCCCCAGCTCCCTGTGTACTTGAAAACTGGTATCCCAGCCATTCACAGCATTACACAGACCGCAACGGAAATCCAGTGACATTATCCATAGGGTACGGTGATATCCTGACACATCGGGTTGGTGCTATAGTTAGTCCTGCCAACTCCAACTGCTCCAAGAAAGGGGGTCTGGCTCTATTAATAGCCCAAGCAGGTGGTCCCATCGTCACTGCAGAATGCATGGCTCATATATACACTCATGGCCCTTTGCTACCTGGACAGACTCTGACAACCCATGCAGGGGACCTTCCCGCTGATATCATCATCCATGCAGTAGGTCCAGTCCATGATCCTCTAAACTCAAATGAGTCACGGGCCACCCTTCGGGCCACTATACATTCAATACTCCATCATGCTGGTATGTTAAAAACAGAAGACATTAGGCACCAGGAATTATTTGAAACCAATGATAAAATAGCAAATTTGTGATTGCTTTGTCTAAAGAATTAACTAACACCCACTCTGCAGTGTCTGCTTCTCTCCCAGAATTTACAGGTGACACGGTGCATGATTTCTCGCCTGATGACCTTATATATATAAAAAAAAAAAAATTTATGAGAAGAGACTGTCTCCAGCCCAGATTTGAGGGTCCCTACACTGTGGTCCTGTCCACCCATACTACCCGAAGCTCGAGGGCAAGAGCACCTGGATTCACGCCTCCCACTACAAGAAGGACAAGATTAGCCAGCAGTCATGAACCTTCTGTTACATATCCTTTGAGCTATATCCTGACCTCGTGCCAGTATGCCCACCTTTGGGTTAATATTACAACCCTGTGGTTATCTTTAAGTTCGATTTCTATCAAATATTCAACTGTGATAGGAATGATTTCAAGGGATCAACACACTAAATTTAAGGGAAAAATTGGCAAATGAAGCTAGATACAATAGATTGATAAATGAGATATACAAGTATTATATTTGTAGGAACGGATCTAAGAATGCAGGAGTCAGTGACAGCAAGCAAAGGTATAAGGGAGGGAGGAAGTGCTGGTAGCAGCGAGATGGTATTTTGCTGTACACCAAGGTCATTCTACAGATAAGGAAGCTGAAGGCTGAGGGAGAGCACACTGACAAACTGCGCAGCGACCCGACTTACCCCTCCCATCAGGCATTCAGCATAGAGACGCAGAGCCAGAGTGCAGTAGTTTTCAGATTTTGTTGAATAGGTTTTTGGAATAGACACAGTACGTAAGAATCGAAGGGCTAGGCATGTGAATAGAAGGTCAGTGTATGTGAGAAGAAAGATAGACAGGCAGAGAAAGGAAGTGACAGAAAGCTGAAAGTGGGTAGACCGGATTGGAGATCAGTTGAAGCGGAGGATCTGGTCAGAAAAACACAGGGGGCACAACATGGTTTAGCGCAGGAAAAAAGAGGAGCAAGGATACATGCTGTAGGTACTTGTCCTGCAAACAACAGGGAGAGGAGAAGTGTGCCAGGAGATGGACAGAAATTGTGCTACGGGTGTAAGAAACCAGGACATTTCAGGAGGGATTGCAGAACTAATCCATATCCAGCCTGTCCAACTAATCCATATCCAAATGACCCGCCTGCAGGAGGCCCCCAAGACCAATTAGCGCCGCACCCATAGGATAAGGTGGCTTGCGCATGAGCCCCCTTGTCTCCTTACCCCCCATTCCTAATTGCACAGTACAGGTGAACCTACTAGGGGGACATGAGGTTGAATTCCAGGTGGACACGGGGGCAGAAAATTCAGTAATTACAGACAACTATCCTGCTCCCCGTCACTAAAAAGATTCCCCTGCAAATTCAAGGAACCACTGTACACACACAGTTAATGGTATCACCACGGGGTCAATGTAATCTTTCAGGAAAGTGATGTGTTGTTACAATTACAAGCACGTATTGAGTATTATCCGGTTGGAACTGTCACTATGACACCAGGACTGAAGCAGAGCACTCTTTGTAAAATCATGTCGCTAGACGTTGCTAGCACAGAGGAAAGAGAAGATTTTCAGGAAATATATATTCCAATGTTATTCCTGGACCCAATGTCATGATGTACTCTTTAGGATAAGGACAGGGGATTTTACGAAACAACATGTTGGGGTCATAGTAGATGCTGCAAATAATCAACTCCACTATGCTGGAGGACTGGCCGCAACAATTTCACAGAAAGGAGGACCCATGATACAGGACGAATCTAATTCGTATATACAAACGTGTGGTCAGGTAGAAGTAGGACAGGTCCCAGCAACCAGAGCAGGACAGTTGCCGTGTCAATATGCAATATATGCAATGAAATCATGATATACTTCTACTAATATGCCTAGGTCCCAACAATTACTTACTGAAGCTGTCCAGAGTGTAGTGTAGTCCTGTATGTTTTCCCTGTCCACTCCGAACAATGTATTAAAAAAAAAAAAAAAAAAGTTAGAAGAATTCAGCTTGTTCTGTATCAGAAAAAAAAAAACCAGCCAGGAGTAGTTCTAGCCCACATTTTGCAAGCAGGCAGCTGCAGGTCCAAGGACAGTTCTTATCAGTGCCCACATAGCAAACTCCAGCCCCCCCTTCAACTTAACCCTGTGTACGGGTTGGTACAAAAATTATGGGCAGTTAATGCAGCTACTGATCTGGAAACTCCAGTGGTGTCTAATATATATATATACACTTTTGTTCCAGATATCTCAGGATGCTGCTTAGTTTACAGTTATTGATTTTGCCAATGTTATTTTTATAATATGTTGATGTCTTACTGATTTGTGCCCCCTCCAGGAAACAGTGTAGTATTGCAACAATATTACTTATGTTGTTTTTGTACCAAGCAGGTTGTAAGCGTTGAAGGATAAACTGCAATTTTGTAAATCTTCAGTTATCTTTTTGGAATATTGCATTATACCGGGGGAACGACATCTGACCAGCGCTCGCAAAGAAGCTGCACAGAATTTTCCTATTCCTGTTAATGTTGCCGCTCTTAGGATATTTCTTGGACTGGTTTCTATTGCAGACAGTGGATACATGCTGTGTCAATCCTCATGCAGCCTCTCTGTGACTGTATCACCATTGTGCCTTTTAAACTAACTCCTGAAGGTATAGACTGTTTTTATTCTCTCAAAAACAGGATTGTGGCAGCTCCAGCGCTAGGAACCCCCAACTATGAACAGCAGGGACACGTGGCAGGAGTATTGACTCAGTTACATGGTGACAATCAAAGGCCAGTGGCCTGTTTCAGTGGAAGACTAGATGCAGTGGCTAGAGGTGCCCCGTCCTGTGTACGGGCAGTACATGCTGTAGGACTATTGCTTCACGAATCGTCAGATATCGTTCTTGATTATCCACTGACAGCACTTACACCTCATGATGTATATACATACTGAACCAGGTGCAGTCGGCACATCTTTCAGCTGCATGTCATCTTTGATTGCAATGTGCACTTTTAATGCCTCCAAATGTTTCTTTGCAGAGATGTACCACACTTAATCCTGCCACATTGTTGCCTCTCTCGGATCTAGGGGGGAGGTCAGGTATTGTACGGTATTGTACAAAGAAGATCCAAGAGAGGAGATTCCTTATGATTGTGTTCAGCTTATGGCACAGGAAACAGCAGGCCTACCCACAGTGTTTGAAACTGAAAGACTTAATGCTGATTTTGAATTTTTTGTAGATGGATCTCGCCACCAAGATGACTCAGGTACCTTCCACACCAGGTATGCCATCGTCTCCCTGAATGCAGTGATCAAAGCAGAACCAATGCTCCCACATCAGTCGGCCCAGGAGGCTGAATTTAAGGCTCTGACCGAGGCCTGTAAGATAGCTGAAGGTAGAATTGTTAACATCTACACAGATTCTAGATACGCATTCGGTATAGCTCATGATTTTGGTCCAATTTGGAAGTCTAGAGGATTCCTGACGGCAGCAGGACATCCCATTAAAAATGCTGACGCAGTCCAGCAGTTAATTGATGCATTACAATTACCAAAAGAAGTAGCTGTCATAAAAGTTAAAGCACATACCAGATGCACTGATCAGGTGAGTAAAGGAAACGCAATGACCGATGCAGCAGCAAAAACAGTAGACCACTCCAAGGGGTAACGATGCACCAGGTAAGCGCTCCCAAAAATCCCTTTGTGTCGGAGGATGCCTTATCCCAGATGCAGGCTCAGGTGCACCAGGAGGAAGTAGAAAAGTGGGAAAAGAAGGTGCATGTCTGAATGAAGCAAATGGGGTATGGGGAAGAGGGATGCGTCGATGCCTTCCAAGGGCGTTGTACCCTGCGGTTGCCCAGATGTTACATGGGCCAACCCACCAGTCCAAAACTGCTGTAATGAGCGTGATGCAGAAGCATTGGGTGGCACCAGGCTTTTCCACCTGTATAGAAGGTTTGATCCAGGGATGCATGGTATGTGCTACACATAATCAGAGAAGGGTAGTCAAGACACCACCCAAACACACCCCTCGGCCCCTCTATCCTTTCCAGAGACTGCAGATTGATTATATTCAGCTGCCAAAATCAGGATCATGGGAGTACGTGTTGGTGTGTTTTGATTTATTCTCAGGTTGGCCGGAGGCTTTCCCGATTGCCAAGGCTACGGCTGCGGCGACCGCAAAGAAGCTGCTTGCGGAGGTGGTGTGCAGGTATGGAGTACCAGAGGTGATCGAAAGTGACAGAGGTACACATTTCACAGGTGAAATAATGAATGAAGTCTTGACAGCTCTGGGAATTCAACAAGTTTTCCACACCCCATATCATCCACAAAGCAGTGGGAAAGTAGAAAGACTAAATGGGACATTGAAGTTAAAAATCCAAAAGGCCATGGCTGAAACAGGGAAATCTTGGCCTGAATGTTTACCATTAGCCCTATATTCAGTAAGGTACACTCCAAATAGGAAAACTGGACTTTCTCCGTATGAAGTACTATTTGGCAAAGTGCCTAGTTTAGGATGTTTCTTTCCCCAAGCACTGGAAATGAGTAACCATGTATTAAGCTCATATGGAAGGGATTGCATAAAAGACTCAAGAAAGTACATGATGTCTTCAGTTCTCTTCCAGATCCAAACCAGGATCCTGGGAGTCACAGCCTGCAGCCCGGAGACTGGGTAGTCATTAAAAGACACGTGAGAGAGAGTCTGGATCCGAGATTTGACAGACCTTTCCAAGTTCTACTGACGACAAATACCGCAGTCAAGCTACAAGGCAAGGAAACTTGGATCCACGCATCGCCTTGTAAGAAGATCCTTGGAGAGCCTCCAGAAGAGGAATGATGCTACTAATGACATTTGCTTGCATCCTTGCAGTAACGGATGCTTGGAACAGACTTAGCCGTGTAGATGATGATGATAACAGGTTCATTAGACATCACTTAGCTTTAGTGGATGGTGCATGATGAGTAATATTTCAAAGTTTATAGATTTGGCACACCGATTAGTATTACAGTATTCAGCTCTGTGTTGTGTGGTACCCATATATAGGAAAGCTGTAACCAATGCAACCGACCCCTCAGGTATTTTCCTTTATCAAGAAGAGATGTATATGAATGTAGGGGATATGGAACAATATACCCCGCCTGATCCTCTTGGCAAAACCCTCTATGACGCAATACAATCAAAAGAGTTAGTTTAGGGACAGATGGGAGAACTCCATGTGTTAACCAACATAGGGACCCAGCTGTCTGGGGGCGTCCCATAAGGGGGCAGTCTCTCAGGTAGCTGGGTGAAGAAATCCACCTCCCCTCTCCCCACACATGGACAGTCTCAAAGGTCACCTCGTCAAGGGAAAATTTAGTGTTTAGGGGGAATTGTCAAGGTAAAATATACTTTCCTACTTTATACACACATATATATGCTTACATGTGCTTTGCCACCATTTTGTGTTCTGCATCCATTTTGAAACATAAATTTTCCTTGTCGAGTGAAACCAGATATATCAAATATAACAATGCTTCAGTTAAGATAGAGCCAGCATCGACCCATCCTACACCCGTTTCCTCTGAGACGTGTTTTCATCAGCTTCAGGAAATGTCAAGACGTCTGGGCCAGACCACATCAAGGAGTGTTGCAAGGCTGAACCTTAATATGAAATGTCACACCTTTTGAGTGTTACATAGATGTAGAAATGAACCCACGCGGCTACATTTCCTGTCGTTACATTTTATAACCTGTTAGAACAAGACGTAATTAATCAGAAATGATAGATGCTAAACACAAACAGTTTGCCAATGATTGCAATTGCAAAGGACAATTATAATATGCCCAATGTCTAATGTCATATGTCCATTTCTATATTCTTATATTTTCATATATATATATATATATATATATGCTTGTGTGCTCTGCTCTGAAAACAACAAGTATTTTCCTTACCTCGCATGATTCATATCGAAACTTAGTTCAAAGATAGCACCAGTATCCGCCAACATCTGTTCCTGAGACATTGACCCAGATCAACGCCTACTTCTGACAGACAAAGTTGAATCAAGCCATTGGTGACGACCACAATGACATTTAACAATTGAAGACGACATCAACATCTGTCTGGAGACATGGGCCAATCAGGGCTGGCCGGATATTAGATGAATATAGCTTACCCCACGTGGGTCATCCTGTTTGTTATGTCTATATAACCCCATGTATGCTAATAAAGACAGGACATTGCTGAGATCGGTGCTACTAGTACCATTCTAGAGCGTGCTCTAAGTTTGAACCAGCCTTGTGTCTGACTCATACTTTGATTGGTCGACCCATGCTCTTAATCTAATCTGGAGTGACTGGAGGACGAGTGTTTGACGAGACGACCCCGTCACAACGATACCCCATGAGGTAAGATTTTGTATGGTGCCCCAGATTGATATCGATTGACAGTCATTTTGCATTTCTTCCATTTTCTTACTATTGCACCAACAGTTGTCTCCTTCTCATCCAGCATCTTACTTATGGTTTTGTAGCCCTATCCAGCTTTATGCAGCTCTATGATCTTGTCCCTGACATCCTGATAAAGCTCTTTGGTCTTGCCCATGTTGTAGAGATTAGAGTCTGACTGATTAATTGAGTCTGTGGACAGGAGTCTTTTACGGTGACTATGTAAGACAGCTGTCTTTAATGCAAGTAATGAGTTGATTAGGAGCGTCTAACTGGTCTGTAGGAGCCAGAACTCTTAATGGTTGGTAGGGAACAAATACTTATTTCTCACTGCAAAATGCAAATAAATTTATATAATTTATATAATGTGATTTTCTGGATTTTATTTTTGATATTCTATATCTCAATGTTAAAATTATCCTTCCCTTAAAATTATAGACTGTTCATGCCTTTGTCAGTGGGCAAACTTACAAAATCATCAAGGGACCAAATACTTATTTCCCCCACTGTATATACCACTATCTGCAACCCTCAATAAAAATAAATTTCCAGTATTAATTACCGCTCTAATTGTCTCCTTTTATTTAAAATTTTGGCATACAACCAGTCTTGGACTAGCCCACTGGGTAGCTGGTAAATCCATTGGTGGGCCAACAAGTATGCCTCAGTACCAGCTTATCTGTCTGTTGCTCCCACTGTGCATTCCTTTGAGATGCCATCACATTTTTGAAATCCACCCAAAATGAGAAAAAAGGAAAAAAGCCTGTTGCTAACAGTACTGACTAAAAAGAAAAATGTGAAGTCAGAAAGATGCCAAGAAAAAAGAGCAAAAAGGTAATATAAAGCACAAAAATTAATTTTCCAATTTCTTTATCCCTTTCTCCCTCCATCTGACATCCCAAAAACTCTCACTCCATGTGTATTCTGACAGGTGCAAATCTTCAGAACCTTTTGAAAATTGTGGTTGTGTAGCTTTATTTGCTCAACCCCTTTCTGCCCTTCACATAGTTTGAACCAGTTTGTGGGGAGTTTCTGCAAACAGTCAAAAGAATATGCAACAGTGTAAGATGCCCAAGAAGAACAGTTGATGACTGCGCCTACTTGGCCAAAAGACTAGATTTACATTCAGGAAAGAAAATGACATATCTTCAGATCAGAAAGTTGGAGGAACAAAAGAAAAACAGCACTGGTTTCAGGGGAACGGCGACATTTAGACCAGTTAAAAAAATTACATATGGCAAGTGGTAAGATAATGGTGGAAAAATCTTGGAAAGATCTAAGTGGCTTGTGGCATTCATGATTATTGAGTTTAATGGAAGTTGTATAAATATTGGTAAGGAGAACTGGAGAAAAATTCTTTATTAAATTTATCTACTGTATAAAAAATATTTTGAGCTATAATAGAAAAAAATCAAATAAATCTTAAATGTACAAAAATTAAAATGTTGAAGCAAAGACGTTCACTTTAAGCTTATGATCTAGATAGGAGTAGGGAATATTGTATTTACAAGCACCACCAACCCAATACAAGTCTTATTATTGAATGTATTTCTGCATTTGTAATCAAATAAATTCCAGAAGTATCTTTTTTTATAGGTGAGAAATCAAGAAAATGAGATTTTTTTTTCCCTTTGTTTAAATAATGCAGCAAAATCAGTTTTTGAGTGAAGGTCAGGCCGAACTTGAGGATGCGAACAGAAAAAATATGTGAGAAGGAAGAGTTCTGATGATTTTCAAGACATCAGTCATTTCACAGATGTTTGCTAGAAATTGAAATAGTAATAGACTTTCAAAAACCGTGATTAACTGCACAAGTACTTTTAAATCTATATCACATGCTCTTTAAGCTCAAACCGTATATGACATTTTCTGTAAGTGGATTTCCTCTAGAATACATGCACCCTGTGAATGCATAGATCAGTTACCTCTATTTTAGAGTTTTCTGTCAATGATGTATTTTTATGTTAATGTTAGTGTTTATGGCATAAACCAGAATTTCAGACCAAACCTGATCGCTTACGGATGACTGTTCCCGTAACTGTTCACAAGAAATGTCTCCAGACTTCTAAGAAGGTTTATATTTATCACCCTTAAAAATGTGAACATGAAGAAATGTATCATTTATTATGCACAGTATGTGTCTCTTTATAGATAAATGTTCATATATCATAAATATTTCAGTAAAATGTAATATGTCAATACAGTTTGAAATTATAAAGCTGACTCAATCGTTTATTATACCCCTTTTCCTCTCCAGGATGTAAATCCCATGGAGCGTGAAGGTGTATGTATGTGCTATGATAGTGTAGCAACTTACTCTGTAAAATAGATAACACACTAGAAACTGCAAATGACTCCTAAGGAAAATGAAAACAGAGTAGAGTGCAAATTACCATCAGAAGGGAAAGTGTGCTGAAATAGAAAGAAATCCCAGAGTGAGTAAAACAAGCCATGAAAAAAATAAAGGATTAAGTACTGCACAAACAGTTAGCAAATATGCCGCCTATTTCCTAAAACAGCAGAGAGATAAACCCTAGCTGGTCTTTCACTGACTGGCTTAAACTACAGCAGTATGGCTGGAAATCCGAATGAGACTTTCACCAGCAGGAAATACCAGCAATGACAAAGTGTACAGTCATTCTCAAATGTTTACATACCCCGACATAATTTTTGCTTTCTTGGCCTTTTTTTTCAGAGAATATGAATGATAACACCAAAACTTTATCTCCACTCACGGTTAGTGGTTGTGTGAAGCCATTTATTGCCAAACTACTGTATTTTCTATTTTTAAATCATAATGGCAACCCAAAACATCCAACTGACCATGATAAAAATTCACATATTCTGGTAATTTTGGCCTGATAACATGCACAAGTTAATTTTGCTTTCTTCTGGCCAAAAAAACATGTCCCTGAACTAGATGTCCATGTTTAGATGTTTTTGAAAATGAGATCAACATATGTTGCCTTGACAAACTAGAAGAAGCTTGTTTTGTTAGAATGACTTGTGCCATTCTGAATAACAAAAATACTTACCTTAGCAATCACTCTCCAACACCTCGCCTCCTTTTCTACATTCCTCCTTTCATCTTCTGAGACTCGCTGAAATCACCGAGCCTCTCACACTGAGCTGGGACTTTCAGCTCTGATGAGGCCTAAGATGATTCTGCGCATGTGTGCGCAAGGTCGCAACACGCGTCATGACGGAGAGGTTCTAGGATTTCAATGTGAGTGCCAGGCATCAGAAGATGAAATGAGGATGAAGGCCAGGAAGGTGAACAGTGAGGTGAATACTGTTTTTTTCTTTAATATTTACTTATCACTTTAATTATGCTCCGGGGTTTTGAGAGACCCTAGAGCATAAGGAACATTAAATTTGTGGGGAATAACTTCTCGGCAAATCAAATTTTTGGAAAAAACTATGCCATAAGGTGAACTCAAAAGTTGACTTTTATCGGACAAAGGCCTAACTTGTCAATGTCTACAATGGAAGCTATGAACTGGTGATCTCAGTAATGTGGTATAGATTGTTTGAGAGCACGTTATGTCTCATATGAAAGGCTGTAGGTATTAAATAGTTCATCCATGAATAAGATAAATTTATAAATCATGAGAATGTGAAAGGGGTGAATTTATTCCAATGTAATTATTGAGATACTAGTATCATCAGGAGCTTCATGGTAATTCATGGTCAGCTTGTGGGACTTGCTTTGTTGCTTTAATATGGTAAAGAGAAACGGTCACATTGGAAATGATGTCTAATCTGGTATCATCAAGTTTTAGAGCAGGAGGCAGATAGATAGATTGGAGAGTTGGTTCAAATTGATCCACAACACCTGGTCTATCAGCCATAATAGTTATCTGTGTCATCTACGAAAACCCTAAAAACCACCTCTTACCTGATGGCAAACTCAGTTCTTCTTTTGATTAGCAAAAATTCTGCCCCAGGCCAGCTAATCAAAAGAAGAGCAGTGGATGCAGGGAGGTAATTGGTGGTTCTCAGGGCTTCCGTCCTGTGCCCACAGGACTGATATGGCGGATGGACCCAGACCTGCAAATCAGTTTGCACCTACTGTAATATATAGTTTTATGGAAAAAAATTGAGCAAATTTGTAATTTATTGATCTAAATTCCAAAGAGTCCAATGGGTGGTCTTACTCAGGATAGACTTTTATTTCTGTATACACACCGATTTAGGGAAAGCTGTCAATCTCTGAGTTGGACTGTCCACTTGAACTAAATCCCTTATCATTTTCAGTATCGAGGAATTAACTATAATTTCTGTATGTATACTAATACAGTGAGGTGTGTTAAATTGGACCACCCATTGGGCTCATTTTTTAAATCAGCAGATAATTAGATGAATAGATAGCAGACTAATAGATTAGGTCTAACCTAACTTTTCCCATAAAACTAGATATCAAACAGCTTAGCTCCTCCTGCTCTATACCACAATGATGGCAGATCAGAATCCATGTTAAACGTTCATTTTAGCCATTCGCTAAATCGGTGCCATGTTTTCTCATTTGCAATAAGTCCATGCTCAGAACCATTTTTGTTCTCCTCCATTGTTTGCCACAGCCTCTTAAGATACTAGAGAAAGGCTTTTTCACCGAGTTCCCAGAGTTGACCTTTCGCTATTTTGTGTCTCTTCAATACAAAGTGTTTGGGCAGTGAGATTCTCGAATATGACATTTGCAAAAGTGTGGAATGCTGAAACTTTAATAGACATACAACATCTAAAATATATGCCATTATTGTTCATTTCTCAAGGAGTAAAGGTTAAGAGATATGTTGTTCACCTAACATTTATGCAGACTGAAGATCTGTGTAACGTGCATCAATTCACCTCTGCGTCTTTGACTTTTTTCAAAATCTTTCGTAAAAGAATAAGGTGCTTTATTGCTCTCCGTTTTAGAAATGCACCTTTCAATGATAGAGGTTTGTTGGAAATTTCAAGCAAGATCTTTAACGTATTGTTCATTTTGGCATATTTATGGCATCTCAACAGGGTTTACCTTGGTTATTGAATAGATTTGGGTCTCACCACTGGAACCTACATAGATTTCATTTATAGGGCTTCATGTCAATACTCACAGGAACACAAAAGGTGGCAATTAGTGATGAGCGAGTATGCTCGTTACTCGAGATTTACGAGCATGCTCGGTTGTTCTCCGAGTAGTTTGGACGTGCTCGGAGATTTAGTTTGTGTCG
>JARQOD010000010.1:27434720-27475701 GCA_033576555.1 Oophaga sylvatica | reverse complement strand
GAACAAAAAAAAGAAGCAAATTTTGATCAAGGAAAAGAAAAGCAAAATTAAATTTAAAGTCCGTAAAGTAAAACGCAAACCCTATGGGCAGGACCCAGCATCCACATATTTAAAGGGTTTGATCAGTTGATATATTTTTTATAGTGTTCATGTTGGCAAAAACAAAAATAAATTAAAGAAGTAAAAAATCACCTTCACCGATTTCCACAACTCCTGTTCTTAGGTCCAAAATACTCTCTACTTCCATCAATGACCCAATTTTAACATCAGGATTAGTTCCATAATCAGATTCCAACATGCAGTGCACATGCTGAAAATTCTGAGCTCAGTCACTGAAGAGTTGAACAACATGATAGACACAGTCTAAAAATTATCCCTTATCTTTAAGTCCTGTTTTTATTTATTTTTCTACGTTTATTATTTTTATTTATTTGAGAAGAATGGATAATGTGAGGTAGGGACGCCACCATCGTGGATAGGACCTATACCAGCCTCCATTTTGTCTGTTCACAGAGCCACAGGCTGCTAACTGCACAGGGCCTGTTAGCATATTCAATACGACAGGGTTTGATGTCCACTGTGAATCAAAAGGACTTTAGTATGCTAAGTAATTCAGGCCCATGTTTGAATGGCAAGGTCTTTAGTATGGTAACGAGTTAGGAGCCAAGCCAGCATGGTGAATAGTAAGGTTTGTTAGCATGGTAATGAGATGCCTGGGGGCTTCAATTAGACTATACCTTTCAGCCAGACCATGAAAACACATCTATTTATATCCCAGACACGAAGGCTCCATTCTAGGATTATGAATTATGAGCACATCTTTGTAGGTACATTCTCATAAAAATATCTGTGTGACCCTGCGGATCTCGGGCATTTGATGGTGCAACTCCCGAGTCGGTGATGGCTTGAGGGGTTGAGATATAGAGATTGGCCATCCACAATGACCCAATCGGGCCAGGTTTGATATCCATGCGACAGGCAAAACATACTGCATCCACTGGTACCTCTCGTGTCCTGATCCGATCGTCCTGGAGAAAGTTAACCCCTTTATTAGGTATTGGGAATAAATTCTGCAGGGGGCTAAGGGTGGAGATTGTAAGCCCACCCTCGGACACCGAGGGGAGGGACCTAGCAGGTTTAAGAACTGTGAGCTAAGGGCAGACCAGATCCATTCTCACAGAAGCCAAGCAGCAACCAGGGACAGACCTGCCAAGCGAGCAGCAGCACACGTTTTGGGGGACTGTCCAGCAACTAAGACTTTCACCTGTGGATCGCAGAGCTCCCTACCTCCACATGTCCCTACAACCTGGTAATATTGACCTCTAGCTAATACCTCTAAGCTTTGTACCATTATTGTTGTATTTTACTCTGACTGCAAATCCATTGTAATTCAGTTGTATAGCTTACTGTATATTTCTGTAATTATCTAGTGCGCCCTTAAGGCAATTAAACCATAAAATTAATCTTGGGCTGATGATTTTACTCTGATCACGAATCTTAGAATACCCAGTGGGTAACAGGACACCCTCCCCGGCGGCCATTTGCTCTAGGTGCAGTTCCCTTACTGACCTGAGAGACAAAGGGGGCGCCGGAGAGCTGTGCCTGTGGAGTTACGTCACATTGGAGACGTGGAAGGACGGGGGCCGTCCTTCACAGATAATAAAAAACACTCTGTGCTATCCATCGTGAAAGCCGCTGCTTTGGTTCAACTTTGAACCATCTTGACTAGAGAAGAGTGATCTTGTTTGGAAAAGGTTTGCCTATCTCAAATTTGGCACAAACCTTGCACATTCAGATTAGTGCTCCAATTCCCGAGCCGTTTCATCAAAATCGGCAAAATTTGGGCAAAGTTCGGTAAATGATCGAGTTTCCACTAATGCTTTGGTAAAACTTTGGCTTGGATACTAGTACTGTATAATGAGAATTGGGGATGTGTTTTGTTAGGGTCTGCGGAACGCACCAAATATAAGATGTGGAGAGGTGCGTTCGCAGCCAGGGGTCCACCGTGCAGGCGGAGCCTGCTGCTAGTAAAATGGTGCAAGAAGCAAACTCTGTTATCCCGCAGAGTCGCCAAAATAAACACCGTAACGCGCTGTGGCAATATGTGCGAACTCTGTTAATCCACAGAGCCGCTAGGAGTGCCGCAGCGCTATATGGCGATGTGTGCGAACTCACTTAACACAACTGAGTCGCAAAATAAACACGCTAGGGCGCTGTCTAGCGTTGAAAGCGAACCCTGTTACGTCACAGAGCCGCTGAGACAAACTTCTGTGTCCTGTCAGGCACCCAGGTACACAGTGAACAGCTAAGCAAACATAGAACGTGATCATGCGCTAATGTCCTCGCGGGAGTCACCCGCAATCTATGGCGTCTGAACGCCAGGCCCTGAATACGGCAATCAAACTCCTCACCGGTTATGCTGGCAATCTAGGGCATCTAGGACACCGACCCTGACCAGCTAGCATACCAAACTCCTCACCGATTAAGTCGGTATTCTAGGGGCTTATTTCAGCCGGGCCCTAACCACACACACGCATGACCACACTGGCGCTAAGCATATAATGATTGATATTAGCGCATGGCGGCCCAGCCATGCCACCCTTTTATAGCAACAGCTACAGGACCTGCCAGAAACAAGGACCAATGAGAAACTGTTCCAAACACATGTAGTTTCATGACCTTCCTGGTGGACCAATAGGAGCTGCTGCAGTACCTGAACATGTGACCCCAGATCTCCAATGAGAGATCTTACCCTGGGCATGCTCAGAAGGGGAAACGCAGGACTTTGTCCCAAAGATGTCTGCTCCAGTACTGGCTATAATAGCAGATCCAGGAGAGGCAGCAGCAAGTCTCTGCACAGTACTGGAATGGGCAAGACGCTGGGACTGACGTCTCTGCTGAGCAGGCTCCACTGCGGCCGGAGATGAATGGGGGACCACAGCGGGACCGGTTCGAGACTCCCCTTGTGCAGCAGCGGGAACTCGAACCCTAACATGTTTGATGAGGAGAGGGGGTCTGGAGAGGTCAGAGGAGCGGGGGGACTGTTATTCTTTTTAATTAACTTAATGTTTGGAGATTCCGTCAGCCAATCAGGGCACAGATACCATCTACAACGTCCAGACATAAGGGCTGCCGTAGTCACTTATCCCTCTCCATATAAAAATTGGACATGTGGCGTCAGCGCAATTTTGTGAGTGTAACAGCATAGTGAGGTTGCTGCAAGTAGTCAAATAGTTAGCTAGGCAGTTTATTCTTAGCTAGTTCAGATAGTTAGGATTCTGTGTCAAATCGAAATCCAGCATATAAATCTGGACTGCTAATTCGTATGGTACAAACTGAGGGAACAAATAGAGCACAATAGGGTTTTAAATGATAACACCACAAGGTGCAGAAAAAGGAATCTGCTCACCTGACGAGTTGCGCTCATGCAACATGTTTAAACACATATCAGCCACTGCAAAACACAGATCAAAAAGGAAAGGCAGGTGCGAAATCCGGGTAACGTGTCCTTGGATTCGCTGCTGATGATCAGGTTTTCTCCCGATGAAGAGGTCCTTTGTATGACTTTGAAACGCGTTGTTTAACCTGTTCAATAAAGCCTTTGAAATTATATTGACTATCTGACTACAATCATCATCAGCATATCCAATGACACATTACCTGAATTTCAGTTCTGTGGTCGGGTGTGCCGGGACCATGGGCTCCTTCCCTGTCCCTAACCCCTAATGCTAGGGGTGCGCTAGCTCGCTTTGTTCCCTGGATTACTTCTAATGGTGAAGACGCCAGGCCATGCACCTTGCCTTAGCTCCTGAATCCACCTTCAGTCTGTACCCTTCCCACCAAGGGAATAGGGGAGTATTAATGTACCTCAACACAACAACCAGACTAACAAGGTAATACAAACATTGATAAAAGAAAACACTAATCATACAAATATACTCACACAAACAACAGTTAAACACCGAAGAGTAGAGGATGGGTAAAACCACATACAAAACTTAGCAACAGTCTCAAGATAAATCTACCAAATGCTTTCTCAAACAACCACCACAAACCACCATCTCCTAACCATACCGGATAAGCTGGTTCTGGCAATAAGTGCTAGCCGGTGCCCAGATTATATAGGAGATGGTGAACAGTGAACAGCTGAGAGCATTAATGTAGGAAAGCTTCCGAGAGCTCTCATCTGATCAGATTAACCCCTGCACTGCTAAAAGAAACCTGCACCCTATAATATGAAGGTGAAGGACTTCTAATCAGTGCTGCTGTCACCTGGCTCCTCTCTGTCAAAGGTAAACCCATGACACCACTAGTCCACATTTTAGCATATAAATCTTTTGTGCTAATTGTGTGGTCCAGCCACCAGTCCACATTTCAGCATCTAACTCCTTTGTGCTAATAGTGTGGTAAAGCCAGCAGTCCACATTTCTGCATATAAATCCTTTGTGCTAATTCTGTGGTCCAGCTACAATATCTCAGCAAATATATATTGATTGTTAAAAGGCTCTCCATGCATGTGTTGCGACAGTGAAACAGCCACGACACATGCAGCTGAGGCACCGGACAGCTGACCAGCAGGAGATAAGCAGGTAGCCGGATTCGCTCTGCAGCTTATTTGGTAAGCGCTATGGCTTGCCGAATAAGGAGGGAGCCGAAAAAATTTGCTCATCTCTAGTCTTCAGCGATGACTTAATGGATAAGCTCATCCAGCTGTCCCCTGAAAGTGTAGACCACGTAACTTTCATCAAGATGAACAAGTCATAGATCTTCAATGACTTTTGCACCCCTGTTGCAGACTGGGCAGACTAGGCAATGGTATTGTTTTTAGTGTCATGCATTGATCTCACTTTATTGCAGTCTGTGACACTTTCGTCGTGGTGTCCACCGCTGTTACTTTAAAATTTGCCTTTTTTAAACAAACCTAAAATTCCTCCACCTTTTGCTTCTTCCTGAGTCACGACAAGCCTAGTTTTTGGTAAATGGAGACTGTGATGAGTGCTGTGCTGGAATTGCTGTCCTCATCTTTTTTTGTACTGCTGAAAGCCCACAAAGCAAAGCCCCCCTCCTTCTCTCTGCAGCTCTCATACTTCTCACCAACCCCCCCCAGCCTGCACCCAGGCAGTGTAATGTGAGCTGCCAGTGCTGGAAGTTTTCCCGCTTCACCGCAGGGTCCCCCATTATCAGCACATGTGCTGCTCCTACACTAGCAGCCATTTTGGAGACTGCATTCTGTTTTGGTTAATAACACGGTGGGAGCGTCTGCTAGAAACACGAAAGTACTGTTGTGAAACATGCGCCTGACAGGCAACGGTCCCGTGGTACTGGTAAACCCGTAACTCCAACAGAACCCGAGAAATGAAATTCTCGGATGCCCTATAAACTAGCCCACCCGCGTGTGGGCTCATTTGAACCGTCATTTCAAAGTAAGATCATTGATAGGTCTGCCATTCTTCTGCGAGGTTCTCAGGATGAGTTATGCTCCTGATAATCTTTCAGAACTCCAACCATACCTTTCAGCAAGAGGAGGACCCTGGTAACTCCACCCCGTTTATGAGGTCACGGCCACAGGTCTATAAGGCAGGGGCCAGGTATTCTGCCTCAGATCTGCCCTGGACACCAGACTTATAGCAGCTCTGTGATGCATTGTGATGTCTCCTCTCCCCGACCGCATGGCTTGCCTACTATGATCTAAGAACTGTAAGTTGATCTTCCTTATGTTAACCCCCTTTTATTTTCTAATTGTCTTGTACATAACTATATTGCCTCAGCTTGTTACATCTTTTTATATTGTATAAGCACTGCCTGTCTTTTTAGGAATAAACCTATAAATTTATTAGTTTGTTTCTCCTGCTCTATAAACGAATTTGCACGTGCCTGAAGCACTACGCTACTGTTTTGGGGTTGCTACGGACCCTCTTGATAAATTGTTCATCAAAAGCCGTAGCTGGTGGCAGCTAAAAGGAAGGGGTGTAAAGTGTTAATCTATTGGGTGACGCTGGCAGTGACGGAGCGGGGTTTACAAGTGTATTACCCGGCTGCGGCTCGGAGTAATTATAATTCCCTCACTGCAGCGTGCCCAATAGCCAGCACACATCCAAGTGACCCGTCTGGCGACTGATTATCCTAGGTGCAGTTCCCTGACTGACCTGAGGGTAAGGGGGGCGCCAGAGAGCTGCAAGTTCCTAAGTGGAAGTGGGATAATTATAAATCCCTGCAGTTTACCAGGTCGGACGGCAGCAGCCGTCGTGTGTGTGCACCGTTTCATCACATATTGGTGGCAGAGCGGTGGGATTATAGAGCATTAGTGATCTGGTTTGAGCAATCATTCCATTCACTAAAAAACTTGCACGGTTCTTCAGCGACCCTGCAACTAAAGTTTTGGAGAACAGACTCAGTGTTTATTAGTCCTGAGACAATTGTGTGTACTTGCGGTTACCCCTCCCTTCTCTTTGTTTTTCTATCCTATCTTTTATTTGGCAACCATGGCTACGAGGGGATTCGACTGGTATAATCGGAGTAGCAGGGAAACTCTTCTAGCCATATGCGAGTGGAGGCAGATTGTCCCCATGGACCAAACCAAGGCCGCAGTGATCCAGGCCCTGATGGCACGGGACCACGCTCAGAGCGAGGAGGGCGCTGGAGCCGGCCCAAGCCAAGGTGGTGCCGCAGGAGCAGAGGCCCAACCCCTGACTGCTTACACCCAGGGCGGGATGGACCCTTACCTGCAGGCGGCCCTGGAGGGACTCTCCACTGACGACCATGAAGAACGCCTGAAGCTGATCCAGAAAGCTCAAGAGAGAGCCGACCAGCGAGAGGCCAACCAGCGAGAGGCCGAGAGCCCAGCGAGAGGCCGAGAGGGCTGAGCGGGAGGCTGAGAGAGCCGAGCGGGAGGCTGAGAGAGCCGAGCGGGAAGCTCAGAGAGCCCATGAACTGGAGCTGCTCAGACAAGGGGCAATGCCCTCCACAGCCCAGAGCAGTGTGCCCAGCAGCGCTCAGAGTCCCAAGCCCCGGCCGGAGCACTTTCCCGTGATGGAAAAGGACGGAGACTTGGACACTTTTCTGCGGGCCTTTGAGAAAGTCTTCAGACAGTACCGGCTGCCTGACAACCAATGGGCCAGGTACTTGACTCCCGGGCTAAAGGGCAAAGCTCTGGAGGCGTTTGCTTCACTCACGCCGGATCAAGATGACAACTATCAGGCCATCAAGCAGGCCCTGATCGCCAAGTACCAGCTAACCCCTGAGGTATACCGAAAGAAGTTCCGGAACCTCCAACGTGGCCCACACGACAGTTATAGCGATGTGGTGCAAGGACTCAGGAACCACTTTGACCAGTGGATCCAGGGACTGTCAGTTGACACCTTTGAGAACCTGAGGGACCTGATGATCAAAGACCAGTTCCTGCATCTGTGCCCAGCTGAGGTCCGACAGTTCATCCTGGACCGAGAACCGGAGGACGCGGTCAGAACAGCACGGATCGCCGACAGCTATGAGGCCAACCGGAAAACCGAGGTGCGGAAGCCCGTCACCACCCGCTGGGGAGGGGGTAAGCCTGCAACCAACACCAGTGCCCCTGCCAGCCGTCCCTCTGGAGGCACTATCCCCTTTGCCAGCGCCAGGCCTACATCAGACCCCCGCCAGTGTTTCTCCTGTAAAAGGACTGGACACATCAGCGCCACCTGTCCGGAGAGGCAGAAGAACCCCCAGCCAAGGCCTCCGGGCCCAACGCCTCTGTTCTTTTGGTGGGTGGTGTGGTGGGGAGGGTTGATGACAACGTGCAGCCCGTCCGCGTGGGGGCCCGTCTTGCTACCGGCCTCAAGGACACCGGGGCTGAACGAACCCTCATCTGACCCGAACTGGCGGCCCCTGAAGAGTTGATTCCGGGGAAAACCTTAACTGTCACAGGGATTGGGGGCGTCCACTACCCCTTGCCGATAGCCCGAGTTTTCATTGACTGGGGTGCCGGGAGCGGGGTGAAGGAAGTGGGGGTGTCCGAAAACCTGCCCACTGATGTTTTATTGGGGACTGATCTGGGGAGGATGGTGGCGTACTATGTCCCTGACACCCCTTCCCAATCTGATGATAAGGTTAACGTTAACCATGATGTTGATGTTGATGATGATGGGAAACTGATTGTGTTACCTGCTAATGCTTTGCGAAGTGATGATGCAACTGATAACCTTTCTTTCCCTAGGACTGATGTTGATAGTGATGTATCTGTGCCATCTGAATCTGTTAACCCTTGCTCTGAAGTGGTAGATGTGTCCACAGGTACAGGAGCGTTCAGTCCCGTCGCTCTGCGGAGTGAGACGGCTGAGGAACCCCTAGCAGGAGCAAGCGACAGTGCTCAAGGAAATGGGGAGGTGCATGGGAACCGGGAGGAAGATGACGCCATGACACTGACCAGTGCCACCGAGGAAGGTAACTGGCCCATAAGTAGCACTGCTCCTGAAGTGTTGGGGGTGGATGGGGAGGTAGAGCCCATAGCAGCGCAGGCTGATGGGTCTATAGAAATCCCCGGGGAGACTGCATATGTAGCTGCTGTCACCCGCAGTCAGAGTGCCTGGATCGCAGGTAGCGCCCTGCCATCTGGACCCTCCTCCGCTACAGGAGAGACTGAACCAGAGGTGGACCCAGAGCCGGTCCCAGAGGGTCCCAGTGAGGAAGGAACCCTGACGTCACTTCTGGCTGCCTCCAGCCAGAAGTTCCAGGCCGCTCTGCACTCAGATGCGAGCCTGGAGAACTTGAGGCACCTCGCCAAGACGCCCACCTCCGTGACTGATAAGGAGAGGGTGTTCTGGGAACGAGGAAGGTTGTACCGGGAGACAGTACCCGGAGATTCCCAAAAGGAGTGGTTGAGGGAAAAACAGCTGGTCGTCCCGCACCAGTTCCGAGGTGAGTTGTTGAGGATTGCCCATGAGATTCCACTCGCTGGACACTTGGGGATCAGCAAAACTAAGGCACGGCTGTCTCAACACTTCTATTGACTCAAGATGGGGACAGATGTGACTAACTACTGCCGCTCCTGTATCACCTGTCAAAGAGTGGGGAAGGCGGGGCCTGCTCTTAAGGCTCCCCTGATCCCATTGCCAGTGATAGAGGAGCCTTTCCAGAGGATCGCGGTGGACATTGTGGGCCCGCTGGCCGTCCCCAGCAGCTCTGGAAAGCAATACATCCTTACTGTGGTAGACTACGCTACCCGGTACCCGGAGGCAGTAGCTCTGTCCTCAACTAGGGCAGATAAGGTGGCGGATGCACTGGTGACCATCTTTTCATGGGTAGGATTTCCCAGGGAGATGCTTACCGATCAAGGGACCCAATTTATGTCTCGCCTAATGAAGGCTCTCTGCAGCAAAATGCAGGTGACGCGTATGGTATCGAGTGCGTATCACCCACAGACCAATGGTTTGTGTGAGCGCTTTAACGGTACCCTCAAACAGATGCTCCGCATGCTGGTTGAGACCCAGGGATGCGATTGGGAGCGGTACCTCCCACACCTGCTATTTGCCTACAGAGAAGTCCCGCAGGCCTCGACGGGGTTCTCCCCCTTCGAGCTCCTGTATGGTAGGCGAGTCCGGGGACCCCTTGGGTTGATAAGAGAATCCTGGGAAGATGAGCCAAACCCCACGGAAGTGTCCATCGTGGATTATGTCATGCGCTTCCGCGACAAGATGCAGACCTTGACGCAGTTGGTGCATGACAACATGATGCAGGCTCAGGCTGACCAGAAGCACTGGTACGACCAGAACGCCCGGGAGCGGACCTACCAGGTGGGTCAAAAGGTGTGGGTGCTGGTCCCCGTACCAAAGGATAAGCTTCAGGCAGCCTGGGAAGGCCCGTACGTCGTGCACCAACAGCTCAACCCAGCCACCTACGTGGTCACGCTTGACCACACTCGGGGTAGGCGCAAGGCCTTTCACGTCAACATGATGAAGGCCCATCACGAACGTGAAGCCTGCGTCCTACCGGTCTGCAATCTGCCCGAGGACGGGGAAGAGGATCCCCTCCTAGACATGCTGGCCCAAGCTAATGCCAATGGGTCCATTGAGGACATGGAGGTAAATGCCTCGCTAACCGCCTCCCAGTGGTTGCAGTTGCTGACCACTCTGGAATCCTTTTGGGCCGTGTTCACTAACCGACCCGGAAGGACCAAGTTGGCAGTCCATGAGGTGGACACCGGGAATCACGCCCCGTTACGGCGGACACCTTATCGGATCTCTGAGGAGGTGCAGCAGATTATGCGCCAGGAGATCCATGAGATGTTGCAGCTGGGGGTGATCCGGCCGTCCAAAAGCGCGTGGGCCTCACCTGTAGTTCTCGTGCCCAAAAAGGATCGGACCACCCGGTTCTGCGTGGATTACAGGGGGCTCAACGCCATCACTACCTCTGATGCGCACCCAATGCCACGCATCGAGGATCTGCTGGAGCGGTTGGCGAATGCCAAGTACATATCCATCATGGATTTAAGCCGGGGATACTGGCAGATTCCCCTGAGCCCTGCGGCGCAGGAGAAATCCGCCTTTATCACCCCTTTTGGACTGTACGAGTCCACGGTCATGCCTTTCGGCATGAAGGATGCCCCTGCCACTTTTCAGCGGATGGTCAACCACCTGCTTCAGGGACTGGAGGAGTACGCTGTGGTGTACCTGGACGACATTGCCGTCTTCAGTTCCACCTGGGAGGAACACCTTCAGCATCTCCAGGAGGTGCTCAAGCGTATTCACCAGGCAGGTCTGACCATCAAGCCGGGAAAATGCCAGATGGGCATGAGGGAGGTCCACTACCTGGGGCACCGGGTAGGTGGGGGTTCCATGAGTCCAGAGCCCGAGAAAGTGGACGCGATCGTGTCCTGGCCCACCCCCAGTACCAAAAAGCAGGTGAAGTCCTTCCTGGGCACTGCAGGGTACTATAGGCGTTTCGTACCGAACTATAGCGCCATTGCAAAACCCTTGACGGACCTCACCAAGGGCGGTCTACCCCAAACAGTCAGCTGGACAGATGGCTGTGAGGCGGCATTCCGAGCTTTGAAAACAGCCCTGTGCAGCTCTCCAGTGTTCCTGGTACAGACTGACGCCAGCGAATTTGGCCTCGGTGCTGTACTCAGCCAGGTTGATTCGGGGAACCAGGAGCACCCCGTGTTGTACCTGAGCCGGAAACTTCTGCCAAGGGAATTGGCATACTCCACCATCGAGAAGGAGTGCCTGGCCATGGTCTGGGCACTGCAACGTTTGCAGCCCTACCTGTACGGGCGCACCTTCAAGGTGGTCACCGACCACAACCCTCTGAGCTGGCTGCACACAGTGTCCGGAACCAATGGTAGGTTGCTACGCTGGAGCCTTGCCCTGCAGCAGTATGATTTTGCCGTACAACACAAGAAAGGCAGCGATCATGGGAATGCTGATGGGTTATCACGACGTGGCGAACCCGCTGAGGTGCGCATGTCGGATTACCGACAGGTCATGCCTCCATAGCGCCCTCTAAGGGGGGAGGTGTGATGAGTGCTGTGCTGGAATTGCTGTCCTCATCTTTTTTTTGTACTGCTGAAAGCCCACAAAGCAAAGCCCCCCTCCTTCTCTCTGCAGCTCTCATACTTCTCACCAACCCCCCCCAGCCTGCACCCAGGCAGTGTAATGTGAGCTGCCAGTGCTGGAAGTTTTCCCGCTTCACCGCAGGGGTCCCCCATTGTCAGCACATGTGCTGCTCCTACACTAGCAGCCATTTTGGAGACTGCATTCTGTTTTGGTTAATAACACGGTGGGAGCGTCCGCTAGAAACACGAAAGTACTGTTGTGAAACATGCGCCAGACAGGCAACAGTCCCGTGGTACTGGTAAACCCGCAACTCCAACAGAACCCGAGAAATGGAATTCTCGGATGCAATATAAACTAGCCCACCCAAGTGTGGGCTCATTTGAACCGTCATTTCAAAGTAAGATCATTGATAGGTCTGCCATTCTTCTGCGAGGTTCTCAGGATGAGTTATGCTCCTGATAATCTTTCAGAACTCCAACCATACCTTTCAGCAAGAGGAGGACCCTGGTAACTCCACCCCGTTTATGAGGTCACGGCCACAGGTCTATAAGGCAGGGGCCAAGTATTCTGCCTCAGATCTGCCCTGGACACCAGACTTATAGCAGCTCTGTGATGCATTGTGATGTCTCCCCTCCTCCGACCGCATGGCTTGCCTACTATGATCTAAGAACTGTAAGTTGATCTTCCTTATGTTAACCCCCTTTTATTTTCTAATTGTCTTGTACATAACTATATTGCCTCAGCTTGTTACATCTTTTTATATTGTATAAGCACTGCCTGTCTTTTTAGGAATAAACCTATAAATTTATTAGTTTGTTTCTCCTGCTCTATAAACGAATTTGCACGTGCCTGAAACACTACGCTACTGTTTTGGGGTTGCTACGGACCCTCTTGATAAATTGTTCATCAAAAGCCGTAGCTGGTGGCAGCTAAAAGGAAGGGGTGTAAAGTGTTAATCTATTGGGTGACGCTGGCAGTGACGGAGCGGGGTTTACAAGTGTATTACCCGGGTGCGGCTCGGAGTAATTATAATTCCCTCACTGCAGCGTGCCCAATAGCCAGCACACATCCAAGTGACCCGTCTGGCGACTGATTATCCTAGGTGCAGTTCCCTGACTGACCTGAGGGTAAGGGGGGCGCCAGAGAGCTGCAAGTTCCTAAGTGGAAGTGGGATAATTATAAATCCCTGCAGTTTACCGGGTCAGACGGCAGCAGCCGTCGTGTGTGTGCACTGTTTCATCACAGAGACTCTTATTTGTGTCTCCTTGTTGTGTGTTTCCTGTAGTGACAGGGGTCTCAAAGCACCATTATACTATTTCTACGCTGAACAAATTGATGCCACTTTAGTTTGTGTGCCATTAATTTTTTGAAATGTGGAGACTCGAAGCTGGATCTCTATCTAGGGGGTTGTCTGTAGTGGAAAGGTTCTCAGAACTAGTCCTACTCCTATCACTCATCCACATGTTATTGATCAATGTTTCAGCTAGGAACGCTGGTCTAAGCTCTATCCCATGCATCCATGCTGCACAATTAGACTATTTTTACTCTGGGTGAATTGATACCACTTTTCCTCGTGTCTGCCCCTAATTTGAGCCGTTTTGGCAGCTTTTGGTTCCCCCTGAAGGTGTAGTCTATGCTTGGTTTTGCCTCCCATTGAATTAATTGAGGTTTCGATAAGTTTGGCAAACTGTTAGGCGAACATCATGATGTTCGCCGATCCCAGCAGAACCAAACCTTGAAAAGTTCACTCATCTCTAATCTTGACTTTCAAAGAAAAACTAATATCATTAATTAGACAACTTGGAGATACTTCTATCAACTCCATAGCCATAACCATTGTGATAAACTATGCTAATTGGATACGTAAGTCCAGAGGACATAAGCATCATATTGCATCAATAGCAATTAGTGCTAATTGTTTATGCAATTAAAGGTGTTGTAAACCCTTAGGGACATTTTGTATTTATAAGTAAAAATCAGTTTTACATTTTTTTCTATAACATTTTTCCTGCACATTCAACTTTGATGTGGTTTGTGGTAATAAATCAGCTGAGAGGAGCGCAGAAAAACACAGATACAAGATTTACAAAATTTTCTATCACCACTCTTCTCATGTACTTTATTCTTCAGAAAGCAGTAGACTGTGTAGTTTTTTTTTACTGGAACCAAATTGCAATAATAAATTTTTAAACAAAATGTATTAATTTAAATAAAAAAAATGCCCAAAGCATTATTTTCAAATGTTAAAACTTTAGCTGCACAACAATTTTAATACAATTTAGTTACTAAATTCAGCAGTCAACCAACCACTTACTGGAACATAAAAGCTGAAGACTGCAAGTGTAATAGGGTACAGAGGATAGTTTATACCCTGCACCTGCTTCTATGTTCTTGATAGTGCTGGTACATCACATATGTCCTATTGTGTACAGTGGGTTCGGAAAGTATTCAGACCCCTTTAAATTTTTCACTCTTTGTTTCATTGAGCCATTTTGTAAATGCAAAAAAAGTTCATTTTTTACTCATTAATGTAAACTCTGCACCCCATCTTGACTGGTGAAAAAAAGAAATGTAGAAATTTTTGCAAATTTATTAAAAAAGAAAACTGAAATATCACATGGTCATAAGCATTCATACCCTTTGCTCAGACACTCACATTTAAGTCACATGCTGTCCAATTCTTTGTGATCCTCCTTGAGATGCTTCTACTCTTTCATTGGAGTCCAGCTGAGTTTAATTAAACATATTGGATTTGATTTGTAAAGGCATACACCTGTCTATATAACACCATACAGCTCACAGTGCATGTCAGACCAAAGGAGAATCATGAGGTCAAAGGAACTGGCCAAGGAGCTCAGAGACAGAATTGTGGCGAGGCACACATCTGGCCAAGGTTACAAAAGAATTTCTGCAGTACTCAAGGTTCCTAAGAGCACAGTGGCCTCCATAATCCTTAAATGGAAGAAGTTTGGGACCACCAGAAGTCTTCCTAGACCTGGCTGTCCAGCCAATCTGAGCAATCATGGGAGAAGAGCCTTGGTAAGAGAGGTAAAGAAATCAAAGATGACTGTGGCTGAGTTCCACAGATGCAGCAGGCAGATGGGAGAAAGTTTCACAAAGTCAACTACCACTGCAGCCCTCCACTAGTCAGGCCTTTATGGCAGAGTAGCCAGACAGAAGCCTCTCCTCAGTGCAAGACATATGAAAGCCTGCATAGAGTTTGCTAAAAAAACACATGAAGGATTCCCAGACTATGAGAAATATGATTCTCTGGTCTGATGAGACAAAGATAGAACTTTTTGGTCATAATTCTAAGTGGTATGTGTGGAGAAAACCAGGCACTGCTCATCACCTGCCCAATACAATCCCAACAATGAAATATGGTGGTGGCAGTATCATTCTATTGGGTGTTTTTCAGCTGCAGGGACAGGACAACTGATTTCAATTGAAGTAAACATGAATATGGCAAAGTACGGAGATATCTTGGATGAAAACCTCTTCCAGAGTGCTCTGGACCTCAGACTTGGCTGAAGGTTCACCTTCCGACAAGCCAATGACCCCAAACACACAGCTAAAATAACAAAGGAGTGGCTTCAGAACAACTCTGTGACCATTCTTGACTGGCCCAGCTAAAGCCTTGACCTAAACACCTAAACCCAATTGAGCATCTCTGGAGAGACCTGCAAATGGCTGTCCACCAAAGTTCACCATCCAACCTGACGGAACTGGAGAGGATCTGCAAGGAAGAATGGCAGAGGATCCCCAAATCCAGGTGTGAAAAACTTGTTGCATCATTCCCAAGAAGACTCATGGCTGTACTAGGTGTGTGCAATACCCAGTTAAAACCACTTGGAATAAGCACGTGGGTTGACTGTGCCCTGAAAACAGTCCACGCTAACACATGGCCGAGACAGACGCTAGGTCAAGCGCAGAAACAAAAACCTGCCTAAGGAAAACTAGGCACACATACAAGCAAGCGGAACGGTAGCGTATCCACACACACACACACAAAAGCAAATGATACTAGGGCACCGGCGTGCGCCTCTGAGAGCATTTTATACGCTATTCTCATGTCCAGTCGGACAGGACCTTGCCTGTGGACCAATCCGGAGCTGCCACATCACCATGGCAGCTGACGTCCGACCACCAATGAGAAGGTGCCACCTCACAGACATGCTCAGTACGGTGATCTCTGGACTTAGACTTCAGAACACAATGCGGCACGTGCTGTACATTGGTTACCATAGACTTGACTGGAGAGCCAGCAATAACCAATCGTGTGGTGCGAGACCTGAGCAAAATTATGGGACTGATGTTTATGCTGAGCAAGGATCCCTGCAGCCGGGACTGAATAGTAGACCACAGCGCCTGACAAAATCTGGGATCTATCCCACGCAGCGGGAAAATCCCGGTGCTTAATATTTGTCATGCAAGTTCCATGCATCACTAAATAGGTCTCTATGGCCTGAGGAGGCTAGTATACTTACTTTGAAAATCTATGTTAGAATGGCTGACACAATTTTTCCTAACCTAAAATTGAAAAGTAGTCTGGACTCATAAAGTTATCATTTGTGTTTTAGGATTATACAGACATTTTGAACGTAAGTAAGTATATCAGTCTCATCAGGTCTTACAAATCTATTTAATTATAAATGTTGTTTTCATTGCGAAATATAGAGATGGATCTTTTTAAATTATTGTTGAAACATGACATTAATTTGTAATTATTATTTATATATCAATATTATGGCTTTTCAGAATGTTCTTACTACTTTTTTCCTTCACTTTATGAATGGTTGCGCCCAGAAAATAGAAGCAAATTTTTGTGTTACATTTCATCTGCGACTTGCTAACATTTTTAATTGAGTACTTTGCGATCGCTCCTTCTCATCTAATATATAAAGCTGAATGTATGTATGTGTGTATGTTTGTCCGGGATTGGAATCCGCACCGTCGCACTTACGGGCATGAAATTTTGCACGTCCGCACGTCTCGACCCCGAAAGCGTCCTAGGCTATGTTTTGAATCGAAATTTTAACCCCGCGCGTTCCAAATCGCCAAACAATTTTGGCCCTATCTACATAATGGGGAGAAAGCTGAATGCTTGTGTGTATGTCCGGCATAGGAATCTGCATTTACGGGCATGAAATTTTGCACACCCGCACGTCTCGACCCCGGGAGCGTCATAGGCTAGGTTTTGAGTCGAAATTTTAACCCCGTGCATTCCAAATTGGCAAATAATTTTGGCCCGGGATAGGAATCTGCACTGTTGTACTTACGGGCATGAAATTTTGCATGCCCGCACATCTCAACCCCAGGAGCATCATAGGCTATGTGTTGAATGGAAATTTTAACCCCCGCACGTTCCAAATCGCCAAACAATTTTGGCCCTATCTACATAATGGGGAGAAAGCTGAATGCTTGTGTGTATGTCCGGCATAGGAATCTGCATTTACGGGCATGAAATTTTGCACACCCGCACGTCTCGACCCCGGGAGCGTCATAGGCTAGGTTTTGAGTCGAAATTTTAACCCCGCGCATTCCAAATCGGCAAATAATTTTGGCCCGGGATAGGAATCTGCACCGTTGTACTTACGGGCATGAAATTTTGCATGCCCGCACATCTCAACCCCAGGAGCATCATAGGCTATGTGTTGAATGGAAAATTTAACTCCCGCACGTTTTGGTGTGTGATTTTTATGTGCAGAATAAATTTTTGTTAACATAGTCTATTTTGTTACAGCTAACAGCAGTTATTAATTAAACCGGGCGAAGCCGGGTACTACAGCTAGTAATTTATATTTGGTGCGATCCGCAAACCCTAACACTGTAATAACAGGCTTTAATAATATGGACACAACGTTAAAAAAACATGGAAAAATAATGACTGCTTCACTAAATCACCGTTCACACAACATACGTTTTTTTTTTTTCTTTCGCTCTGTCCAAATGAAATGTTTAAGAAAAGCTTGATCAATAAACAAATTACAGCATTGTACCAGTGAAGGACAAACAATAAGATCATCAGCTGGAAACAATATTCTGAATGTGAATTATGTGTACCAATTTATTTTACCTCTTGGCTAAATAGAACATGAAGAAATACATTCGGGAGTCCCCACTGATAACTATTATATTATTTTTTTCCCACTAGCCTTAATGAAAGAAAAGCATCAAAGTGAGACCATTGAATGTATGAATTGAGCTTCACAGATAGATATCTTTTCTTTGTGCAGACAATTCCAAAGCTCTTAACACCATGTAATGTATAGGTATTGGTAAAAGGAAATTGCATGCTTGGAACCTCAGCTAGGTGAAAAGGGTTTCCAAACAATTAATGTCTTCACTGCCAGGTGTCCTTAGTCAATGCAAACCTGAAAATGGTCCAATATTTCATGCTCAGAAGACTTTTAGATTCATGTATTTACTTTATTCTTACTTGAGGGATTGTCCTCTCCAAGAGGGCCAAGACATGCAAGTTCTAAAGGTACTGCCACACTGAGCTATCCCGCTAGCGATCTCGTTAGCGTTGCATACTAATGAGATCGCTAGCGGGATTGTTTCTATATCGCTAAATGCTGCCGCATTTAGCGATATAGTTAACGACGCTATCGCCGTTAGCGATCTTCTTAACGACTTTAGCGGTACAAAAGTACCGCTAAATCGCTAAGAAAAGGTGCCACACAGCGATAAGATACTTACCCAGCGGGAGCGCCGACGAGAAAATAGGGTCCGGAACGATTCCAGCGACGAGCGAGATCACAGCAGGAAGCTCGTCGCTGGAAGCTGCCGCACTGAACAACATCGCTAACGGGATCGCTAAATAGTGACGTTTTTTAGCGATCCCGTTAGCGATATTGTTTAGTGTGGCATACCCTTAAGAGATATACCCTACTTTAGAACAAAGGAATCTAGTTTAGATCGGGATTGGTCTTCTCAAAGAAGTGGAATCTACATAAGCTATTAATCCAACAGTTCCTAGGCTGTGAATATTGATGCTTCTTACTATGTAGCGGGATGCGAGTCTTGGATGAAGGAACAAGTGTTGGGCTTTGGTCAAGCAGTTGGCTTTGAGATGAATCACACCTTTATGCATTTATTTGGATGCCATAGAATCATTTGGAGAAGTGAATTCTCTAAGTCGTAGGTCAAGGTGAACTGCATGGATTGAAGGCACATCGAACTTGCCAGATGGCACGTGGAACAGCGAGAACCAGTAGAGCTGGATCACGGGCAGCTATGCAGAGCAGGAAACAATGGAAGACACAGATGTAGGAGTATAGACATATAAAGGAACTGTAGATGTATAGTCATCCCAGAATCTAACTTATTGGGCATGCGGTTCCCATGAATCCAGATGGTTAACATTTTGCTAGGTATTAAAAAAACAATGTACTCACCTTTTCTCACCTGTTCTTATGTTGCTTTTACCATCTCTGCCACAGCTCCTTGATCCTCAACCAGGTCCTCCTGAGACCTGTGATTCTTCATGGTCAGGTGGTGGAACATTCACTTCCTGACAACATGAGATCAACCTAAAGTCTATGATTGCCATCTCGTGGTCATGTGGGTGGACAAAGCTTTGCCCACTGACATGACCACTTGAGGTCAAGCACAGGTCTCATAATTAAGAGTAGAAGACCATGCTGGAGGACTTTCACTGGCAGAGGAAACCTAAGCGATGCAAGAACACATGGGGAAGGGTGTGGGTTTTTTTTCAATCCCTTCCTTCCTCTTATAGCAATTAGGACAAGTTAAAGTTGGACCAAATTTATTTGGATGGAATCAAATCTGCTTATTGAATTCAAGTAAATCAGCTCGAATCAAATTTTGGGATTGTCACTTATTTGTAAATGGTAAAGTGTAGGGGTAGATCGTATCTATCAGCCTACATTACATTGAATTGGCACATATCTTTAAATGACTGGGGTATTCCAATTTATTAGCCAATCCATGTGAAGAAGCTCAGCTAATTTGAATAGAGATAGTCGTTCAGGCACATTGTCTTTTCCTCAAGCTTGGATGCCATGTTCTAGAGGTGCATAATCCATAATGTCGAAATTACTAATTTAAAGAAAATTAGCACCGTGGCAGATCCAAATTTTGCCATGGGGTCTAATAACACTATTTACAATTTGGAATGGAGGATGGAAAAACTTTTAAAGAGATCAAAAGTTTAAAAAACACAGAAATATGCACCCAACTGGTGGCCCATGGAAGCATCATGTCATGTGATTCCACTCCATTTTTCACTCATGATTATATGATCATAAGAGATCCACTTCCTTTTGCCAAGTGCCTATTAAACCGACACTATTGTATTACCAGCTGTGGTCTTTTCTCTATTTTGCTGCTCACATTATATTTTAGGAAAGCAAAATTCTTGGTAAATAATTGAAAATGAATGAAAAGCTGTGAAAATCGTCACGGGGACCCAAAAGATTTATATTAGAATTGCCGAATATTTTATCTTTATGCCTCTGCATGGATGTATAAATGAAGATTCCAAAATAAATGTTGCAAAATCCGAATAATTGATTATGTGTATGGTATCGCGAGTTGTGCTATTTCATTATGTGTCATCAAAAATTAATACAATTCTGAGTAAAAAACATCACTTTATGTTCAATATTAATCTCTCACAAACTAAAACCGATCAAATTTTGATGAAACCCTTTAAAAATGTACAAACACCGGATTTATTTCACAATGGCTCCTATTTACTAAAACCAGATGTACAAATTGTTCAGTTGGGAACCCCGTTTCTCCCTGGTACTGCCTCTAATAATCCAACCACATAAGTGGCCAGGTCATTGCCTCCAACATTATCAACAAACCCCTCTTCTGCTGCTATCAATCCGACCCACTTAATGCTCTTTCACCTACTGCGCAAACTTTTTTAGTAACTCACATGAAGTGAATGGACAGGTCAGATGAGTAAATCAGGGAAAATTTGAATTAGCCTGTTCCACCAGATTTTCCCAAGAAATTTGATTTGCGGAGAAGTTATTTTCCAACAATTTAATATCCCTTATTACATTTAAAAATTTTAAAAAATACTTATACTCACCTTACCGCTCACCTCTACTGCTCTTCTGCTACTCAATCATTTTGGACCTCGTTGCATCCTCCGCTCGCGTTGAAATTCCCGGGCCTCTTACACTGAACCAAGACTTATGACTTTGAAGCCCAGGAGTAGAGATGACTGAATTCGTTTGGATTCGATTCCGAATATGATTGGAATCGAATATTGTTTTTGCAATATTCGTCGAACACAGCCGAATGTCATTAGAATCAATGGGAGTAGAAATTACAGAATTAGTTCGGAACCGATCATAAGACATACATTCGGCACAAATATTGTTTGAATATGGCTTGAATATGTCAAGATCAGATTCGGGGACAAAATCCAAACAAATTCGCTCATCTGTACCGAGGAGGTCACGACAACATGATGACTCATGTCATGCCCGCGATTGAATTTCAGCAAGATGTGTTGCAGACCACATGAGTGACTGATGAGTGCAGGGGATAAAAAGTTTAGCTTAAGGATTTTTTATTTGTTTTAACCCTTAAAATTGACTTTTAAAGGTTCAGCAAAATGGCAGAAGACAATTACCCAAAAAATCCACATTTTGATTTTTGTAAAATTAGAGTAGAATTCAATTCCATTCAAATGTATTTGCTTATCTCTAGTGCTTCGGTCACTGCCAGTAGCAAGCATGCTCATCTTTTGCTGCTGTCAACTTTTGGGGATTTGCTTAACCACCAGGTGATCTAAAGCTAAACCAAAGATCTAAGACTGAACACTTAGGAATACTGTCCGTCTTACGGGATTATTTCTTTATTATAATTGAATGAGTAGACCGGTGACTGTCTCCTACAACATCAGAGCATTCTTCTCCTTCTGTCATCATGCCCATGATCTGACTCTTTATGTTTGGGGTAGACATCTTGGGAGTAGACATTTTTTATGGTTTCGTTAACTTTTTTTAAGTATGCTTTCTTATTAGGTTTATAATTTATTTGCCTGTAGGTAATACTTAATCCTTAAAAACCACTGCTCAATCCTGGGGGATGGCTTCTCACTGGCAATATGGGATAAGCGGTACAGTTACACAATGTTGATGCTAGTAATTTGATACCAGCACCGTCCAAGTGAATGGACCATTATTCAAAGTGGTCACTGACAGAGCAATAATGACTGTCTAGTCATCGCTATTAACTATATTTTCTAAAAAAAATTAGGACGTTGGCTCCGTGTTCGGCACAGTTGACTTGCAACACTAAAGTCTTGAGTTGGGGGTCCAATGGCGGACAGTATCTGCATGGAGTTTGTAGGTTCTCCATTTGTTATTTAGTTTCCTCTAGGCGCTTCATAATACCTTTAGGTTTGTTTATCCCATTCTTCTAAACCGTACCGATAGATTCCCTATCTCAAACACAAACGATGGAACCTAGATTGTGAATTTCTGTACAGTGCTGTGGAATACGCTGGCGCCATATAAGCAACAGGACATAATTGAATAAAACAACAATACACTTTTAATTTCTCGTATTCATGAGTTGGCATTATGTTTATTTGACATTATACCTTACATTTATGTGTATACAATCTATACAAGTATGGATATTACAGATTTATTCTCTTTTAGAAATCGGATATATTTTTTAAATGCATATATTTTAGGAAAAATAATATTTTTTGCAATTGGGATGCTTTTAAAAAATTGCACTATTTGGAACTTTTCCAAAGGTTTTGGCCACTAGTAGATTTTTGGAAGGTTTTCCCACGGTTATAGTGTTTTGGAAGGTTCACTCTGCGTTTTTTTCTTGTGATAAAAGTTGTCCCCTAATCAAGTCGAAGACGCTCTGGCAATCACTCATTATTTTTGGCATTTTTAGTGTTTTTTAAATCTGAGGCTTTTTTTTTTCTTATCAATTCCTGAACCCCTTTTCCCAGCATTTTTGGTTGCCGATTTTCCAATGTTTTTTGGAGTGTCTTTTTATTGGCATTTTTCTTTCTTTTTTCTTTTTCTTTTTTTTTATCCATTAAGCAATTAATACACTTTTTTAAAGGAGTAAACACTTTCAAAACACTTAAAAAAATGCTAGTATATTCCAGGCATTTTTTCAGTCTTCCCATTCACTTCTTTGCAAAGTACTGTATGTAGCGTCTTCCTAGAGTACAATGTCTGAAAAACAAACATGTTACTTCTTTTAACTGCTTGGAATTTTAGGTTATGTTCACACATTGTCTTTTTTGCTACATTTGAACATACCCAAAGGTTTTAAGACACTCAAAAGCGTGAATATATGAACATCAGCGGATGTGTGACAATGATGCACCTCAAAAAAAGTAGAAAAAAATACAGTAGTTCAGAGAAGAGCTACCGGGATGGTGAGCAGACAGCAAAGTATGTCTTTTGAGGAACGGTTAAAGGATCTGGGAACGTTTAGCTTGCTAAAAAGGCTAAGAGGAGACTTAATAGCTGTCTACAAATATCTGAAGGGCTGTCACAGTGTAGAGGGGTCATCATTATTCTCATTTGCACATGGAAACACATGAAGCAATGGAATAAAACTGAAAGGGAGAAGATACAGATTAGATATTAGAAAAAATTTTTGACAGTGAGGGTGATCTACGAATGGAATAGGCTGCCACGAGAGGTGGTGAGTTCTCCTTCAAACGAAGTCTTCACACAGAGGCTGGACAGACATCTGAGATGGTTTAGTGAATCCTGCATTGAGCAGGTGGTTGAACATGATGACCCTTGATATCCCTTCCAACTATAACATTCTATGAAGATAAAGATGAGATATTAGAAAAAACTTTTTGACAGGGTGATCAGTGCTGCCACGAGAGGTGATGGGCTCTCCTTCAATGGAGGTCTTCAAATAGAGGCTCAACAAACATCTGTCTGATATGATTTAGGGACTCCTGCGTTGAGCGGGGGGTTGGACATGATGACCCTTGAGATCCCTTCGAACTCTAACATTCTACAATTCTATGATTTTTTTTTCTTACTGGCAGATTCTCAGTTCTTATTCTAATAAAAGCCGAAAGGGTGCAAAATTTTGAAGGAAACTCAATAGAAAAAATATTTGTTAGCACAAAAAAGTTTATACCATAATTCTTTTTTTCTTCTGTATTATGTTAGTTCATATATTTCACTTTTAATACAATAAGTCCTAGTAGCTAAGAATAGACGGCGCCAATTATGTAGCATTCTACACTACGATAAGCATTCAATTCATGTATACAACACATAACTATCACATAAAATTTGCTGCCACTATGATTTCAGAGCAGTAGATAAAATGAAAAGCCTGATCTCCGATCCCGCATCATGGTGTGTTCCCAAGGCAAGAACATCTCTGATGAATAATGCTGTATGCTTTTCTGCCATCGCGCTTTCTTCTGAGACATGCAAGACGTAAGTAATTGGGTTTATGATGGAAAACAGCTATAAACATAGTGACGATAATGAATCCTATACCGTCCACTGACCTTTGTCAGCAGTGCCAGGGGCTCCGCTTCAGTGCGAGATCCAGTTGTCATTTTTAACAATGGCCATGAATTTCTTCTTGTCACAGTAATCAAAAAACCAGACAGAGGTTTCTCTGGGATTTCTAAGGAGAAGGTCGCCGCTTCTTGCCCCGGACAAGCATCTTCACTTTTTATATGCATATAATAAAAGCTGCTAGGAGCAGTGAAATGCTGATGGAGAACCGGAGATTAGACTGACACTTAGTAAATAATTGCATCCAAACAAGGAAAAAATAAAATCATCCATAAAAAATATTTCTGGGGCTTTGCCCTCTGTGGAAATCGTAAGGTTGTCATTACGACGGGATGTAACTGTCATCATCAGGAGGAAAATAAAATCCACCATCGGGAGATGTAGATGCAGATTTGACACATACAAAGATATTCTTATCGTAGAGAATTGAAGCTTTATCCAGTTATCCAAAATATTGCAATATTCTGAATACTAGTGAAAGATGCTACATATATTTTGTATGCACCATTAAAGGTGGTGGATTTAGGAAAAGTAAAAGTACAGATGACCAAATTGCTTCGACGTAAAACAAATTTTTAATTTTTAGAAATGTTCAATTTGCCTAAAAAGGATGCTGACATTGTATTAATTGCAGGAGATTTCATCAGCCAGAGAAGGTTCAGCTGACAGATTCCCCATAACGCTATCACATCACATGGTATACAATATCCAATCAAGGCAGACTATCATAACCTCTATAAAAGCAAAGGGTAGAATTTATGGTGAATCTGGATAGTCAGATGGTGTCACAGGTGAATGATTAGCGGTAGAGATAGCAAGACAAAGTTATAAAATACTGTAAAAACTGTATAGATACTGTATGAGATAACAGCAAGGAAAAATATTTGTGTGTGTGGAAAATAAAATAATACACATTTCATTGATAAGGGACAGAGATAAGAGAGTCCCTTCACCTGAGAGGAAGGAGAGTCCCTGTGCACATGAGGCAGGAGAGTCCGCGCACCCATTAGGCAGGAGAGTCAGTACACTAGTGAGGCAGGAGAGTCACTGTGCCCATGAGGCAGGAGAGTCCCTGTGCCCTTCAGGCAGGAGAGTCCTTGCACCCGTCAGACAGGAGAGTCCCTGCGCCCATCAGGCAGGAGAGTCCTTGTGCTTATGAGGCAGGTAAGTCAGTGCACCCGTGAGGAAGGAGAGTCACTGTGGCCATGAGGCAGAGTCCTTGCGCACATGAGGCAAGAGAGTCCCTGTGTCAATGAGGTAGGAGAGTCTCTGCATCAGTGAGGCAGGAGAGTAGCTGCGCCCATTAGGCAGGAGAGTCAGTGCACCCGTGAGGCGGGAGAGTCAGTACGCCCATGAGTCAGGAGAGTCAGTGCGCCTGTGAGGCAGGAGAGTAGCTGCGCCTGTGAGTCAGGAGAGTCAGTGCACCCATGAGGCAGGAGAGTCCATGCATCTTTGAGGCAGGAGAGTCAGTGCATCTGTGAGGCAGGAGAGTCCATGCATCTTTGAGGCAGGAGAGTCAGTGCACCCATGAGGCAGGAGAGTCCATGCATCTTTGAGGCAGGAGAGTCAGTGCATCTGTGAGGCGGGAGAGTCAGTACGCCCATAAGTCAAGAGAGTCAGTGCGCCCGTGAGGCAGGAGAGTAGCTGCGCCCGTGTGGCAGGAGAGTCAGTGCGCCCGTGAGGCAGGAGAGTAGCTGCGCCCGTGTGGCAGGAGAGTCAGTGCACCCGTGAGGCAGGAGAGTCCATGCATCTTTGAGGCAGGAGAGTCAGTGCATCTGTGAGGCAGGAGAGTTACGGTGTCATTAATATGATGCGATGCCTGGATCTGCACAGCCGCTGTGGGATAGAACAACGCGAGAGCAAGTACTGCTGGACGTCATGTCATGCGCAGTAGTGTGGAACGACGTGATATGTGATTGGACTAGTGATGGTATAACCACATCCGTGGGAGTGGCTGTAACCATGACAAGTGGGAATGCTTTGTACTCATTGGTGGGAGGACCTTTGTTTACATTTTTCGATCTAGAAGTTATTTGTGTATTTTTGATCCACATAATGTGTATATTACAGATCAGAGCTAGCAATTTGATGTTAGATTACCCAGTAATTCATTGGATGCTCAGTAAGTTTGTTTTTAACTATACGTTTGGTTTTTTTGATTTGATGTGATTGTATCTGTTATTGTGTCTGTATCCGATTGGTGTTCTCACTAATTGGGGGGTGGTATTTGATATATATAATGGTGGTTAGGAACACTCTGTACTGTGCTTGAAAAAGGTCTTCGGACCGAAATGTCGCCACAGGAGACAGAATAAATGTAAGAATTGCTTTTCACCACTGACTGAGGCGCTGTCTTTGGATCTATTGTTATTATTGAGGCAGGAGAGTCAGTGCATCTTTGAGGCAGGAGAGTAGCTGCATCTGTGATTCAGGCCCAGGTTGAGTTGCATAGCTGGTAACTGCTGCTTGCCTGATCAGTGTGGTTAAATTAAAATCCCACATCTAAGTCTTTTCAGGACAGTTGGAGGCTTCGTAATAATAATGTTTATTCATCATTCAAATTTGCTGGGAAAATTCGGAATTTAAATGTCAAATGATTCCTTCGTGTTTATCAAAAGTAATAGAGATGAATCATTCAATATATACATGTTTTCCTCAGCTGTATGTGCAATATGATTTCTATATTGTAGACGCATGTTTCTGTACCTAATGACTTATTTTTGCATATTTTCCCCATCTTAGTATATGTCAGCTGCATATTAGTTTAATTATCTTAATTAACAAGTGTCATGTGACTTCAAGGCTTCATCAAAAGTAGAAGTGATTTAAAGGAACATTCTGCGCAAAAAAGTTTGCTTACATTTGTATTTATTTTCACTTCTTTATCATCTTTGGTATTTTTATAAGGTTGTTTTCTGCTCAAAGTAATAGAATGATTGGTCTTAAAGCATACGTTAACCTCTTAACAACCAATGATGTACGTTTTGATCATAGCTCTATAAGAAAAGCATGAAGTAGCTTGAGAGCTAAGATAGCTCAATATTAGGCAGGTGCTGGCTGTGTTACACAGCCGGCATCAGGCTGGAACTACAGCAGCCAGAACGAGGTCCAATTGCTGTAGTTTGACTACCGTACTTATACACTTCTCTCAATTTTCCACAGTGGCATTTAAATTATGCAATCACAGGAAATAGATGGATTAACATGGCTAGTTGAGGGCGTACTGATGGCCCTCATAACTGCCACCTTGGTCCTGCTTTGAAGAACAGCCAGAGAATGAGCTCCTTAGGAGAACCGCAATTTTGCATCTATAAAATACTGTAGAACTGCAGTATATAACTTTAGCGACTAAATGGATGGAGTCACTAAAATTGACTAAAAAATAAGTAAAGAAGAAAATTCAAAATATAAGATAATTGAAACTGTACATTAAACTTAAAAAAAAAATAGAAATGCTACTCTTTGGTTGTTGCGATTTCCGTCCCCCCAAAAAAAATATAAAATAGAATGCAATAAAGATGTCATATGGTCAAAATTGTATCCGTAAATACACTATTCTGTTTTTTTTATACAATATCACTATGGGATTAGAAATGGGGGGTGTCTTATAGACGCCTCTTCATTACTAACCTTTGGGCTTCATGTCACCTGACAATGCAAGGGTGACATCAACTCTCCAACTATCATCCCACTTGCCTCTTCCGCAGGGCAAGTGGGAAGAACTGGGCATAGAGCCGGAATTGGTTCATCGAATAGATGCGCCATTTTTGGGTGGCTGCGGGCTGCCATTTTTAAGCTGGGGGGCTCAATATCCCCCTTACCAGCATGAGAATATCAGCAACAAGCTGTCTGCTTTAGCTTGGCTGGTTGTGAAAAATTGAGGAGATCCCATGCCATTTTGTTTTTTACATTTATTTAAATAATTAAAAAATTAGCATGAGGACACCTGTTGTTAGGGTCTGCGGAACGCACCAAATAAATATAAATAGTGGGTGCGTTCGCAGCCCGGAGTCCACCGTGCAGGCAGAGCCTGCTGCTAGTAAGATGGCGGTATAGGCAAACTCTGTTACTTCACAGATTCGCAAATATAGGCGCTGTGGCACAATATGGCGGTATAAGCGAACTCTGTTACACCACAGAGTCGCTGAGGTAGAGACGCTGAGATAGAGACTGTGTCCTGTTAACACCACAGAGATACACAGATAACTGCTGTGCGGATAGCAGTTCGTGGTCATGCAGTCAGCAACGCAAACAAGCAACATCTCACCAGAGAAGCCGGTATTCTAGGGGCTTATTTCAGCCAAGCCCTAAACACGTGCCTACAAATCTCCTTATCGGAGGTGCCGGTATTCTAGGGGCTTATTTCAGCCGAGCCCTAACCACATGCGTGCATGATCACACTGGCGCAAAGCACATAACGCAATTGATACTAGCGCACGGCCGAGCGGCCATGCACACCTTTTATAGCAGCAGCTACAGGACCTACCAGAAAAGGACCAATGAGAAATTGTCTCAGAACACAAGCAGTCTCAGGACCTTCCTGGCGGACCAATAGGAGCTGCTGCAGTACCTGAGCATGTGACCCCTGATATCCAATGAGAGATCTTAACCTGGGCATGCTCAGAAGGGGAAACGCAGGACTTAGTCGCAAAGACGTCTGCTCGCTGCTGACCAGTACTGGCTACAATAGCAGAACCTGGAGAGGCAGCAGTAAACCTCTGCACAGTACTAGGCAGTGCAAGACGCTGGGACCGACGTCTCTACTGAGGAGGCTCCACTGCGGCCAGAGACGGATGGGGGACCGCAGCGGGAATGGCTCGAGACTCCCCCTGTGCAGAAGCGGGAACTCGACCCCTAACACCTGTATCCTTGATAATCAGCCTTGCTTAAGCTGATGCTTGAGGGTTACAGCCCGCATTTGTCAGCTTTGCCTAGCTGGCTATCAAAAATACAGGGAAACCTAAGTCAATTTTTTCGTGCAACTACATGAACAGCAGGTGGCAAAATACGCATGAATCACTATGTACAGACAAAGTCAGCATGTCATTCATTTACCCAAAAAGTATATTATATCAAAGCAGAGATAAATTTGTGCATGAGTGTGATGTAATATTTGCATGTAGCTGAACCCGCGGCAGTCAATGTTCCTGGGCCCTCGGCACCGTAATACAAAACTACAAAGGATTAAAGAAGCTACAAACAGGTTTGGTGTAATGGATGGATAAATCAACATATTAGAAATGAATATACTTCATATATTACATGAATGACATGTATAATATGTATCACACCAGTGTAAGGATACGTTGGCAGGGAATGTTTGGTCACATTAAGTGTCAACCTACACTTAAGCATAACATCGTAGCTCGCAATTTGCTTTCCATCATGACAATTTAAGTTTATGCAAGATGATATGATAATGACTTCATATGAATTGTAAGTATATCCTGAGAAGAAAATAATAATAATAGTCATCATTACTTATAATGAAACGGATTCAACAGGCAGTCCATTATTGATGGATGGGGTCCAGTAATGAGACCTCCAATAATTTCTGGAATGAAGGGGCTTCCTAAAAGCTATTTAAGTACTGAAGCTCTGCCTCATTTACACTAGTTGCAATTATATGCCTAAATATAATAATAGACAATATAGTCCATGATAACAAAAAACAGGACAGCATAGCACAGGTATATAGACATAAGTAAATAAATAAAATAGATGAAATATTACCGGCACAACCCAGAAGCTAATCCCAAAATAGTAATACTGTAGTATGGACTAAGGCATAGTTAAGAAAAACCTGTGTATGAGGTTATGTGCGCGTGTATCGCCTCTAAGATCTTGGCTTCCTCAGGGGCTGATTGCAGCAGACAACATTTAAGCAATATAAATATACATAATTAGCGAAAAAGAGAAATAATTGTGCCACTAACGTTGAAATAAATCTCAAAGTCCTTTTATTTCACCTATGCGGTAAAGACATTGAGCAGGATATGCAGACTAAGGAGGCATGCAGGGAGTGAAGGAGTGGACGACGGCCGTTTTGTGTATGATCGCTTCATCGGGTCCAGGTGTGTGCAGCAATTCTTTCTCTTTTTTGTTAATTACAGAATTGTCATTTCATTGCTGAGCACCAAAAACCTGTTGAATATGCTGTTGTAATTTACTTAAGGATTGTTCATCGATAAACGGGTGAGAAAAATACCCCACTGTGTCTCTTCCAAGTATTATAAATATACATAAGAATTATCATAAAATAAAAGATGTTTTGAGGCAGCAAAAAAAAGCATGTCTGAATATCGGCGTTTTCTGGTACATAATGTGCAGACATTGACGTATAGTAAAGGATACAAAGAAAGCGTGCGCACATACTGTTTGTATAGAAACTGTGAGGCAATGATAGACTCAGGACTATAAGTTCGCATACACATATATATAGCCTCGCAGACAGGCATGTGCTGTGTATAAAGTAAAGCAGAGCCAAAAGTAGCGCATGCGCAGACAATTGATAGTAAGGAAGTTTGTTCATATGCGCATGCGCACATTTTGGCAAATGTATGTTATCAACACATAGCGTGCAAGCGCCGAGATGTTCAGATAATGATGAAGACAAAGAAGGCAAATGCATGTGCGCATATGTGGTTTATATAAAGCTGTAAAGTAATAATAAACACAAAATCTGATCCCAGGTCTCTTCTACACATTCCCAAAGTTGGTACATACCAATCGGCTAACTTGGGTATGTATACAGGTTTTTCTTCAACTCTAACCACAAGTGTTTGATGGTGTTGAGGTCTAGGGACTGTGGAGGCCAATACAGCACCTCTACTTCATTGTCATGGAACCCTTGCTTTGCCAATCGCAAAGTAAGCTTTGGTTAGTTGTCCTGCTGGAACACTATGTTGTCCTTTTCAAATCCATAGTACTTGAGTGTATTAAGTAAATTGTCTTGTAGGATACTCACATATAGCTGAGCACTGAGACCACCAATGATCCTGGACAAGTATCCAATGCCTTTGGTTGTGAAATAACCAAATATCATGAGGCTTCCTCCACCGAACTTGACAGCTCCCTCAATTTCTTGATCAGTTAGCCCCTTTTTGCCTTTTTCCCTTATTTCTTCCAGTCTCATTTGCACTCATCAGAGTCTAGACTATTGACTTTCATCTCATAGCTCCAAATCATCCGTTCCCAATCTTCTACTTTCCACTTTTTTGTAGTTTTTGCAAACTTGAGCCGACGCTTCATATGACGCTATTGCTGTCGAGGCTTCTTCACCTTTTTTTGAGCCACCATTTTAGACTTGTGTAATGTGCATCACACGGTGCTTGCATGGACATCTTTGATCTCACTATTATGAAGCATATAACGGACATCCACTGCCATGTTTGTTGTGCCTGAACTGATAGCCCTTGTGATGAGCTGACTTGCCGACTCCGATATTTTGCCTGGACGTCTACCTCTTGGCTTTTGAATGGATGGGCGGACTTCATTTTGAACTGTTCCAACTGTCATGGCGCTCACATGATGCAGTTTGGCAATTTTTTTGGCCCAGAGACCGCTATCCATGAGCTGGATGATGCTGTTTCTCTTTTCTTGGGAAATCTTCGGACCAGTGGCCTTTCGCTTGAGAATCAACCTATTAACACACTGAGCTATTAGGGAATGTGAGAACAGGTTGTATTTTGTAGCATAGGGGAAGAAAAAGATTTTTCCACCACCAGGAGCAAAACAGTAACAATGCAGTGATATGACAAGAATCTGCATAACTAATCATATGCTAAATAGATGTGAGTCAAATTTATGTACGAGAAAGCCAGGATGATAGTCTATAAAATTATGGTAGTCTCACAGTCAAAGCAGAAGTGGATGGTGAGATATGGAACCTGAAAATCACAAGTTCAAAACATTGTTACCCTTTTGCTCATCAATACAATTGCACCTGCAGCGATGCAAGTTGTGGCCCTTAAAAGGGTAGTCCAAATCCAAGGGTTTTTAACCTAAATACCTATATTTTATGTAATAATGAATCACTTTTCTAATATAATCCCTACGATTCCCTCTCTCCCACTTTTTTTTTCTTGATTTATTTTTTACTTCTGTTGAGATTCTCAAACAAAATGTCATCATCAAAGCATATTGGGATACTCAAACAGAATGTAATCAGGGGTTTGATTCTGAAGTCATTGCCAAAGTTGCTCTCCCCACACTAAAATGATGAGGCATCATCAATGATATCCGTTTCAGGCACTGGTCTAGTCCCTGCTCTACTGAGCATGCATAATTTGTCAATTCCAATGCATGCTCAGTGTGAGCTACATGTGCTTACAGTGCTATATTTCCTTTTAATTTACAGTGACAGTGCACTCCCTTGCTGACTACTGAGAAGTGATGAGCCGGCAAGAGTGCACTGTCAATGTGCATTGAAAAGGCGAGAACCTGGCGAACAGGCAAAGCAGAGACCAACACAGTCCCCGAAAAAAATATACAAAAGGTCACAACTTGCGTCACGACCTTGATCATGCATGCTCAAAACCATCCCTGGAGTCAGAGACGGAAGTATTCATTCAGTAGTAAGATGCGCAGAGATTTCAAAATGAGCAGCTGGGATCACTGTCTGTGACGAGTAACTGATGGATGACCACGAGGAGCTGAGGGACCAGAAAGGTGAGCTTAAGGAGTTCATTTTTTAAACTTTTGATGGCCCTTAGTGAGTCTCCACCACTGCCCCAGGAGTTTGTTATTGCCTGCAGTGCTAGCATCATATCAACAGCGCTGCAGCCAATCAGTGAACTTGATGGCTCCGAATGACTTAAAGTACTGAAACCAAAAAATGGCTTACTCCTCTATGTGCCATCATGCGACAGTGCGCCATCAAACACAATAGTCACGGAAATCGCTATTTCAATAATGCATAATTTTATGTAAAAATCTGGTTCAAATGGCAATAAGACTGAATATTGGGCAGGTAATATTAGCCCACAACTATCTGGAGTTAAAAGAATGAATGCGATTATCTTGGACGAGAAGTAGCAAGTTCTAAAATAGATCATCTTATCATTCGGTGTGTTCTAACTCGAAGAGCCGAACTCTCGATTTGCAAGAAATGAATTCTACTGGTTTCTTTGCAGGAAATCTCAAATATGTTGTCAGATCTCCCTCTAATGGCGTTTCTGGACAAGTTCTCTCCGCCGTGAAAATCTCAGCTCCACCGGAATAAACGTCTCATCGCCCCATGATATATTCACACCCGTGTCTCGAATAGAAAGCGAACCAGAAAAGGATGTGATAAAATGACACATGTGCCGCGGAGATATCAGTTGTGACTTTATTGACCCAATTAGCATTTTAGGAAATGCGAACTCAGTGATTTTCGTTCCTTCCTGGACATGATGCGATTTATTTTTCATCTGATGCTCTGTACATATATTGATTTGTGGTTGTGCTATTTGCTTACTCTCGGAGAAGATCTGATAGAAATCCGGAGACTATTGTCTTTTTACAATGAAAGTACATTGAAAATTATATGAAATTTGACAGCACATGTCTATAAGGCAAAATAATAGAAATATGAAGAGGCAAGTATAAAGACAAGATTCAGTTTTTATGTGTGTATTCAAATACATAAAGATTTTTGGCCCAACTAATTTTTGCATTTCCGCCTGTGTTTTTGTCAAGTTTTAAGTGTTTTGCGCCTTTTCTTAAGCAATATTCCTCTTCCCCTTTGCTCCATTTTCATAAAGTCTTTTTTTTTATTTTGCGTTCATCTGATTTCTTTTATTTAGTTTGTCACTTTGAGCAGAATTTGGAGTTTCCAGATGTTTTCACCCGATGATTCATCTTTTTTGACTTTTCGAAAGAACGCAAAATTTGTTGCTGTACTCCGTGGAGTCGAATTATGTACAACCAAAAATTTCTGGCAAAATTGTTTAAAGACAAAAAGAAAAAGAGCATTTTTTTTTTTTTTGGGCAAAATTTATGAGCTGGTTACGTTAATTTGATGAATTTGGCACAAAAAAACTCCATTGAATATCGCGAGACAAAAAGAAACTTAAAAAAAAATTGCAAATAATAAGTCGGTTCATTCTTAAGTTGGTGCTAAGTTTTTTTATTTATTTTAGGTGACTTTTAAAGATGAGCAAATAAATTCACAGTATCATGGCTCAGCAGTCACGTCAGTGTTCCGTAGCCACCAGATGGCAGCACTGCAAACCAGGTCCAACCTACCAGTACCGCCAGCTCTTGTGTTCAATAACCAGTAAGAAGCAATGTCACCATTGTAGCATGATGTCGGCTAACCAAAAGTGTAGTCAGGGATGCCAGCAGTCAGTAAGCAGATCACAGGGTTCCCATTCGGCAGCCACCGAATTATAATGTGGCCACTGATTCAGGCTCCTGCAAAACGATTCAGTCATCTTCAATGATTTTTTTTTTAGTTTTTCATATCCCCAACATGTTAAAATATCCTGAAATCTTGCAGTTTTCACTCTCATCACTGAGCCACACAATCAACTGACACTTATCTATTCATGATTTATGCCCTTTCTGGTAACTTCTCAGCAGTCATCTCATTATCAGTAGATTCAACATTGCAAAAGGTATGACATCTAAACTGATAACACAGGATCCTCCATTCACAATAGGTGATATCACAGCTCACCTCCTCCTGTACAATGACTGATAACACCTCTATATACAGTAGATAACACAGGGTCCACCATTAACAATAGGTGATGTCACAGCTCACCTCCTCCTGTACAATGACTGATAACACCTCTATATACAGTAGATAACATAGAATCCACCATTCACAATAGGTGATGTCACAGCTCACCTCCTCTTCCTGTACAATGACTGATAACATCTCTATATACAGTAGATAACACAGGATCCACCATTCACAATAGGTGATATCACAGCTCACCTCCTCCTCCTGTACAATGACTGATAACACCTCTATATACAGTAGATAACACAGGATCCACCATTCACAATAGGTGATATCACAGCTCACCTCCTCCTCCTGTACAATGACTGATAATACCTCTATATACAGTAGATAGCACAGGATCCACCATTCACAATAGGTGATGTCACAGCTCACCTCCTCCTGTATAATGATTGATAACAACTCTATATACAGTAGATAACACAGGATCTACCATTCACAATAGGTGATGTCACAGCTCACCTCCTCTTCCTGTACAATGACTGATAACACCTCTATATACAGTAGATAACACAGGAGCCACCATTCACAATAGATGATGTCACAGCTCACCTCCTCCTCCTGTACAATGACTGATAACACCTCTATATACAGTAGGTAACACAGGATCCACCATTCACAATAGGTGATATCACAGCTCACCTCCTCCTCCTGTACAATGACTGATAACAACTCTATATACAGTAGATAACACAGGATCCACCCCTCACAATAGGTGATTATTATTATTTATATAGCGCCATTAATTCCATGGTGCTGTACATGAGAAGGGGTTACATACAAAGTTATAGATATCGTTTACAGTAAACAAATTTACAATGACAGACTTGTACAGAGGGGAGAGGACCCTGTCCTTGCGGACTTAGATTCTATGGGATAATGGGGAAGAAACAGAAGGTCGGGGGTGAGGCAGCTCTGGTGGTGGCGGCTGCTCTGGTGGTGGCGGCGAGGCAGCAGCTTGGGTGGTGGCGGCGAGGCAGAAGCTCGGGTGGTGGCGGCGAGGCGGAATGGTTATTGCAGGCTATAGGCTTTCCTGAAGAGATGGGTTTTTAGGTTCCGTCTGAAGGATCCAAGGGTTGTGGATAATCGTACATGTTGAAGCGTGGAATTCCAGAGGATGGGGGATATTCGGGATAAATCTTGGAGGCAGTTGTGGGAGGAACGAATAAGTGTGGAGGATAGTAGGAGGTCTTGGGAGGATCGAAGATTACGTGAAGGAAGATATTGGGAGATTAGTTCAGAGATATAGGGAGGGGACAGGTTGTGGATGGCTTTGTAGGTCAGTGTTAGTAGTTTGAACTGAATTCGTTGGGGAATTGGGAGCCAGTGGAGGGATTTGCAAAGGGGAGAAGCAGGGGAGTAGCGAGGGGAGAAGTGGGTTAGTCGGGCAGCAGAGTTGAGGACAGACTGGAGTGGTGCAAGAGAGTAGACGGGGAGGCCACAGAGGAGGGTGTTGCAGTAATCAAGGCGAGAGATGATGAAGGCATGCACAAGAGTTTTAGTAGATTGAGGGCTGAGGAAGGGACGAATTCTGGAAATGTTTTTAAGTTGGAGGCGACAGGAGGTAGCAAGAGTTTGGATGTGTGGTTTGAAGGACAGGGCAGAGTCGAGAGTTACTCCGAGGCAGCGGATTTCAGGTGCGGGAGAGATCGTGATGACATTTACCATAATAGATAGATCGGTAGGGAAGATACGTGAGATGGAGGAAAGATGATGAGTTCGGTTTTGTCTACATTGAGTTTTAGGAAGCTAGAGGTGAAGAAGGAGGATATGGCTGATAGACACTCCGGGATTCTGGACAGCAGAGAGGTGACATCTGGGCCAGAGAGGTAGATCTGAGTATCGTCCGCATACAGGTGGTACTGGAAGCCATGGGACTTTATGAGTTGTCCTAGGCCAAGGGTATAGATGGAAAAAAGTAGGGGCCCCAGGACAGAGCCTTGAGGGACTCCAACAGAGAGAGGGCGGGATGAGGAGGTAGAGTGGGAGTGGAAGACGCTAAATGTGCGGTCGGAAAGGTAAGTGGCGATCCAGGACAGGGCAAGGTCTTTGATGCCATGGGAAGAAAGAATCTGTAGCAGTAGGCAGTGGTCGACTGTGTCAAAGGCAGAGGACAGGTCAAAGAGGAGGAGGATGGAGAACTGTCTGTTAGCTTTGGCTGTAAGTCATTAGTAATTTTGGTCAGGGCAGTTTCAGTGGAGTGGTGGGGGCGGAAGCCAGATTGGAGGTTGTCAAGGAGAGAGTTAGATGAGAGGTGGGAGGAAAGTTGGGCGTGGACATGCTGCTCAAGGAGTTTGGAAGAAAACGGGAGCAATGATATTGGGCGATAGCTGGGCATAGCAGTTGGGTTAAGGTTTGTTTTTTTGAGGATGGGTGTGATGGTGGCATGTTTGAAGGCAGAGGGAAAGGTACCAGAAGATAGCGATAGGTTGAAGAGATGGGTTAGGGCTGGGATGAGCGTGTTAGTGAGGTTGGGGAGCAGGTGGGAAGGGATGGGGTCAAGTGCACAGGTGGTGAGATGTGATTTGAAAAGGAGATGAGTAAGTTCTCCTTCAGTGATGTTGGAGAGGGAGGTTAGTAGGGAAGGGCAGAGGTCTGGTATATGGAGTGTTGGGATGGTGGAACAGTAAAGGTTTGCCTTGGTTGGTCGATCTTGTTTTTGAAGTAGGTGGCAAAGTCTTCAGCAGAGATGAGGGGAGTTGGAGGTGGCAGTGGTGGGCGGAGGAGAGAGTTGAATGTGCTGAACAGTTGTTTTGGGTTGTAGGATAATGAAGATACAAGGTTTGTGAAATAGGTCTGTTTAGCAGAGCTGAGGGCTATTTTGAAGGCAAGTGTAGCTTGTTTGAAAGCAGTGAAGTCGTCTGGCAGGCGTGTTTTCTTCCAATGTCGCTCCGCGATCCTGGATGATTGTCGAAGTTTTTTGGTGAGTTGTGCCAGGGTTGCCTATTGATTCGTCGCACTTTGCCGTGCATGAGAGGGGCGACTGAGTCTATGGCAGATGTGAGGGTGGTGTTATAGAAAGCGGTGGCGCTGTCTGTGTCATGGAGTGAAGATATGGAGGACAGAGGTAGAAGAGAGTCTGAGAGTCTGTGAATGTCTAGGTGTGTGAGGTTTCTGCGAGGATGTGCCAGTGGCTGGACATAGGGGGCAGGTGAAGAGGACAGGGATGAGAAGGTGAGTAGGTGGTGGTCTGATAGGGGAAGGGGAGAGATTGTGAGATTGGATAGGGAACAGAGGTGGGTGAAGATGAGGTCTAATGTATGTCCGTCTGTGTGGGTGGCTGTGGAGGACCACTGAGTAAGTCCAAAGGATGAAGTAGGTGACAGGAGTTTGGAGGCTGCTGGCTAGCAGGTGTCAATAGGGATATTAAAATCACCCATGATGATGGTGGGGATGTCAGCAGAGAGAAAGTGAAGAAGCCAGCTGGAGAATTGGTCAATGAAGGCAGTGACTGAGCCCAGTTTTCGGTATATGACGGCCATTTGGAGATTAGAGGGAGAGTAGATACGGACCGAGTGGACCTCAAAGGAAGGGAGGATGAGGGAGGGTGGGGGTTGGATAGGGTTGAAGGAGCAGTTATTAGAAAGAAGGAATCCCACGCCTCCACCATGTCTGTTGCCAGAGCGAGGAGTGTGGGTGAAGTGGAGGCCACCGTAACTCAGTGCAGCAGGGGAGGCCGTGTCAGGGGGCGTCAGCCAGGTCTCAGTGAGGGCCAGGAAGGAGAGGTTGCGGGAGGTAAAGAGATCGTGGATCACGTGGAGCTTGTTGCAGACGGAGCGGGCGTTCCAGAGTGCTCCAGAGAGAGGAAGCTGGGGGGTAGGGGTCAGTGGCACAGGTTTTAAGTGTGAGGGATTGCGGTAGTTTCTCTTACTGTGAGAAGTATAGGGGTGAGGATTAGTGGGATGTATGAGGCAGGGGGGGCCAGGATTGGGGGATATGTCGCCAGCAGTGAGAAGAAGCAGAGAAAGTGAAAGCAGATAGGTGAAGGAGAGTGACCGGCTTACGTTATATTTTAGTGGGAGAGGTCTGAGGTTAAGAAGCAGGTCTGCAGATGAGGCAATGTGAGGGGGTAAGAGAGAGGGGGAGACAGTTATTTGGTTGGAGCTTGCAGGGGTTTGGGGATAGCGAAGGAGAGTGAAGATTAGTGGAGCAAGAACGGTGAGGGCAAATGTGAGCATGGTTAAAGAGCAGGTTAAAAGAAAGGCAAGTAAAAATAGAAGACAGTGATTAGTCTTACCTTCTGACCGATTTCTGGACTATTTCTGGATATATTTCTGATGTAACACTTCAAAGATGTCACACTTAAAATGATGTCACATCTGACCAAGGTCATATCTGACCTGCTCCATTCAACTTATACCATTTATATGTCCAAGAAATGAAGCCAGGTGGGAGAGAGAGAGAGAGAGAGAGAGAGAGGGAGAAGAAAGGAACAGGAGGAGAGTTCACAGCAGGGATCAATTAACAGATTGCAGTAACATTTGCCAAGCACCAAAGCTGAAGAAAGACAGGTTAAAGGCACTGCCACACTTAGCGATCGCACTAGCGATCACGACAATGACTTAACCTGGCGAGATCGCTAGTGCGATCGCTATGTGATCGCTAGTTAGATTCCAAACACATCTCATCAGCGATCTGTATAACGACCTCTGCGGTCGTTGGGAAAACCTAGTCCCACCTGCGACACTGGTGAAGTCGTTCATAAAGGGTGTCACACTCAGCGATTCAGGCTCACCAGTGGGACACCAATGACCAAAAAAAAGGCCCGAAGTTCAAACGATCAGCGACATCTCAGCAGGGCCACATCCTGCTACATGTCCACAAGATAAGTCGCTAAAGGTTTCCCACGCTCATAAATGGTGACGCGTAGCGTCCGTTAGCGATCTCGCTAGCGAAACTGTTTGTGTGGCATCCCCTTTAAAAAGGGGATAGGAAGGGTGGAATCACAGACATATCAATTGTATTCATTAAAAACTGAAAATGCTACATGGAATTAAAATCAGGGGAAAAAGCGCAACGTACCGTTAAAACAGAAAAGGGGAGTAATAGGATTCGGGGGGGGCTGGGGTTTTTTGGGAAAAAAAGATGCTTTTGAGACCCCCGGATGAAAGTAGGTGGGCAGGACACGAAGATGAAGGGGGAATTACCTGCCATCATTCTGGTATATTTTTTGAGAAAAAAATTTTAAAGATGTCCACTTAAAATGAGTCCTCGACCAAGGAAAATCTGACTGCTCCATTCAAATTATACCATTTAAAGTGATGTCACAGCTCACCTTCTCCTCCGACAATGACTGATAACACCCCTTTTATCAGTAGTAACACAGGATCCCCATTCCAATAGGGGATGTCCAGTCACCCCCTTCCCCTGTACAAGACTGATAAAAACCTTATTTTACAGTAGATAAACAGGATCAACTCACAATAGGGGTTGTCACGCTCACCTCCTCCTCCTCCTGCAATGAGTCACCTCTTTACGTGATAACAAGGCCACCATTTACAAAAGGGGTGCACGGCCACCTCCTCCCCTCCCCGTACAAGATGATAAAACCCCATTCAGTAATAAAAAAGGATCCACCATTCCCTTTTGGGATATCCCCGCTCACCTCCTCCTCCTGTACAAAAGACTGATAAACCCTTTTTATCGTAATAACACGGATCCAATTATAAAAGGGTGTCACAGCTCCCTCCTCCTCCGTACAATGATGATAACACCCCATATAAAGTAGAAACACGGCCACCATTCACAAAAGGGGATGTCACAGCTCACCCCCTCCCCCTTACAAAGATTGATAACACCCCTTATACATAGATAAAACACGTCCACATTCACAAAAGGGGATGACCCCCCCTCCTCCTGACAAGACTGATAACACCTCTATATACAATAGTAACCGGTCCCCCATTTTTAATAGGTGATGTCACAGCTCACCTCCCCCTCCTGTACATGTCTGATACACCTCTTATACAGTGAAAAACAGGATCCATCATTACAATAGGTGATGTCACAGTACCTCCTCCTCCTCCCCGTACAATGCTGATAACACCCCTTACATTCAGGCCAAAGTTTTTAGAATGACACAAATATTTTTTTTTTACAAAGTCTCGCTTCATTTTTCTAATGGTAATTTGATTCTCCGAATGTTTTAAAAAGTGTCAGCTTAACACCAATTTCTTGCAAGTCAAATTTTGGTAGAA
>JARQOD010000010.1:27319020-27434620 GCA_033576555.1 Oophaga sylvatica | reverse complement strand
CCTAGCATGGATGTCCGAAGCAAACACCCAAGAATTGTCTTCCTGACCATAACCTCTCCATTTAACCAAATACTGGAGTCTTCGTCTAGAAAAACGAGAATCCAATATTTTCTCAACCACATACTCCAGATTGCCCTCAACCAAAACAGGGTCAGGAGGCACAGCAGCAGGAACCACTGGCTCAACAAACCTCTTCAACAAGGACTTGTGGAACACGTTATGGATCTTAAATGTCCCTGGAAGAAGCAAACGAAAAGAAACAGGATTAATAATCTCCATGATCTTATAAGGTCCAATGAACCTAGGCTTAAATTTAGGAGATGCTACTCTCATAGGAATATTCTTTGAGGACAACCAGACCAAGTCCCCCACTTTAAACCGAGGACCATCAGTCCTATGCGGTTAGCAAACCGCTGGGCCTTCTCCTGAGAGAGGGACAACCTTTCCACTACCTGGTCCCAAATCTGCTGCATACGCTCAACAACAGAGTCAACACCTGGACAGACAGAAGCCTCCGTCTGTCCTGAAGAAAATCGAGGGTGAAACCAGAATTACAGAAAAACGGAGACATCAAAGTGGCAGAGCTAGCCCTATTATTAAGAGCAAACTCAGCCAAAGGCAAAAAAGAGACCCAGTCATCCTGATCAGCAGACACAAAGCATCTTAGATAAGTCTCCAATGTCTGGTTTGTTCTCTCAGTTTGACCATTGATCTGAGGATGAAATGCCGAGGAGAAAGACAATTGAACACCCAGTTTAGAACAAAAAGTCCTCCAAAATCTGGAAACAAACTGGACTCCTCTGTCAGACACAATGTTCTCAGGAATGCCGTGTAAACGAACCACGTGCTGAAGGAACAACGGCACCAATTCAGAGGAGGAAGGCAACTTAGGTAATGGCACAAGATGTATCATTTTGGAAAACCTATCACAAATTACCCAGATGGTGGTCATTCTCTGAGAAACAGGAAGATCAGAAATGAAATCCATAGAGATATGGGTCCATGGTCTCTTGGGCACAGGCAATGGCATCAACAAACCACTAGAGCGAGAGCAAGGCTTGGAGCGAGAGCAAGTCCCGCAGGACTGCACAAATTCCCTGACATCGCGAGACAAGGTAGGCCACCAAAAGGACCGACTAACCAAGTCTCTGGTACCAAAAATTCCGGGATGCCCAGCCAATGCGGAACAATGAATCTCAGACATCACACTCTTTTTCCATTGGTCCGGGACAAACAATTTTCCAACAGGGCAGCGCTCGGGCCTATCCTCCTGACACCCTCCAGAGCAAGTCTCAAATTGGGCGAGATGGCGGAAAGAACTACACCCTCCTTCAAAATAACAGAGGGATCAGATAGCTCAGGAGAGTCCGCAAGGAAACTCCTCGAGAGGGCATCCGCCTTAACATTCTTAGTGCCAGGAAGAAAGGAAACCACAAAATTAAAACGTGTGAAAAACAAGGCCCACCTGGCCTGTCTAGGATTGAGTCGCTTGGCAGATTCCAGATAGACCAGATTCTTATGGTCCGTAAGGACCACCACCTGATGTTTGGCTCCCTCCAGCCAATGTCTCCACTCTTCAAAAGCCCACTTCATGGCCAATAACTCCCGATTACCCACGTCATAATTACGTTCAGTAGGAGAAAATTTTCGAGAGAAAAAGGCACAAGGGTTACTTTTAGAGGTCTCTGGATCTTTTTGGGACAAAACGGCACCTGCCCCAATTTCAGAGGCATCAACCTCCACCTGAAATGGCAGAGAAACATCAGGCTGCTGTAGAACAGGAGCAGAAGTGAATCTCTGCTTAAGTTCCTGAAACGCAGAGACTGCCTCAGGAGGCCAATTCACCACATCAGAACCCTTTCTGGTCAAATCAGTTAATGGTTTAACAATAACCGAGAAATTACCAATAAATTTACGATAAAAATTGGCAAAACCCAAAAATCTCTGAAGAGCCTTTAATGAAGTAGGTTGGACCCAATCACAGATGGCCTGAACCTTGACCGGGTCCATTTCAATAACAGATGGGGACAAAATGAATCCCAGAAATGAGATCTTCTGTACGCCAAAAAGACACTTTGATCCCTTCACATACAGAGCATTCTCTCTCAAAATCTGGAATACAGTTCGAACATGTTTCACATGAGAGTCCCAGTCATTAGAAAAAATCAAGATATCATCCAAATAAACAATCAGAAACTTGTCCACAAAATCCCTGAAAATGTCATTCATGAAGGACTGGAAGACGGAAGGAGCATTAGTGAGCCCAAAGGGCATCACAAGGTACTCAAAATGCCCTTCAGGGGTGTTAAATGCCGTCTTCCATTCATCCCCGTGCTTAATGCGAATAAGGTTATACGCCCCCCTGAGGTCAAGCTTGGTAAACCTAGTAGCGTTTTTCACCCTGGAAAACAGGTCAGAAATCAAGGGTAACGGGTATTGATATTTCACAGTAATATTGTTCAAGAGACGATAATCAATACACGGCCTTAATGAACCATCTTTTTTGGCCACAAAGAAAAAACCGGCACCTAAGGGTGAAGAGGATGGTCTGATATGACCCTTCTCCAATGATTCCTTGATATAAGACCGCATAGCGTCATGTTCAGGTACAGACAAGTTAAAAAGGCGACCTTTAGGGAATTTACTACCTGGCACTAATTCAATAGCGCAGTCATAGCTCCTATGGGGAGGCAAGGATGCAGATTTACTTTCGCTAAACACATCAGAAAAATCAAACAAAAAGTCAGGAACATCCTCAGCCTGGGGGGAGGCAGAAAAAACTGGAGTGTTGGTATTAACACATTGGCAGCCCCAACTGGTTACAGACACAGATTTCCAATCCAAAACAGGATTATGAGACTGTAACCAAGGGAAACCCAGCACTATAATGTCATGCAGATTATATAGAACCAAAAATTTGCAGCACTCCTGGTGATCAGGTTCAACCCTCATTATCACCTGAGTAGAAAACTGGGGTTTATTCTCAGCCAAAGGGGTAGAATCGATCCCCAGTAAAGGAATAGACTTCTGTAGGGGTATCAAGGGAAACCCACAACGTTTAGCAAAATCATAATCCATCAGGTTAATAGCTGCTCCAGAATCAACGAAAGCCTGAGCAGAAAATGAGGACAGAGAGCATATCAGAGTGACAGTTAATAAAAACTTAGTCTGAACACTACCCAAGACAACTGAGCGTGCAAATGTCTTCCCGCCTTAGGGCAGACTGAAATAGCATGAGAGACATCACCACAGTAGAAACATAACCCATTGCGCTTTCGAAACTCATGACGCTGTGCCCCAGACACCACTCCATCACACTGCATGGGCTCAGCAGCTGGCTCACAAGGCAACACCACTCCACGCATACTTCTCCGCTCACGCAAACGTCTGTCAATTTGAATCGCTAATGACATAGAATCATTGAGACCAGAGGGGACAGGGAATCCCACCATAACATCCTTTACATTATCCGACAGACCCTTCCGGAAAAGGGCCGCCAAAGCGTCGTCATTCCATTTGGTCAGGACTGCCCACCTACGGAATCTCTGACAGTATAACTCAGCGTCATCAAGCCCCTGATTTAATGCCAACAAGGCTTTTTCAGCTTGATCAGTGACATTAGGCTCATCGTACAATAACCCCAAAGCCTGAAAAAATGCATCAACATCACTCAAAACAGGATCCCCAGGTGTCAGGGAAAAAGCCCAATCCTGAGGATCGCCGCGCAGGAGAGAGATGATAATTTGAACCTGCTGCGCTGCGTTTCCTGAGGACTTAGATTTTAAGGCAAGAAACAATTTACAATTATTTTTGAAATTCTGAAACTTAGCTCGATCCCCTAAAAACAAATCTGGCATGGGAATCCTAGGTTCCACAACAGGCAACCTAGCAAGATAGATAGCAATACTCCGAACCTCAGTGGCAAGCTGATCCACACGGCCAGACAACTGTGCAAACTCCATTGGGAGAAAAGATCCTCCCCAGCACCCAGAGATACAGAGGGAAAAAAAAAAAAATGCAACAAACAGAAAAATATCTCTGACAACTTTTCTTCCTTCAAAATATTTTTTCCCTTCTGTGAGTACCATACAATTTTTATGGCCGGTGATACTGTTATGTTACGGTAGCTGAGGAGTGCAGGTAAAAAAGGAAATACACCAGAGCAGTTGGAATCTATGAGATTGCAGTACCCTGACTAACCACCGCAACTAGAGGCAGCCGTGGAGCGTTCCTACGTTGGTCCTAGACGCCTCGTCACAGCCTGAGAAACTAACTACACCTAAAGATAGAAATAGGAAAGCTATCTGCCCCGGAGCAGAACCCCAAAGATAATAGAAAGCCCCCAAACATGTAATGGCGGTTAGACAAGATGAAATACTGACACAGAAAGAAAATAGTAAGAGCAAACGCTGGGGCCCAAACTATCTAAATAGAAAAGGATAGGAAGGGTACTTACTGCAATCTCAGAAAACCCTGAAAAAACACCAACACTACTAATTTCAAAATCACCTGAGATCACACGACCTCTACCACCTAAATTAGTTCTCTGGTGTAACAAAAACAAAACAGCAGCCACTGAAAAAAAACTGGAAAAAGCAAAAGTACAAAACACAGTGGCTGGACTAAACTGAGAGGGCAAAAGCCCCCGGAGGGGACCCTGAAGGCCCCCACAGAAGTGCAGGACAAAATGCAAAAATATAGCAAAAACACAAAATAAGAAATTGTCTTATCTGATAGCAGGAGATGCAGACACGACACAGCAGGCTACAAGGGAAACTGGAAAGAAGGATTCAGACCAGAACAATTGATCACCGGCAACCCTGATGGGAAAATGACTCCCTTATATAAGACCAATCAGTAACACCTGATTCCCAGTCCTCACAATCCTCACTAGTACCGCTTGTAACCACCAGAGGGAGCCTCTGCTCAGAACTCATCTCAAACCCATTCACAACAACTGGGCATCCTTGCTACCGTGGGCTGAGTTTGCTCTAAATAATCCTGTGGCTGACTCCACCGGACAGACCCCATTCCTCCTGAACTACGGTCAGCATCCGCGGGTACCAGTGCCTATGCCCGTGTCTTCCGCCGATTCCAGGTTGGCAGACTGGGCTGTGGAGGTACGGGACATTTGGGACCGCACTCAAGATGCCATTCAGGCCTCCAAAGAGAGGATGAGGTCTTCGGCCGATGCCCATCAGCGCCCCGCTCCTACGTTTGCTCCGGGTGACCTAGTGTGGCTTTCTGCCCGAAACATCAGGCTACGGGTAGAGTCCACCAAGTTGGCACCTCGCTTTTTGGGCCCTTTAAAGTTCTTGAGCAGGTGAACCCGGTAGTTTACCGCCTAGCCCTTCCGCCTCGCCTTGGTATCACTGACACCTTTCACGTGTCCCTCTTGAAACCCGTGGCCATTTCCCGGTTTTCCGAGTCATCTGCTGGGACGTCGGGTTCATCTACCGACGATCATTAGGTGAACGCCATTGTTGGGTGCAAGGTGGTACGAGGCAAAAAAATTTATTTGGTGGATTGGAGGGGTTATGGGCCTGAGGATAGATCCTGGGAGCCTGCCGAGCATGTTCACGCTCCGCAGCTCATCGCTGCCTTTGAGCGCAGCGAGGCCCAGAGAAGGGGGGGCCCTAGGAGGGGGGTAATGTTAGGGTTCGATTTCCACTGCTGCACAAGGGGAGTCTCGAACCCGTCCCGCTGCGGTCTCCCATTCATCTCCGGCCGCAGTGGAGCCTGCTCAGCAGAGGCGTCGGTCCAGGCGTCTTGCCCACTCCACTACTGGGCAGTGACTTGTTGCTGCCTTTCCTGGATCTGCTATTATAGCCAATGCTGGAGCAGACGTCTTTGGGACAAAGTACTGCATTTTCCCTTCTGAGCATGCCCAGAGTGAGATCTCTCATTGGAGATCAGGGGTCACATGCTCAGGTACTGCAGCAGCTCCTATTGGCCCGCCAGGAAGGCCCTGTTACTACGAGTCTTCTGGAACAGGTTTCTCATTGGTCCTTGTTCCTGGAAGGTCCTGTAGCTGTTGCTATAAAAGGGTAGCATGGCTGGGCCGCCATGCGCTAATATCAACCATTGTATGCTATGCGCCAGTGTGGTCATGTGTGTGTGTGGTTAGGGACCCGGCTGAAATAAGCCACTAGAATACCGACTTAATCGGTGAGGAGTTTGGTGTGCTAGCTGGTCAGGGTCGGTGTCCTAGATGCCCTAGATTACCGGCATAACCGGTGAGGAGTTTGATTGCCGTATTCAGGGTCTGGCGTTCAGATGCCATAGATTGCGGGTGACTCCCGCGAGGACATTAGCGCATGACCACGTATTATGCTCGCTTAGCAATTATCCGTGTACCTGAGAGCCTGACAGGACACGGTACTTTTTCTCAGCGGCTCTGTGACGTAACAGGGTTCGCTTTTGACGCTAGACAGCGCCCTAGCGTTTTACTTTGCGGCTCACTGAAGTTAAGTGAGTTCGCACCTATCACCATATAGCGCTGTGGCATCCCGTTAGCGGCTCTGGGGATTAACAGAGTTCGCACTTACTGCCACAACGCGCTACGGCATTTATTTTTGCGACTCTGCGGGAAAACAGAGTTCGCTACTTTCGCCATCTTATTAGCAGCGGGCTTCGCCTGCACGGTGGATCCCGGGCTGCGAACGCACCTCTCTATTATATCTATTAGGTGCGTTCCGCAGACCCTAACAATGTGATACAGAAAAGCAAAAATAATAACAACACACTAGGGAACAAGGGTTACAAATAGAACATACAAAGGACAAATACGATTGGTGACATCAATTGATGCATATTGATAATGTCGTCATCATATAAATGGTCCAAAAGGCGGAATAATATCAAATAACCTAAAATAGTGAAACAAAATATAAAAACTATATAAAATATATAAACACGGTTAAAAACAAGGTGATATCATAGGAATGACATAAACTCATTAACAGTTGGCTAAATCATAGAAATGATGCAAAGTTTAAATTTTCATTTAAACCATTGGGGTGGACTGTATTAAGAGTCCAGATCCATCGGGCTTCAAGTTGTGCTAACCTCCGAGAAATACCACCTCCACGGATTCCCAAGTCCAAACAATCAATCCCCTTAAAGCGCAGTGTTTTACTATCACATTGATGGTGAATTTTGAAGTGCCTGGGGAGTGTCTTGAGAATAGATAGGTCCGTTTCGCTGGCTGCTGCCTCAATTCCTAGCACATGCTCCCTGATTCTGATTTTAAATTGTCGAGTGGTAAGGCCCACATAAATCAGGGAGCATGGGCATGTGGCGTAATAGATGACCCCTTTAGTGGTGCATGTTATCCTTTTGTTAATAGTAAAAGATTTGGTCCTGGATGAGTCCATAAAGGAGTCACTCCGGTCCACACTTGAACAAGCCACGCAATGTCCACATCTGAAGCAGCCCTTGCGATTCCCTAAGTCATCCAAGAACGTCCGAGGTGGATTATTTTGATAATGACTTGAAGTAAGAAATTCACGGAGGTTCTTGGAACGTCTATAGGTAATGCATGGTCTGGCTGGGATGATTTTAGCCAGAATAGGATCTGTTTGTAAAATCGGCCATGCCTTCTCTAAAATGTTCCTAACAGGGCCAGATTGAGAATTGAAGGTTGTAATAAACCTAACTACATCGGGCTGTGATACGTTTTGAGATTTATAAAGAAGCGTATTCCTGTTGCTAAATTTAGCTCTATTAAAGGCTTTCTTAATAGATCTATTACTATACCCTCTTTCCACTAGCCGTCTTTTTAAATCATTAGCCTGTATCTCATACTCTGTATCATTCGAGCAGATACGACGAAGGCGTATGAACTGGCCAGTTGGAATGGCTCTAATCATGTGTGAGGGATGAGAGGAGGAGGCGTGCAACAAAGAATTGGTAGCAGTAGACTTCCTGAAAATGGTGGTCTGTATCAAATGCTCTGGGTCTTTAGTCAGAATGACATCAAGGAATTCAATCCTATTTTTGTCATGGCAAAAGGTCAATTTGATATTCAAGTTATTATCATTAAGCCAATCTACAAAAGACTGCAGAGAGTATGAGGAATCCTGCCAGATCAGCAGGATATCGTCTACGTACCGCGTCCAAAGCAGGACGCGGCCCATAGACTCCTGCCGATCCGACAGGAAGAGGTCCCTTTCCCACAGACCCAGGAACAGGTTGGCATAGGAGGGCGCAAACGCCGCCCCCATGGCTGTTCCCTGGGTCTGTAGGAAAAAGGACCCCTTGAAAACAAAAAAATTATGAGTCAGAGTGAATTCCAAAACTTCAAGGATGAATTCCTTCAGTGCAGCAGAGATGTTGGAGGTCTGAAGAAAGAACTCTGTAGCGCGCAAACCATCGCAGTGTCTGATACTGGTATATAACGACTCCACATCAGCTGTAACCAATGTGGAATTATCATCCAGTACCAGACCATCAACTCTGCGAAGTAACTGGTTAGTATCCTTCAAAAAGGAAGGCAATTCCTCAACCAATGGTTTAAGGATTGAATCAATCCATTGATTGACCCGCTCCAAATAGTTCCCCTTGCCCGACACGATTGGACGACCAGGTGGCACAAGAGCATATTTGTGGATTTTAGGGAGGAGATAAAATGTAGAAATTGTCGGTTCAGAAACTACTAGAGCTGTGCCAAGCTCTTTTGTAATAATACCTTCCTTCACTGCTCGTGATATAATCCCCCTGAGTTCTACATCAAAGGCGGACAAGGGGTTGAAGGTTAGTCTCTTGTAGCAGATGGTGTTGTTAAGTTGTTTAAAGGCCTCCTTCTCGTACATAACGGTGGGCCAAATAACCAAATTACCTCCCTTGTCCGCCTGTTTGATGACAACATCAGGTAGACTCCTAAGATATTTTAATCTTAAACGTTCATTTCTGGTAAGATTATCACGGTAGATGTGGCAAGGGACTTTCTCAAGTTCCGAAGTAACCACCCTGACAAAAAGATCCACAGTACTGCAGTTGGACAGTGGGGGGAACCGTTTGGAGCGGGGTCTAATATTGGGAGGAATCTTACCTCCTAATTGCACATTGTGCTCCTCTGAAAGCTCCTCCAAAATTCTCACTGCAGCTTGCTCTTCCTCTGTTGGAAAAAGTTCAAGAAGTTGATTATTGTGAAAAAACCGTTTAAACATCAGTGACCTACCAAATAAATGGAGGTCCTTAATGACTGTAAATTTGTCCAGTCCAGCAGAGGGAGAGTAAGAGAGACCTTTTGATAGTAGTTTAAGGTCAATTACAGAAAGAATATGTGTGCTAAGGTTAATTACCTTATTGTCTATCTGTTCCTCATCACGGTTTACCTGCATATTAACGCTACCGTAACACGGTCAACATATCCTTCTTTGAGTTTGTTCTTTCAATAACCGGAATAAAAGTTATTTTTTCAGTAAAAGTCAGGATTTCATAGCACGCTCTTTCAAGCAAGTATAATAGAAATTAAAATTATGCTTCCTTATTCTCTAGAAGAATAAGAAAAAAGAGAGAGAAAGAGAAAAGATTATACCAAGGACAGAACATGCCCCCAAATTAATCCATCATTCTGACAGAATATAATGAGAGGGAAATGGCAAAAATGATCCATTTTCATTAGAATTTTGAAACCAGTTTATCACGATCCTGTCCAGACAGTTGCTAAAAAAAACCCCGTATATGTATATGTTTTATGGACCTTGCTCATGTGGCAATGAACTGGAACCCAGGTATAATTCCTGTTTTATATTCTCCGGCTACAAATAACATTTTTGTTGTTTGAGGATTCGATATGAAATGTTACAGTGTCACCCAGTGGCCAAAGGTTCATTTCTAGTATTTTTTGCGTCTAGAATTTGCTCTAATCAAGATATTCAGAAGTCAAGAAAGAAGGTGCTGGAATAGTTCCCTAGTGCATTAAGAAACAAGTTATGACAAGATAATATTTAACTACTGTATTTAACTCCTTTCCAAAGCGGCCAATTTCCATTTTTGTATTTTTTCTTTTCCCTCCCCTTCTTCCCAGAGCCATAACTTTTTTTTTTTATGTCCGAATAGACATTGCTTGTATTTTACAGGAAGAGTTGTACTTTTGAAAGACACCATTTTTTTACCCCATAATGTAGTGAAATACGGGAAAAAAATTCAAGTGTGATAAAATTGTGAAAAAAAATGCAATTCTAACATTGGTTTTAGGGAATTGTTTGTACGGCATACTTTATGTGGTAGAAATGACTTTCCAGTATGATTCTCCTTATCAGTACGATTACGGCGATACCAAACATGCCCAGTTTTTTTTATTGTTTTAGTAGTGAAAAAAAACTCAGAAACCATTTTTTGAGACCAGTAACGTTTGTATTTTTTGGTAAATGAAGCTGTGCAATGGCTAATTTTTTGCAGCAACCAAAAAAACTTAATTTTGTGGTCTTGAATTTTTTTATGTTTTTCTATCGGAATAATTATTTTTATATTTTGATTAGATTTTTCTGAATACGGCAATACCACGTATGTATATATATTTTTGTTTACTATCTTTATTTTTTTATGGGGGGGTGTGATTTGAACATTTATGGTTTTTTTTTATATATTGTAGAACATTTTTTTTTTTTTTTTTTTCTTGTATTTCTTGGTCTCCTTAGGGGACTTGAACCTGGTATTGTCTGATTGCTTGTGCTATATAGAACAATGTCGCAGCACTGTCGTATATAGCAAAAATCACGATCTCCTATGATTGTCAGCTACAGGCTGGACGTCACAGTAGTACCATAATAGTAAAAGAAAACTGACTGGCACATCCAAACCAGCGTGAATTAGGTGCAAACTAGGAGCAGCTACCTCCATAGACAATATACAAAAAAAGGCTGCACTCTATCGTGCCAAAGCAAGTCAATGTGAAATATGAAACATGAATAGCAATATGGCTTTTGAATATTAGAAAAAAATGAATGAGACGCTTTGCACAAAATTTGGCCAAATAATGCCTGCCCATACACCAACGTCAAGGTGGTCTCAGAACGTATGGGTCCCTGCCTATGTGAACATACCTCTATTAGGCTGATATCTGAATTCCTGGGTGAATGTGGACACCTCTGTCAGTAAAGCTTGCCTTTTCTGGGTGAGCAGGAACCTGCTGTAATTAAAATCACCACATGGTGATGGGTGGAGTGCTCGGTCAGTAAGCTAACATAGAAGTAAAAGAAAACTGACTGGCACATCCAAACCAGTGTGAATTAGGTGCAAACCAGGAGCAGCTACCTCCATAGACAATATACAAAAAAGGTTGCACTCTATCGTGCCAAAGCAAGTCAATGTGAAATATGAAACATGAATAGCAATATGGCTTTTGAATATTAGAAAAAAATGAATGAGACGCTTTGCACAAAATTTGGCTAAATAATGCCTGCCCATACACCAACGTCAAGGTGGTCTCAGAACGTATGGGTCCCTGCCTATGTGAACATACCTCTATTAGGCTGATATCTGAATTCCTGGGTGAATGTGGACACCTCTGTCAGTAAAGCTTGCCTTTTCTGGGTGAGCAGGAACCTGCTATAATTAAAATCACCACATGGTCATGGGCGGAGTGCTCGGTCAGTAAGCTAACATAGAAGTAAAAGAAAACTGACTGGCACATCCAAACCAGTGTGAATTAGGTGCAAACCAGGAGCAGCTACCTCCATAGACAATATACAAAAAAAGGTTGCACTCTATCGTGCCAAAGCAAGTCAATGTGAAATATGAAACATGAATAGCAATATGGCTTTTGAATATTAGAAAAAAATGAATGAGACGCTTTGCACAAAATTTGGCCAAATAATGCCTGCCCATACACCAACGTCAAGGTGGTCTCAGAATGTATGGGTCCCTGCCTATGTGAACATACCTCTATTAGGCTGATATCTGAATTCCTGGGTGAATGTGGACACCTCTGTCAGTAAAGCTTGCCTTTTCTGGGTGAGCAGGAACCTGCTATAATTAAAATCACCACATGGTGATGGGTGGAGTGCTCGGTCAGTAAGCTAACATAGAAGTAAAAGAAAACTGACTGGCACATCCAAACCAGTGTGAATTAGGTGCAAACAGGAGCAGCTACTCCATAGACAATATACAAAAAAAGGTTGCACTCTATCGTGCAAGCAAGTCAATGTGAATATGAAACATGAATAGCAATATGGCTTTTGAATATTAGAAAAAAATGAATGAGACGCTTTGCACAAAATTTGCCAAATAATGCCTGCCCATACACCAACGTCAAGGTGGTCTCAGAACGTATGGGTCCCTGCCTATGTGAACATACTCTATTAGGCTGATATCTGAATTCCTGGGTGAATGTGGACACTCTGTCAGTAAGCTTGCTTTTCTGGGTGAGCAGAACTGCTATAATTAAAATCACCACATGGTGATGGGTGGAGTGCTCGGTCAGTAAGCTAACATAGAAGTAAAGAAACTGACTGGCACATCCAAACCAGTGTGAATTAGGTGCAAACCAGGAGCAGTACCTCCATAGACAATATACAAAAAAGGTTGACTCTATCGTGCCAAAGAAGTCATGTGAAATATGAAACATGAATAGCAATATGGCTTTTGAATATTAGAAAAAATGAATGAGACGCTTTGCACAAAATTTGCAAATAATGCTGCCCATACACCAACGTCAAGGTGGTCTCAGAAGTATGGGTCCCTGCCTATGTGAACATACCTCTATTAGGCTGATATCTGAATTCCTGGGTGAATGTGGACACCTCTGTCAGTAAAGCTTGCCTTTTCTGGGTGAGCAGGAACCTGCTATAATTAAAATCACCACATGGTGATGGGTGGAGTGCTCGGTCAGTAAGCTAACATGAAGTAAAAGAAAACTGACTGGCACATCCAAACCAGTGTGAATTAGGTGCAAACCAGGAGCAGCTACCTCCATAGACAATATACAAAAAAAGGTTGCACTCTATCGTGCCAAAGAAGTCAATGTGAAATATGAAACATGAATAGCAATATGGCTTTTGAATATTAGAAAAAATGAATGAGACGCTTTGCACAAATTTGGCCAAATAATGCCTGCCCATACACCAACGTCAAGGTGGTCTCAGAACGTATGGCCATACCTCTATTAGGCTGATATCTGAATTCCTGGGTGAATGTGGACACCTCTGTCAGTAAAGCTTGCCTTTTCTGGTGTGAGCAGGAACCTGCTATAATTAAAATCACCACATGGTGATGGGTGGAGTGCTCGGTCAGTAAGCTAACATAGAAGTAAAAGAAAACTGACTGGCACATCCAAACCAGTGTGAATTAGGTGCAAACCAGGAGCAGCTACCTCCATAGACAATATACAAAAAAAGGTTGCACTCTATCGTGCCAAAGCAAGTCAATGTGAAATATGAAACATGAATAGCAATATGGCTTTTGAATATTAGAAAAAAATGAATGAGACGCTTTGCACAAAATTTGGCCAAATAATGCCTGCCCATACACCAACGTCAAGGTGGTCTCAGAACGTATGGGGGGGGGGGGGGGGGGGGGGGGGGGGGGGGGGGGGGGGGGGGGGGGGGGGGGGGGGGGGGGGGGGAAAAAAAAAAAAAAAAAAAAAAAAAAAAAAAAAAAAAAAAAAAAAAAAAAAAAAAAAAAAAAAAAAAAAAAAAAAAAAAAAAAAAAAAAAAAAAAAAAAAAAATGAACATACCTCTATTAGGCTGATATCTGAATTCCTGGGTGAATGTGGACACCTCTGTCAGTAAAGCTTGCCTTTTCTGGGTGAGCAGGAACCTGCTGTAATTAAAAATCACCACATGGTGATGGGTGGAGTGCTCGGTCAGTAAGCTAACATAGAAGTAAAAGAAACTGACTGGCACATCCAAACCAGTGTGAATTAGGTGCAAACCAGGAGCAGCTACCTCCATAGACAATATACAAAAAAAGGTTGCACTCTATCGTGCCAAAGCAAGTCAATGTGAAATATGAAACATGAATAGCAATATGGCTTTTGAATATTAGAAAAAAATGAATGAGACGCTTTGCACAAAATTTGGCTAAATAATGCCTGCCCATACACCAACGTCAAGGTGGTCTCAGAACGTATGGGTCCCTGCCTATGTGAACATACCTCTATTAGGCTGATATCTGAATTCCTGGGTGAATGTGGACACCTCTGTCAGTAAAGCTTGCCTTTTCTGGGTGAGCAGGAACCTGCTGTAATTAAAATCACCACATGGTGATGGGTGGAGTGCTCGGTCAGTAAGCTAACATAGAAGTAAAAGAAAACTGACTGGCACATCCAAACCAGTGTGAATTAGGTGCAAACCAGGAGCAGCTACCTCCATAGACAATATACAAAAAAAGGTTGCACTCTATCGTGCCAAAGCAAGCCAATGTGAAATATGAAACATGAATAGCAATATGGCTTTTGAATATTAGAAAAAAATGAATGAGACGCTTTGCACAAAATTTGGCCAAATAATGCCTGCCCATACACCAACGTCAAGGTGGTCTCAGAACGTATGGGTCCCTGCCTATGTGAACATACCTCTATTAGGCTGATATCTGAATTCCTGGGTGAATGTGGACACCTCTGTCAGTAAAGCTTGCCTTTTCTCACCCATTTTGTATATTGTCTATGGAGGTAGCTGCTCCTGGTTTGCACCTAATTCACACTGCTTTGGATGTGCCAGTCAGTTTTCTTTTACTTCTATGTTAGCTTACTGACCGAGCACTCCACCCATCACCATGTGGTGATTTTAATTATAGCAGGTTCCTGCTCACCCAGAAAAGGCAAGCTTTACTGACAGAGGTGTCCACATTCACCCAGGAATTCAGATATCAGCCTAATAGAGGTATGTTCACATAGGCAGGGACCCATACGTTCTGAGACCACCTTGACGTTGGTGTATGGGCAGGCATTATTTGGCCAAATTTTGTGCAAAGCGTCTCATTCATTTTTTTCTAATATTCAAAAGCCATATTGCTATTCATGTTTCATATTTCACATTGACTTGCTTTGGCACGATAGAGTGCAACCTTTTTTTGTATATAGTAGTACCATAATGACAGGCACGGGGGTCTTGAGAAAATGCGCTGACTGTCAGTTCCCATCTAACACCGGAGCACATATATAGCGAGTAGCTTTTGTTTTGGCTAAAAGATTTTTTTTAAGCCTCCACCACGACATTGTAGACTCTTTTGGCCAGGCTCTACTCTACTGTAACCTATTAAAAATTTGTTAAAATATTCAATACGCTTTTTAGGTATATTTTAAGTTATATTTTTTTAAGGGAATGTATCACATATTTTTTTTAAATGAACAATAATGCCATATACAAGAGACAAATATCATCACACCATGACCAGACCACATATTACCATCGCATACTGACCGAATATACCACATACAAGGCACAAATGCCATCACATCATGATCACCAATGACATTATCCACAGGAGCTCTGTATATAGTGTCAGTGTACAGGTAATACAGTGCTCACCAGTGACATTACACACAGGAGCTCTGTATATAGTGTATAGGTAATACAGTGATCACCAGTGACATTATACACAGATTTGTATATAGTATACAGTGTATAGTGTCAGTGTATAGGTAACACTGACTCACTGGTGTCGTCTCTAGTTGAAGTCCTTCATCTTCATCCAGCGGGACTCGTCTCTGCAGACAATAACACAGTTATCTAGAGCACATTCCCCAATTTTTCCAAAACCTCTACACTTCACCAGACGAAAAAAAGCGACCGTGTTGCCCTGCACAGTAACAAGACCTCTCCTCCCCCACAATGAAAACAGTATCCTCAAAAATAATATCCTTTAATTATCCCCTACAGTAATAATATCCCACAATCTGGACCCCATGTGTCCTCCCATTCTGCCTTATGTCTCTCCATATTGCCCCAATGTCCTTTGCTCGGTACATCTGAGGCATTTTCCGTCGTATGACAGTGATGTCATACGCCGGCGACATGCACGCTGACATCAGCTGCCGGTCTGTGATTGGCTGGCAGCTGTTAACTGTTGCTGTGTGGAAGGAACCTCCCGCATGGCAATAGACTGTAACTGAATATGGGTCTGAGGACACACGATCAGTTACTGAGCCTGCAGAATCCTGCTGCTGGGGCCCGGAGAGCAGAGTAGAGGGGGCTCGCTGCGACAGCTGAGGTGTGTATTGCGATGTTCTGCAGCAACTGAGGTGTATTATCCGGTTCTGTAGCAACTGAGATGTGAATTATGAGGTTCTGCAGCAGCTGAGATGGTTATTATGATGTTTTGCAGCAGCTAAGATGTGCTTTGAGGTTCTGCAGCAGCTGAGCTTTAATTACAAACAACTGCAAGGAGGGTTGTAAAAGAAAAAGCAATGAAATCCAATATGGCTGAATCATCCGCCGGATCCCAGAAGGGAGAAAATGCCCCAGAGGATCCAGCAGAGACATTAGATGATATGAGAATCAAGATTAAAATGTCAGAGACAGGAATACTGAATCCTTAAGCCGGCTCTGACAGCGTCCCCGCAAGAGAACATTGTTAAGGCGGTGTGATCCCACTGAGCGCAGAAGAATCACTTACGAAGCCGCCGATTCGGCATGGGGATACAGTATATGAATATCTGGGCTCTGGGGACGCATCTTTCTGTGGGATATTGAATGGAAATAGGATTCTGTACTTACTTCACTGCCTAATACTTAGTGATAAAAAGTAGAGAACTGACAAGCGAGGAATTAAGTTATCGGAAATGCTGCTGCTATTTGCATGACACAGTGAATTTCCATAATAATGAAACCGAGCAATCAACTGACTAATGAATGTAAAATTTCTGTTGATTTTTTTTTCCATAATTTAGTTTTATTCTGAATGTTCACAATAATAAAATGAAGCCTCGGATATTTTTTTTTGTGAGAATAAATTAACTTTGTGCCCTGGGAGGATCATTGGGTCAGAGCTGCAAATTACACATGCAAATATGAAAATTCGCAAACGTTATTGTCATCGTTTTCATAAAAGAGAAAGTCCATCATAACTTAAAGGACCACAGCTGATTTGTACGTGAGCATTGTTTATAGGGGATTTCCAGTTCCAAAATCCCAAAAATGTAGGACGCGGTTCAACTTTTCTCACCTGGAACCAACAGTTTAGATATACAGTACCTCACTGTAGCCTCAAATTAAGCCCTGGAATTACCGAAATAGAAAATCCTACTCACCCCTACTTGCTAGCTCTGGAATTACCGAAATAGAAAATCCTACTCACCCCTACTTGCTAGCTCTGGAATTACCGAAATAGAAAATCCTACTCACCCCTACTTGCTAGCTCTGGAATTACCGAAATAGAAAATCCTACTCACCCCTACTTGCTAGCTCTGGAATTACCGAAATAGAAAATCCTACTCACCCCTACTTGCTAGCTCTGGAATTACCGAAATAGAAAATCCTACTCACCCCTACTTGCTAGCTAACTATAGTGCAATAGTGCAAAAATTATACATCGGCACTGCCCAATAGTATAACATTGCTCTGAGTGCTATCCTATGATTTATCGGACAGCACTTATCCGATTAATACGCTTGTGTGAACAAGCCCTTACTGGTATAAAATCACTTCCTTTTATACTCCAAGAAGATATTTCAACATTTAACCATTACCTAAGGAGCAGTAAAGAGAAGTTATCATCAGAAAAGGAGTTACATGAATTTTTCAACAATTTTTGACAATTTTATTTTTTATATCACGATTTTAATTAAAAGAAAGCAAAATTAGTCATCTCGCAATTTTCACAGTGGCCACTCAAGCTTTTTTTAGATTCATAATTTGTGTCTTTTTCAGGAAGAGTTTTCAGCTCATTATCAGCAGAGGCATGAACCATGACAGGTAACGCCACCCCATGTGGTAACATCAAATCCACTAAGCTCAACAGGTGATTTTCCACTGCTCCCTCTCCCTTCACAACGGCCTTTGCACACGCTCATTAGAAGCTTTGAAAAGATAAGTTTAAGTCTCCAATTGTTGTGTCCTGAAATAACAGGAATAGAGAGCCTAAAAAAGCCCTAGAGACCAGTGTGGAAATTACAAGATTTCTATTTTTTTTTATTGTTATTACATACTGTGAATGATATATTAAAGTTTTTGTTGCCAAAAAATAAAAAAAAAATCTAACAAACCAAAAATCCTAATTTAAACCTTTTTTTCTGATAATGGTTTTCCGTTAAAAACTGACCACCTGAATTATTCTAAGCTGTATATAGAAACAGAAGGTCTCTTTTCCCTGCAATTGTCATCCTCTTCTTCAACTACTGACCCAGCTGCTCCGCTTCACCCCTCTGCCACGGATTTTGCAATAATGTAGAATTGTAGTTCCAATGATAACTCATGTAGGGGAAAAAAAAACATCCTGAGTCTACCTAGAGTTTATAAGGGCTCAGCTGGTCTGTTTTAAATCACGCGGTGTCACAGATCTGATAGAAAAGACAAGAATTAGCTGGGTAGAAAGGCAAAATGAGCAATTGGAAGTACACAGTGCTATATAATATGATTCTAATATATTAAGAGCTTTAAAACTTTGGCGGCAGGAGGGCTTTTTTTAAAGGTGTGTTTTTAAGTTATTACATTGCTTTAGTTAGACAGCAAGAAAATAAGCAAGTTTTCCATTGACTTGCAATTCGATTTTCTGTCGTTCTCCAGCAATAAGAGCTTTTATTTTTCATAATGCATGTTCACAATTGTCTATAGGCATTATTAACAACTGTACAAATGTCTAAGAAACTCCTGGAAAAATGAGAGATCTCTTGGAATATCAGAAATGAAGACAAATCTGCCTTAGAAATATATTCACCCTTTACTGTTGCTGTAGTCTCGCTCCCATGCCACACAATACCTGGACGCCAAGTCTTTGTGAAAATCTGATATAACATTTAATAGTAAATGACGTTTGATAAATTAGATCAGCTGTGTTCACACTTATTTTTTAATTTGATGCCCACTGACGAAGCCTTCGGGTGAAACGCGCGTTGGGGCTCGTGGACCAGGACACCTCTCCTTCATTAACATACCATCTTCTTGTAAGTATTTACTTTTCTGATCTTTCTCACCAAATCGTTTCGTATTAGTCATAGCACTGGTCCCTGACTTGGTGCATTTATAGTAAGGTCTTTTACCTGCTCAAAGTTGTTTCAGAAACTGTACTCTGTATACCTTGTACAAGTGCATCAGTACCACTTCCAGGAACATTCTGTTTGGTTATATCTATGTTTCTCAGATTTACAATTCTTGTTTTAATTACATCTAAATAAAGTGACATTAATTGACATTTCCAATAATAGAAATGTAAAGAATTATCAAAACATGTTAGCAAAATCTTCGACAGGCTGCAATACACATCACAACCACAGGATGGCGATATAAGGACACATTCAAAATACACATCTCTTTACAGAATATCGCGAAACCATTGTTTTTCTAACACGTCGTTCTTCTCAAAAACATGTTGAGCAACAGCCAAGGAAGAAAATATCAGTTTATGCTTCCAATAAGCAACGTATGAATGAAAAAATAAAAATCTGAACTGTTCTCCAATGATGACTCAAAATGTATTAATGAGCTCGGATATCAGATGGCATGTGGAAAGACATTCTGTCATTGTCTCTACCGTCTAGGCGGACATTAATATTCCAAATGCAAGATATCACGGCACGTTCTTGAAATGTCAGCCAAGATAACAAGACAATAATCTTAGTGTAAACAATGGTTTCTGGACGGATTCCCTATAAGATGTTAGCATCTCTATTGTCTTCCGCTTACACCATGAATCTATTTTCGGCTTATTATCTACGAGGAGGTTTAAATGTTAAAGTCGTAATTATTGTGATGGGATTGGTAAAAAAGTTATCATTATTCATATGGTGGAAGGTTTTCTTCAATCACCATTGTTAAAAATGTCAGGCCAATCCTGTCGCAATTATTAAAAGCTGTCACAACTCATCGGGGTCATTGTCATTCCGAACAAATCCAAAAGAAATGGAAATCGCTCAACTGGAAGACAAACGCTTGTATCCGGAGTAGAAATGACTGAATGCGCCTCGTAATTGGGTAATAATGGCAGACACAGATTGCCTACCCCATAACTATAGGTAATTAGAATTGCCACTGAATATTGGATATCTTGGATATCGGATATTGTCTTTTACGTTGGATTCAAGTTATACTATTGTGACAGTCCAAATGATGAGCGGGAGACCGGCAACTTCTAAAAACGGTCTACTTTACTTACTCCAAGTAAGAACATCAAAGTAGCAACATCAATGGCAAAGCTATAGTATATCACTCAACTGACGCGTTTCAGGTCCTTACTCTCAGTCTAAGTGGTTATCACAGACTACGAGTCAGGGCCACACAGGTCTGATTGATCCTCTCTTGGCTTCGATATTGCTACAAAAGATATTTTTAGAAGTCGGCACCGGTCTAACGCTCTTTATCGGGACTGTTGTCTAGTGGTGGAAAGATTCACACCTAGCTTTCATATGAAATCAATATTTCTTCTGCTCTAGGGGTTGTCCTCTCGTAAGGTGGTAGAGTTTGGAACAGAGGTTCAGAAGATTTTTGACCGTGTTTTTTAGATATACTGGTAGAGATGAAAAAATTGGTTAGAGGCTAGTTAAATTTGTCTCAATTTCCCCCCAAAAGTTGGATTTTCTTTCATACTAATTTTTCTTTTTAATCACTTTGTGCAAATTCAGCAAAATGGCAGTCAGCTGACTTTTTGCGGTGAAAAAAAAAAAACCTTGGTGCTCACCCATTGTGTCATCTTCATATTTGCCTTTAACTTCTTCTTTATTTCTGTCCCATGTGAGACTTCCTCTTCTTCCATCCTCACTCTGAATTGAATTATTTCACTCTGAATTGAATTATTTGTGATTTGATTTTCTCGACGACAGCAAAATGTGCTGGATTTACTTTAGGCTTGGGAAGGAACATAAAAAAAATTGCCTTTCACTGTCCCTCCCATGCTGATCCTTCCAACTCCAATGACTCATCAAGGCTCTTTAACGCTTCCAACGATAACTAGGTCTCAAGACGCCATTGCATCAAATTCACTTTACATTCTGGTTCGCCTGAATCTGCTGTTTCACTTGCTTGAATTTAGCATGATCTTACTCACCTGGATTCATTTTTGGACCTGTCAATATAAATATATATAAATTGGCCGGCCCAAAAAGACTCCACATGAGTAACATCATGCTAAATTCAAGTAGGTGAAACATAAATATATACATATGATGATCACATCTTTCCAGTTCTCCTCTCTAACAACTCCCTTCAGCGCTGCTCACTCTTCAAAGCTCTTAGGTTAGACAGGTGAGTATAATGCAGTACTGTGCAAAAGATTTAGGCAGGTGAGGAAACATTCTGAAAAGTAAAAATGTTTTAAAAAAATAGAACAGTTAAAAGTTTATTTTTATCAATAAACAAAATGCAAAATTAATAAACAAAAAGGAAGTCAAAATCACATCAGCATTTGGTGGCCACCCTTGGCTATTAAAATAGCATCAAAGCACCCATTTCTCTCTGTGAACTTCTAGTTGCCCATAGTTTTTGAAGGAACTCGGCAGGGAGGTTGTTCAAACAGAACTGACCACAGATCTGTTGGTTAAGGCTCGCACAAATCCTTTAGTTTCTTCTTGTAATCCCAGAACAGACTTATTGAGATCTGTGCTCCGTGGGGGTCATTTCATCATTTTCAGGAACCCTTGCTCTTCTTTTGTCACAGGTCATACTGAGGTCAGACAGAGCCCAGCAACAAGGTAGTTATACAACATCATCAAGGTGTTTCCCAAACAAAAATTTCAAAGCAAACTTGTCTTTTAAGATGCATTATTCAATCTTGGAAACCTTCAAAAAGAACCTGAAGACCTTCCTCTTCCGACAAGCCTACAACCAGCAGTGATCCTCAGTCTACTGAACCGCCTCACGACCAGTTCTACCCTCTCCTAGTGTATCCTCACCCATCCCCTGTAGATTGTGAGCCTTCTCGGGCAGGGTCCTCTCTCCTTCTGTACTTACGTGCGTCCTGTATTGCTCATATTTATTGTACTTGCCTATATTCGCCCCCTCTCACATGTAAAGCGCCATGGAATAAATGGCGCTATAAAAATGAATAATAATAATCTCTTTTGAAGAAGCACCAAGAAAAGGGACAATGATGAGGACCGTAGCCACTATTGACGGCCAAGGAAACTGAATGTAGCAGATGAAAGACACATCCTGCTTATTTCTCTTTTGAAATTGGAAGATGTCCAGCAGTGCCATCAGCTCAGACCTGGCAGATATCTCTGGAACCCAGCTAAAACCATCTACTGTTTGGAAAAATCATGGAAGAATTGTGTCCTAAAACTGTAGCTTCAATATAGAATTAAGTCATACATCAAATCACAGGAACTGGGGTGCAGAAAAATGGCAGCAGGTGCCTTGGGCTGGTACGTTAAAATGTTAAATATTTGGCTGTAACAGAAAGAAGTTTATTTGCAGAATGGCAGGAGAGAAGAACAATCTGTGTCTGCAAGCAACAGTGAAGCATGGTGGAGGGTCCTCGCAAGTGTGGGGCTGCTTCCCTGGAAATGGAGTTGGAGTTTGGTCAGATACTTATCCATCATGTAATAACATTATGGAGGCATCTCATTGGTTTTAAACTTCTTCTGTAGCAAGACGATGACCTCAAACTTATAGCCAATCTCATTAGGACTGTTATCAAGATTAAGAAGAATAAGTCCTGGAAGTGACTTTATGGCCTCCCCAGAACCCTGATATTGCTTCTTTGAGTCCCTCTGGGATTACATCATGAGACAAATGGGTTTCAACAAGTGACATTGATTGAAGATCTATTGTTTGTTGCCCCAAGATGTTATAACAACCTCCCTGATGAGTTCCTTCAAAAACTGTGTGCAAGTGTACCGAGAAGAATTTATGCTGTTTTGGAGGCAATGTGTCATCACACCAGAAGTTAATTTTTATTTTGATCACTCACTCTGCATTTCGTTAGCTTACAAAAAAAACTATTAACTCTTCTATTTCTTTGCAGCATTTTTTACTTGACTATAACCTTAGCAAGCAAATCGAATTTCCCTGCCTAATTCGAGTCAATTTGCGGAATTCAATCATCTCTATTAATGTGTGAAGCTCTTGCGACATTAATTGATAATATCGGACAGGTGGTCCTCCAGTGCTCCACCACTACAGCTCAGTCAACCTTGATGGAGATCAGTCAGCCATAAACAAACATCAAAAGAAAAATCAAGCCAGGTAAATAACAGAATCTCAAAAAGAGAGAAGAGATAATTTTCATGTGGATGCAGAATGGAGCTACCGCCTCTGAAACCCTCAGAACAGACAATCGGGCAGGTCAGAACAGTTACATTGTTAATTTTATCTTACTTTTCTATGCACGTAGAGAATGATTTTCACATAATCAAAGTTTGATATTTCTGGAGAGATCAAAAGAGACTGTGAAGTGGTGAGCAGGTGCAGCAGACATCTTAAAGGATCTGAAAATGCAATTAACCAGCAAATGAGGCTTGGAAAACCTAGTCTTCCTGAACAGATGAGTACAATAAAAGCTACTGAGAAATTAGACGGCCAAGGCTCTCCAATAACAGCAGTGAGCAGATAGGCAGCTGCCCTGCATCTTGACCTTTTGAAATTCAGAACAAAACGCATACAGAGAGGGCAGCAGACATAATTATGTAAATATCCAGAGCTCTTAGAAAATGATTAAAGAGATTGCTGATTGTTTTTACACAGAGTGGAAGACAATCTCCCGTATACACTCTCTTGGAGAGAATTGCTTGTTCACTTGTGCTACCTGCTGAGGGAAGCACGACTATGGGAAAATGAGCAAATACAAGTGGTTACTGGGATGGTTCTACCTGTGAATGAGACACCATCTATTCTTAAAGGGGTGTATGAGATTAGAAAACACAAAAGCTGCCTTTGAAAGACAGTGCCACTGCCTGCGTAGGCTGTGTCCAGTATTGCAGCTCATCCCCTTTCAGTTGGCACAGCCCATTGTTTTATTTTTCAATTAAGTAATTTCGCTCAGTACAAGTTTCATCATACAATCTGCTAATATAATTTTTATTCATCTATCCATTTATTTATCTATTCTTTTAGATCAGGGGTGGGGAATAATTTTTTTTGCCAGGGGCAATTTGGATATTTACAGTTAGGTCCAGAAATATTTGGACAGTGACACAAGTTATGGCATTTTAGCTCTTTACCAAAACATACGGTCTTGCCTCAGTTTGGGGCATTAGATCTAGAGACCTGTTGCTTCTTCTTCAGTTCCCCTGTCTGCTGGGCTGTTGTCTATTTCTGCCATGTCCAAATGCTGATGGTTTCAACTGTCTTTGTTCCCCTTTTTGGTTTGCTCGTCTCCAGGTGTTTCTTATTTTCTAGTTTTGGTTTTCCCTTTTACATTCCGGGTGGGGTTTTATGTTCCCCTTCACTGCACTTCCTTGCTGCCTATACCTCTTGCTAGATATGTGTTCAGGAGTTTCATCCCTTCAGCTAAGGGTTTTATCTTGTTTAGTAAACTCCAGTTGTATTCCTGCAGTGAGTCTGTTTGCTTTCCTTCTGAGCACCCTTCCCTATTACCATTGTTAGGTTTCGGGGAGGTTACCCATTCCTTTTAATTTGGTTCTTCTTAGTTTTCCCTCTGCCAATTATGAACATATTTTAGTTTCTCACACGTGGTTTTCATATCTTACTTAACACTTTGCTATTCCCTTGTTTACAGTGTGTTGCTGCCTCCCCTTTGGTTCCACAGCAGGTACTAGAAACCCCTCTATGGCCTTTTAGGAAGTCAGGTCCAAGGAAGTGTTTTTAGTTGTGCGGCTAGGGTATTTCTAGTCTGTACAGGGACCAGATGGGTGTAGGTGCGGCGGCTCCCTGTGATTGAATTTTCAATTTTTCCGTTATTCGTGTGTGAGCATGTATATACAACTTCATAACACATATTAAAGACACAGTTATATAACCAACATGATCTTAAAGTGCAAACTTTCAGCTTTAATCTGATTATTCACATCCTAATTTGAGTAAGGGTTCAAGAATTACAGCTTTTTAACCCCTTCACCCCCAAGGGTGGTTTGCACGTTAATGACCGGGCCAATTTTTACAATTCTGACCACTGTCTCTTTATGAGGTTATAACTCTGGAAAACTTCAACGGATCTTCGCGATTCTGAGATTGTTTTCTCGTGACATATTGTACTTCACGTTAGAAGTATAATTTCTTTGATATAACTTGCGTTTATTTTTGAAAAAAACACAAATATGGCGAAAATTTTGAAAATTTTGCAATTTTCAAACTTTGAATTTTTTTTCCCTTAAAACAGAGAAATATGTCACACAAAATAGTTAAGAAATAACATTTCCCACATGTCTACTTTACATCAGCATAATTTTGGAAGCAAAATTTTTTTTTGTTCGGAAATTATAGGTGTTAAAAGTTGACCAGTGATTTCTCATTTTTACAACAAAATTTACAAAGCCATTTTTTTAGGAACCACCTCACATTTGAAGTCACTTTGACGGGTCTATATAGCAGAAAATACCAAAAAGTGACACCATTCTAAAAACTGCACCCCTCAAGGTACTCAAAACCACATTCAAGAAGTTTATTAACCCTTCAGGTGCTTCACAGGAGCTGAAGCAACGTGGAAGGAAAAAATTAATATTTAACTTTTTAGCCACAAAAATGATCTTTTACAAACTTTTTTTTTTATTTTGACAAGGGTAAAAGGAGAAAATGGGCAGATAAAGTTGTTGTGCAATTTCTCCTGAGTACGCCAATACCCTATATGTGGGGGAAAACCACTGTTTGGGCACACGGCAGAGCTCGTAAGGGAAGGAGCGCCGTTTGACTTTTTCAAACTAAAATTGGCTGGAGTTGAGATTGGACGCCATGTCGTGTTTGGAGAGCCCCTGATGCGCCTAAACAGTGGAAACCCCCCACACGTGACACCATTTTGGAAACTAGACCCCCTAAGGAACTTATCTAGATCTGTTGTGAGCACTTTGAGCCCCAAAGTGTTTCACAAAAGTTTATAATGCCTGGGTGTGAAAAAAAAAAAAAACAATTTTCCACAAAAATGATTTTTTAGTCCCAAATTTTTGATTTTTCCCAAGGACATTGGACCCCAAAAGTTGTTGTCCAATTTGTCCTGAGTACGCTGATACCCCATATGTGGGGGGGGAAACTTTTTGGGCGCACGGCAGGGCTTGGAAAGGAAGCAGTAACGTTTTGGAATGCAAACATTGATGGGGGTCATGTTCCGTTTGTAGTGCCCCAGATGTGCCTAAACAGTGGAAACCCCCCACAAGTGACCCCATTTTGGAAGCTATACCCCTAAGGAACTTATCTAGATCTTTGGTGAGCACTTTGAACCCCCAAGTGCTTCACACAAGTTTATAATGCCCGGGCATGAAAATAAAAAATCCTATTTTTTTCCCACAAAAATTATCTCTTAGTCACTAATTTTTTATTTTCCCAAGGGTAACAGGAGAAATTGGACCACATAAGTTGTTGTACAATTTGTCCTGAGTACGCTGATACCCCATATGTGGGGGGGAACCACTGTTTGGGCGCATGGCAGAGCTCGGAATGGAAGTAGCACCATTTGACTGTTTCCAACCAAAATTGGCTGGAATTGAGATTGGACGCCATGTTGCATTTGGAGAGTCCCTGATGTGCCTAAACAGTGGAAACCCCCCACAAGTGACCCCATTTGGGAAACTAGACCCCCTAAGGAACTTATCTAGATCTTTGGTGAGCAATTTGAACCCCCAAGTGCTTCACACAAGTTTATAACGTAGAGCCGTAAAATTAAAAAATCATATTTTTTCCACAAAATTGATCTTTTCACCCCAATTTTTATTTTCCCAAGGGTAACAAGACTCCAAAAGTTATTGTGCAATTTGTCCTGAGTACGCTGATACCCCATATGTGGGGGTAAACCACTGTTTGGGTGCATGGCAGAGTTTGGATGTGCCTAAACAGCAGAAACCCCCCAATTCTAACTCCAACCCTAACCCCAACACACCCCTAACCCTAATCCCAACCATAACCCTAATACTAACTTTAGCGCTAACCCTAACCCTAACTTTAGCCGCAACACTAACCCTAATGGGAAAATGGAAATAAATACATTTTTTTAATTTTATTATTTTTCCCTAACTAAGGGGGTGATAAAGGGGGGTTTGATTTACTATTTATAGCGGGTTTTTATGATTGGCAGCTGTCACGCTAAAAGACACTTTTTATTGCAAAAAGTAGTTTTTTGCATCACCACATTTTGAGAGCTATAATTTTTGCATATTTTGGCCCACAGAGTCATGTGAGGTCTTATTTTTTGTGCGGGACGAGGTGACGTTTTTATTGGTACAATTTTTGAGCACGTGACATTTTTTGATCGCTTTTTATTTCGATTTTTGGGAGGTTAGAATGAACAAAAATCAGCAATTCATGAATTTCTTTTGGGGGAGGCGTTTATACCGTTCCGCGTGTGGTAAAATTGATAAAGCAGTTTTATTCTTCGGGTCAGTACGATTACGGCGATACCTCATTTATATCATTTTTTTATGTTTTGGCGCTTTTATAGAATAAAAACAATTTTATATAAAAAATCATTATTTTTGCATCGCTTTATTCTGCGAGCTATAACTTTTTTATTTTTCCGCTGATGATGCTGTATGACGGCTCGTTTTTTGCGGGACAAGATGACGTTTTCAGCGGTACCATGTTTATTTATATCTGTCTTTTTGATTGCGTGTTATTCCACTTTTTGTTCGGCGGTATGATGATAAAGCATTGATTTTTTGCTTAGTTTTTTTTTTTTTTTTTTAAGGGGTTCACTAAAGGGGTTAACTAGTGGGACAGTTTTATAGGGGGGGTCGTTACGGACGCGGCGATACCAAATATGTGTACTTTTATTGTTTTGTTTTTTTTATTTATAGGAAGAAATGAATTTATTGGGGAATATTTTTTTTTTGATGATTTTTTTTACCACTTTTTATTTTTATTTTTTTTACTTTTTTACTTTGTCCCAGGGTGGGACATCACAGTATTTTAGCAGATCGCTGGTGTGACAGTGTGCACAGCACTCTGTCACACCAGCGATCGCTCTGGCAGTGCTGCAGGCTTCTTAGTGCCTGCTCTCGGCAGGCACTGAGGAAGCCGCCTCCCTGCAGGACCCCGGCGCCATCTTGGATCCGGGGACCTGGAGGGAGGATGGACCCTCGGAGCAGCGCGACACATCGCGCTGCTCTGAGGGTCTCAGGGGGGCGCGCAGGGAGCCCCCTGCCTGCGTGATCCTCCCCTGTGCCCCGGGCACACCGCGATCATGTTTGATCGCGGTGTGCTAGGGGTTAATGTGCCGGGAGCGGTCCGTGACCGCTCCTGACACATAGTGCTGGGTGTCAGCTGTGATATACAGCTGACACCTGGCGGCGATCAGCTACGCTCCCCCCGGGAGCGCAGCTGATCGCCTATGACGTACTATTCCGTCCATGGGAATTAGGTCCAGGGTCACATGGACGGAATAGTACGTCTGATGGCAGAGAGGGGTTAATATGCAGCTGCCTCTTTTTACAGGGAACAAAGATAATTGAACATATAAAAAGCTCTTTAATGGGCTACATGGGCTATTCCCTCATTACTTTCTCATCAATTAAACAGCTAAAAGGTCTGAAGCTGATTCCAGGTGTGGCATGTGCATTTAGAAGCTGTTGCTGTGAACCCATAACATTCGGTCAAAGAAAATCTCAATGGAAGATAAACAGACCATCATATGGCTGAAAAAAAAAATGGAATTCCATCAGAGAGGTAACAGAAAAGTTAGGCATGGCCAAATCAACAGTTTGGTACATTCTGCAAAAAGAGTGCACTGGTGAGCTTGGGAACTCAAAAAGGCATGGATATTCATGAAAGACAACAGTGTTGGATCTTTTCCATAGTAAAGAAAAAAACCTTCATAACATCCATTCAAGTGAAGAACAGTCTACAGTAAGTAGATATTTCAGTATCTATGTCTACCATCTAAAGAAGACTTCATGAGAGCAAATACAGAGTGTTCACCAGAAGGTATGAACCAGTAATCAGCTTTAAAATAGAAAAAACATCTAAAGAAGCCAGCCCAGTTCTAGAAAAGCATTCTTTTGACAGATGAAATGAAGAACAGCCTGTACAAGAATGATGGAAAGAAGAAATTATGGAAAAGACTTAGAACGGCTCATGATCCAAAGCACACCACATCCTCTGTAAAACATGGTGGAGGCAGTGTAATGGCATGCATGGCTTTCAATAGCAAAGGATCACTAGTGTTTATTGATGAAATGACTGAAGACAGAAGCAGCCAGATGAATTCTGGAGTCTACAGGGTGATACTTTCTCCTCAGGTTCAAATAAATGCAGCAAGTTGATTGGAGGGTGCTTTACAAGACAGATTGACAATGACCCAAAACATATAATGAAAGCAATCCAAGAGGTTTATAAGGCAAAGAAGTGAAATATTCTTCAATGGCCGAGTCAATCGCCAGATCTCAACCACAACGACCAGCATTTCACATACGCTAGACAAAGCTTAAGGCTGAAAGACCCACAGACAAGCAATAACTGTAGTCAGCTGCAGTAAAGGCCAGGTACAGCACCACAAAGGACGAAACTAGGCGCTTGGTGACGTCCCTCACTTTTAGACTTCAGGCAGTCATTGCCTGCAAAGGTTTCTCTTCTAAATATTAAAAATCAACATTTTATTTATCGTAAAATTAATTTGTCCAATTACTTTTGAGCCTCTGAAATGTGGAGGCTTTGTAGGAAAATGGATTCAATTCCACAACGTTTCACAAAATATCTTTCTTCACCCTCTTTAATTTAACCTGAAAGTCTACAATCTATATAAGTGGAATCATTTTATAAATAGAAAAGTAACCTGCAGAGCTGAAATCATAAAGATTTGGTCATTGTTCAAATATTTCTGGACCTAACTGTGTAACTTCTTTAGGGGGCAGTAAAAAATCATCAGCTTAATATTTATGCTGCAATATTAAGTCAAACATTTAACTCACTCCATGGCTGGAGTTGCTTCACTTTGGTGCGGCTGAGATATTAGGTAGTATTGATGATGCTGTTACTCGCAACTGCTTTCTCAGATTTGTGTTGGTCTGGAGCACAGGCGGCTCTGCAATAAATTTTGAAAAGAACTCACAGCAGAAAGTTTTTAAAACATGCATAATCTACTGCAGGTCTCCTTACAGTGGGAATTTCATTACTCATCACGTTATGTTTATAAAACTCAAGCAGTTGAAGGGCTGCTGCTTCATCACATAGGAGTCCCTGAGACTGCTGTATGTACACCATATAGGAGACACCTAGACTGCTGAATATACATCACATAGTAGTCACTGAGACTGTTGTATGTACACCATATAGAAGACACTGAGACTGCTGAATATACATCACATAGTAGTCACTGAGACTGTTGTATGTACACCATATAGAAGACACTGAGACTGCTGTGTATATTCATATGAGAGTTGCTGAGACTGCTATATATACACCATATAGGATACACAGAGACTGCTGATATACATCACATAGGAGTCACTGAGACTGATGTATGTATACCATATAGGAGACACTGAGACTGCTGTGTATATTCATCACATAGGAGTCCCTGAGACTGCTGTATGTACACCATATAGGAGACACTAAGACTGCTGTGTATATTCATCACATAGGAGTCACTGAGACTGCTGTATACACACCATATAGGAGACACTGAGACTGCTGTGTATATACATCATATGAAAGTTGCTGAAACTGCTGTATATACACAATATAGGAGACACTTATACTGCTAAATATACATCACATAGGAGTCACTGAGACTGCTGTATGTATACCATATAGGAGACACTGAGACTGCTGTGTATATTCATGACATAGGAGTCACTGACACTGCTGTATATGCACCAGATAGGAGACGCTGAAACTGCTGTGTATATACATCACATAGGAGTCACTGAGACTGCTTTATATACACCATATAGGAGTCACCAATATTTCTGTATATACATCATATAGGAGTCACTGAGACTGCTGTATATACACCTTACAGGAGACACTGAGACTGCTTTGCATATTCATCACATAGAAGTCCCTGAGACTGCTGTGTATACACCATATAGGAGACACTGAGACTGTTGTGTATATTTATCACATAGGAGTCACTGAGACTTCTGTATATACACTATGTAGGAAACACTGAGACTGCTGTGTTTATACATCACATAGGAGTAATTGAGACTGCTATATATACACCATATAGGAGTCACCGAGATTGCTGTATATACATCACATAGGAGTGACTGAGACTGCTGTATATACAGTATATACACCATATAGGAGACACAGACTGCTGTGCATATAGATCATAAAGGAGTCACTGAGACTACTGTGTATACACTATATAGGAGACACCAAGACTGCTGTATATACATCACATAGGAGTCACTGAGACTGCTGTTTATACACCCAATAGGAGACACAAAGACTGCTCTGTATACATGACAAAGGAGACACTTGGGCTAGATCATAAAAATTGCAAGAGTGGCTTGGAATATACAACAGAGGAAATGCTGGGGCTGCAGCTGCTGGCTTCATTAGTGGGACTGGAGCACAGAGCACGCTTACTCCTTACACAAAGCACATGCCAGCATCAGAATGTAATCCTTCACCTGAATACGAAGCAGCGTTCTGTAGTGAACACTGTGTGCCCATGCTCACTGTGTAAAGAGCAATTATAGGGCTAAAAGCAGGCAATAGGTTTTGCCGGCAGCCCGCCCGACCACAGGAATCTGCCTCAGAGCTGGGAGATTTAAGAAAAAGATGAACACTATCTATCTATCTATCTATTATCTATCTATTTAAAATTTCCTTTACTGAGTACTGCTGCACTTGAATATGTATTACATGATGACAGCAGGATAGACTGAGAATGTCCAACACATCGGAACATCTGTAATTGTGCTCCGTACAATAGAGTCGGAGATTCAGTGTGAATTTTCCACTTGACGGTTCATCTGGGCTTTTACACTAGAAAAGAGATGTAATTCCCCATTCAGATGTAGCTTTCTCTCTCCAGCCTCTCCACATCAATAACCCATGCGCTGCGCTCATCCTCTCCCATCGCTGTGTGAGATCCCCCGCAGTCACATCTCTGTTAGACCCTCTCATCATCACCTCCAACCATTCCTTCTTTTCCAACCTTCCAGCATCATAAAACAAATGTTCGACGTTTCCCGATTAATTTAACATATTTCCACCTAAGAGGAGCGTGAACCGCAGTGCAGCCAGGCAAATTATTAATCATGTTCCTAATTATTTATTTATTAGGACACAGGACAGCACCACCTGCAGAGGAAACATTTACATTTGCAATTAACAGGTCTGTGGCAGCTGATTAGTGGCTACAATTTCCGCAACCATCCCGGCATGAGGATTGTACACACCGAGTGTTGGCCATTAGCTCAGGGCTGATAATAGGACCCACGGCAAATGAGTAAATGCTCTCATGTCACAGTGATCTTAAAAGGAAGAAAATATATTTATTGTTTGATATTATTGTGTATCTTTTGGAGCAAACAGTGAAATGGGACATAGAAATAGGGAAAAATATATATTTTTGGTATATTATTGAGCCAAAGCAAATTCATTGGGTAGAAAAAAAAACATTATATATATCTCATTTTTTTACCTACTGAATCCACTTCTGGCTTTGGTCAGAAATGTATTATTATTATTATTATTATTTAAGACCGGCCAGTTATATGACCGCAAGCATGGAATATGCATACTTTTGGCCACATTTCAACTGAATATGCACATCCTCACTCAATGTACTCATTTTGGAATGTCTAGTTGGAATGTGGCCAGGGGTATACATATCGCATACTTAGTCACATGCCCGCTGCCTCCTGGCGCTGGAGTATCCTGATGGCACAGAGTGAGGATACACCTAGAGTGACTGCAGACAGTTCAGCCAAAGCTGTTTAGCATGACGTGGTAGCCATTGGAAAAGTACTGGTCTCTTCTGTCCTGGCACATTACATGAAGTTGGGGCTTTTGGCTGAATGTGCGGACTTGACTTGTGCAGGCCACATGTAACCAATGTTGCTGGTTGGCCAGGACCAGATGTTTGACAGTTCAAGGAGGGAGACCACTAGTTCAAAACACGGATTTTGGTAAAGACTTACCTGTAAAATCCTTTTCAGCGAAGGAAGGAAGAGAGACACAGTATTCATTACTGATGGGTAGGCGGAGCCCCAGATCAGGATGTTACCTCAGATCAAAAGAGTGCTGACTGGCTGGCCCCTCCAGCTCGGGCTCCTCCTACTCAGCTCCAGTCGTACCAAAGCTTTTAGGAAAAAGAGCCAAGATCACCAGCGGAGCAACATAACCCCTTCTGAAGGAACTTCAGAGAAAAAACACAAGGATACAGGTTATGCATGCAAAGAAAGCCAAAAACCACAGAGTTCCAGGTACTACTCACGGAACCTGACTACTGCGATGAGCTGGCGATGCCGGAACAGAGCCTTAGCGCGCTGACCTCAGCCCAGATAATCGCTATCAGATAAGGGTCGCGCTGCATCTGAAAACATCAACACACTTCTGCCGTGGGAGGGTGCTGTGTCTCTCTTCCTTCCTTCGCTGAAAAGGATTTTACAGGTAAGTCTTTACCAAAATCCGTGTTTCAGCTGCAGATGGAAGGAAGAGAGCCACAGTATTCATTACTGATGGGACGTCCCAAAGCAGTTCAAAAATAAGGGTGGGAAAAACCAACAAAAGGCAGAAACCCAACAACCTTAACAACAAAGCGCAACCAGCGCTAACACAAGTTCATCCAGAACTTTAAACTACAGCTGCCTGCAGGACCCTACGTCCGAGGGCTGCATCAGCGGAAGCACTGACGTCCACTTTATAAAACCTCGTAAACGTGTGGACAGAGCGCCAAGTTGCCGCTCGGCAGAGCTGCACTGCCGAGGCACCTTGATGAAAAGCCCACGATGAAGCCACAGCTCTCGTGGAATGGGCCCGAATCTTAATCGGGCAAGATTCACCCCGAAGGCGGTAAGCTTCCAAAATAGCTGACCGGATCCAACGAGCTATAGAATCCTTGGAAGCTCGTTGACCACGCCGACGACCTGCTGGAACCACAAACAGGGAGTCCGTCTTACGAAAACCTTGAGTAATAGATAGATAAAACTTCAAGGCCCGCACTAAATCCAATGTGTGTAAATCTCGCTCTTTCGCATTCTTCGGATCCGGACAGAGTGAAGGCAACACAATATCCTGGTTAACATGAAATTGTGACACCACTTTAGGCAAAAAATCACCCCGAGTGCGAAGCACTACACGATCCGGAAAAAACTCCAGAAAAGGAGGCGAACAAGAAAGAGCTGCCAACTCAGAAACTCTCCTCAAGGAAGTGACTGCAACAAGGAAAGCCACCTTCCAAGAAAGTAAAGAAAGGCTAGCAGAAACCATAGGCTCAAAAGGTTTATGCTGAAGAGCCTCCAAAACAAGGTTGAGCCGCCAAGGAGACACGGGTGCCTTCCGCGGCGGAAACTTACGAGAGATACCTCGGAAAAAGGAGAGCACGTCTCTATTTGAAGCAATGGTTCTCCGGAACAATAAGGACAGAGCAGAAATCTGACCTTTCAGAGTGCTGACTGCCAAACCCTTGTCTAGCCCATGCTGCAGAAAAGCCAATAGGTTGGGAATGGAAAATTTTCTCGGGTTCCGAGAGGACCCAAAACACCACGAAAAGAAGGTTTCCCAAATTTTGTGGTAAATCCTAGTAGTAGCCGGACATCTTGCAGCACGAAGGGTAGCAATGACCTCGGCTGAAAAACCTCTACGGGTCAAGATTTCGGTCTCAAGAGCCACGCCGTCAAACGCAGGGACATCAAGTCCGGATGACAAACGGGCCCCTGAGTCAACAAGTCCGGTTGAAGAGGGAGTGGAAAAGGAGGTGCCGCCAACAGCGACATTATTGTCGAGAACCACACCCTTCTTGGCCAGTCTGGAGCTATCAGAATAGCTGGAATTCTCTCTAGTCTGATCCGACGCAGTACTAGAGGAAGTAAGGATATCGGCGGGAATACATAGATCAGCTCGAACTGATCCCACTGAGCCACTAGAGCATCCACCGCCACCGCCTTCGGGTCCTTGTACCTGGACATGAATGTCGGTAACTTGGCATTGGACCTGGATGCCATCAAATCCACTTGGGGGGTTCCCCAGCGAGAGCACAGTAGTGCAAAAACTTCCGGGTGGAGGCTCCATTCCCCGGGATCCATCCTTCTGCGACTGAGAAAGTCCGCTGTAATATTCTGAACCCCTGGAATGTGAATCGCCGAAATGGCTGGAACACTGGCCTCTGCCCAAATCAGAATTCGGGACACCTCTACCATGAGTCTGGAACTCTTTGTCCCACCTTGGTGATTGATATACGCGACAGCCGTCGCATTGTCTGTCTGCACTCGGACTGGCAGACCGCTCAAAGGGACCGTCCAATGTTGGAGGCAAAGGAAAATCGCCCTCAATTCCAGGATGTTGATCGGAAGAAGAGACTCTTCCGATGACCATACCCCCTGAATCCAGAGATTGTTCCAAACACCCCCCCAGCCCGTCAGGCTGGCATCGGTGGTTATAACTGACCACTTCGGAGGGAGGAAAGACTTCCCCAGGGAGAATGCCCCTGGACGTAACCACCATTCTAGAGAATCCCGCACCGCGCGAGGAATGGTGACACTGCAATCCAGCGATTGCGACTGGTTCCATCGACTCAAGATGAACCTTTGGAGAGTCCTGGAATGGAACTGGGCAAAGGGAATTGCCTCCATGGACGCCACCATCAGTCCCAGAAGACGCATACACTTCCGTAGGGACATTGCCGTTGAGGATTTCATAGACTGTACATGTCGGAGAAGACATGACTGTTTGTCTGGTGGTAGGGAAACTACCGACCGAAACGTGTCGAGATGCATTCCCAAAAAGAGAATTGTCCTCGATGGTTCCAGGGACGACTTCTCCCAATTGACCAGCCAACCGAAGTCCTTCAGAAACTGAAGAGACAAATCCCGAGCCGTCAACGCCTCCTCCTCCGAGGAAGCCACGATCAAAAGATCGTCCAGATAAGGGAGAATCGTAATCCCCTGTCTTCGAAGGATTGCCATGAGGGGCGCCAGAATTTTTGTAAAGACCCTTGGCGCTGAGGCTAAGCCGAACGGCAGAGCCACGAACTGGTAATGATTCTGACCTATGGCAAATCGAAGAAAGCGCTGATGAGCCTTTCCGATGGGAATATGCAAATAGGCGTCGCGAATGTCGATTGACACCAGAAAATCGTTCTGTGACAGAGCTGCCACAACGGAACGAAGCGACTCCATGCGAAATTTCCGGGCATGGACATGCCGGTTTAATCGCTTGAGATCCAGAATCGGGCGAAATTTGTTCTCCTTTTTGGGAACTATAAAAAGGTTGGAATAAAAACCTTTCCCTCGGTCCTCTGACGGAACCGGTATCACTACACCCTTTTGTAGCAGAGATTCGACCTCTCGCTGTAGAGCGACAACAAGCTCGGGTTCCGACGGAACGCGAGACTGACAAAAAACATTTGGGGGTCGAGAAGCAAACTCTATGAAATAGCCTGCCGACACTATCCGCGTTACCCAGGAATCTGGAACGCGAGCCATCCAAGTCTCCTTGAAAAGAAGCAGGCGACCCCCCACTCGAGAATCCTCGAGTGGACCCCTGGCGTCAATCTGACTTTGCGGGCTTCTTGTCAAGTTCCCGCTTGTCCTGGCGGAAACTCTGCTTCCAGGGAGTACGAGTTTTCTGAGAGGATTTCTTTCCTGAGAAGGAAGGACGACCCGATCCCCACGAGGAGTGACTAGATCGTCCTCGGCCCCGAAAGGACCGCCGACCACTATAGACACCAGGCTTACTGGACACAGAGGCCATGGCCCTACGCTGTGGTAATGCTGATTCCTTCGCCTTAGCCTTGGAAATCAGCTCTGTGAGGTCGGATCCAAAAAGATGGCCACCCTTGTAAGGTAAGACCAACAACCCTTGTTTGGAAACTGCGTCCCCGGCCCACTGTCTGAGCCATAAAGCTCTTCTGACTGTGACCGCTGAAGCTTGCGCTTTGGCCAGCAGAGATGCCGAATCCAGACCGGCATCAAAGATATAACAGGCTGCCGTTTCTAACCATTCACAAGTTTCCCGTATCTCAGATAACGGAGATTCATTTTGCAACTCCGTCTTCAGACGTGCCAACCAGCTTAGAGAAGCTCTAGCAGCACACATGGATCCTAGCACTGCTCGAAATCCATGACCCGCAGCCTCATAGCTTGCTTTTGCCGCCACTTCTGCCTTTCTATCCAAAGGCTCCTGTAAGCTCGCTTTTCCCTTAATAGGGAGTAGTGAGGATTTACTAAGCTGCGATAAAGACACATCCACTTCAGGAGCAGAAGTCCAATTAGCCTTTAACTCCGCAGAGCAAGGATAAAGTGTATCAAAGAAATGCGTTCCATGAAAACGCTTATCTGGACATAGACGTTCCTCCTCTATTACACTATTAAGCTCATCCAGAGCTGGCAATGTTGTACGCGAAGCACGGGACTCCTGAAACATGCGTGCTGATTTACCAGGACGACTAGTTACCTCCTCCGGTAACTGTAATATATCTCTCATGGCTTCAATCAATGCCTCCGTACGCTTCGCCATAGAGGAACGCCCCTGCGGCTCGTCCGCATCTGAATCGGATATTTCTCCATCCGAATTTAAAGGGGAACTCTGTCCAATATCAGATACATCTGACTCGCTCCGCGTAGAGGCCGGTAACGGCCTGCGTCGCTTCCTCTGAGAGGAATTAGCAGACACATATTGACCTAAAAGGTCAGACAAGTTGCTGATCGATCGAGCGATATCGTCCAATTTTCCACCGCTGTCGACCGCAGCGCTAGACGCTGTGGAGGTCTGCGTATCTGATTGCCGTAATGGCACTGGGACGTGGTCCGCGGCATCTGAACCCTGTTCAGACATGTCTCACCTGTATGAGCAGGTCAAAGCGGTAATACCAGCAAAAAACTATGCGGTTTTTTTTTTTTTTTTTTTTCAAACGCTGAAGGGTTAACGCTCCACCAAGCAGGGTTACCCCAGCGGTATTCAGTCAAAAAATTTAGCTGGTAGAAATAACCCTCAGAGGGGTTAATATTGCAAACTCACCACAATATATATATTTGTGAGCCCCAGCCAATTTTTATGTCTCTAATGAGACTGCAGCTGCAGGATAGCGATCGCTGCGCTGCGGGGTGAGGAATCAGCACTCACCCAGCTGGCCGTGGTGTCTTATGAGGAGAGGAGCGGTCTGAGGAGCCCAGGAGCCTGTGTAATGGCCGCCACAGTGAGGGAGTCGCAGGAGAAACGCCAGAGCGCGCGTCTTCCTGCTCAGAAGACCGGGAATAGTTAGGCCACGCCCCCCGCTAGCTCAAATATTGAGCGCGAACTCCCCCGCTCCTGCTCCCTCTCTGTCCTGCAGATATCTGCCTGCGGACAAAAAATCACCACATCTACTTGTAACAGCGCTGTCACAGCAGCGCTGAAGCATACTGACATACATGTAGTAGCGCTGTCACAGCAGCGCTGAAGCATACTGACATACAAGTAATAGCGCTGTCACAGCAGCGCTGAAGCATACTGACATTACATGTAGTAGCGCTGTCACAGCAGCGCTGAAGCATACTGACATACAAGTAATAGCGCTGTCACAGCAGCGCTGAAGCATACTGACATACATGTAGTAGCGCTGTCACAGCAGCGCTGAAGCATACTGACATACAAGTAATAGCGCTGTCACAGCAGCGCTGAAGCATACTGACATACATGTAGTAGCGCTGTCACAGCAGCGCTGAAGCATACTGACATTACATGTAATAGCGCTGCTCATCCAGACGCTAAAGCACTCACACATAATTATAATAATAAAATTTGTGTGGAGTACTCACCAGCCAAGGCGCCACAGGGACCCTCAGGGGTTTCTGGCGCTGTGCCCATGCTTCCCCCCAGGGCGAAGAACGCAGTGACCGCACGTGTGGTTTGCGTCCCCGCCAGGGAAGCTCTCCTCATCCCCCAGGGCCGGCAAGGATTCTGCAGGGACTTTAAGTAAATACAGATCCGCCAAGGGAGAGGTTGGGGTACAGCAGCGCTGGTACCCCTGAGACCTCTAGACCAACTAGTGATCCAAGTCCCCTGTCCGAATATAAAATAATAAAATCTTCTGAGGAGCTGCATTAGCAGCGACCATCCTCTGGGACCTCAAATCTTAGACTGGAGCTGAGTAGGAGGAGCCCGAGCTGGAGGGGCCAGCCAGTCAGCACTCTTTTGATCTGAGGTAACATCCTGATCTGGGGCTCCGCCTACCCATCAGTAATGAATACTGTGGCTCTCTTCCTTCCATCTGCAGCTGAAATAAACATTTACTGAACAGTAACTTGTGTTGGGTTATATACAGTAGACAGCAGGTACACATCTTCTCAAACGTTTCCTTGAAAATGTGTAACATTTTCCTCACTCAAATTCAATCCTTTTCTCTCTTCACTGTTGCTCACTACTTCACCACAACCCAGCTCGGCACCACTATTCAACTAGCAAGAGTCCTTTACTCAACCCGCAATTCCGCACTTCTTTTCCCCTTATGGGAACTACTTTGTCAGTATGGCTGGTACTTACCTTCTCTGCTACTGACTTCCACTTCTGAAACTCCTGCCAAGGGAACTCTCTTCGCCTGGCATACTCCAACCTGTCTAGGCCCATTACCATTAGGAGTTATAAATTCTGGGCCATACTGATAGGCATCATCTCCAGTTCCGTCAGGTTAGTACAGCTAGTACAGCCATGAGTCTTCTTGGGAATGATGAAACAAGTTTTCCACACCTGGATTTGGGGATCCTCTGCCATTCTTCCTTGCAGATCCTCTCCAGTTCCGTCAGGTTGGATGGTGAACGTTGGTGGACAGCCATTTTCAGATCTCTCCAGAGATGCTCAATTGGGTTTAGGTCAGGGCTCTGGCTGGGCCAGTCATGGAGTTGTTCTGAAGCCACTCCTTTGTTATTTTAGCTGTGTGCTTAGGGTCATTGTCTTGTTGGAAGGTGAACCTTTGGCCAAGTTTTTTTTTCTACATTTCTGTCTTTTTCAGTCAAGATGGGGTGCAGAGTGTACATTAATGAGAAAAAAAATGAACTTTTATGAATTTATCAAATGGCTGTAATGAAACATAGTGAAAAATTTAAAGGGGTCTGAATACTTTCCGTACCCACTGTACAACGTACCGATTTTAAAAATGCTAATGTGCCTCTGGCCTTAGTCTGATACTGCAATATGCATATTCCAATACGAACAAGAAAAGCTATTTCATGAACAGGGGAGTCCATACATTTGACCGATCCCGTACATCAACCACATAGTATTTCTCTGATATACCAAGATGATTATTTTCCTTTCTGTGTTCTCTGGCCATGCTGTTCCTGTAAGGTTCCTGCATTGCCTCCCTCCCTCCTGCTGTAATGCAGTTACAAAGCTGATCTATGAGATAATCTGACCTGTGTCATAGTCATTAAACCTATACAGGGGTCACATTGCAAATTTGAAAGATCTATGCATATGCATTAAGTCTTATTACTGAATTTATTATTTCTAATTTTCTCCAGCTCTTCCCGTCCTTGCTTAATGGAATTATTGGAGAAATATTTTGTTGCTCCCTCTCCCGCCTACCCTGGAAGAAAACCTATGGGTGCCCTTGAAAAAGATGCATAATTAGAATCACAAGTGGCACTCACTTATCTATGCGAGACAGTTACTGATAAGGTAATGATAGACCACCATGAACTCCTGATACAGATATTCCTCAGCTCTGCCGCAGATATTAAATGCACCACTACTTCCAGGAAGACATATATATCACTGTCACATAGGCAGGAGAGTGGGAGAGGATGTAATCATGCACGTTAAACTAATTATCCCTGAGCAGCTCACGGGAGAAAATAAATTGATTCAGTTTTGCAAAAAAAAATAAAAAATTCTGCATACATAGACGACCTGTACTTACCGCATGCATATATTAGATCCTTAATAATCCATCTGATTGCCGCGCCATCGTCTCTCATCTACTTCACAAGTTGCAAAGACAAAGACACTTTCAGGACTTGTATTCCCAGGAAGAGTCTGACATAGGCGCAAGAAGCACAATGCTGCCAGGAGGGGGCCAGAAGGAGAATATTAAAGGGGTTGGCCATGACCCAAACATTTTTCCATTGACCATGACCATTGGCCATCGTTGGTCATGACCCAAACATGTTCGTTTTCTTACTTTTCTTTGCTGGTTTGTGTCAAGTCAATGGCCCCGATTTTGATGTTGATGAGGTGTTGGGGTGCAGTGTAAGGCGCACACCTCTTAGTGACTCAGGTGAGGTACAAAGTGGCATGAATCTCCGAGTGCACCTTGCCAAAAATCTTACCCAATTCGGGAACTGGAATAAAACTTGCGGCATAATGGGTGCCACTGTTTGCCATTAATTTGATGAGTGGTGGTCAGCAGCTGTGCAGGGCTGTCTGTTTCTTTGGTGCTGCTTGATGGCCGTCAGTTAAACTATGCACTGTCCGGCTTTGTCTGCTAGTAGTGACGCAACCGAGCTGACACTGTGCCTTTAATTTTGCTTGTGTGTCAGGCCTGCCACATCACTTCTAGCAGACACAGCCAGACAGTACACTGTTAAAATGACAGCCATCAAGCAGCACCAAATAAACAGGTAGTCTTGAACAGCTGCTGGGAAAGCTACATGGGCCCCCCCTGTAGTCCAGGGCCCCAGCACTTGTCTGGGTGTACCGGGTGGTGATGCCATCCCTGGTTCAAACTAACACAGTATGGGATACAGAGATCTGGTAACTAACTACTCACACATAATACCACTAAATGGACAACGTTGCTCAGGCACCTCCCAACTGGGAAGCGTGCCTTAAATTCTTAATGCCTCCCAGCTATTGGATGGGGCATTTCCAAAGTGCGCGCACCTCCCCTTTGAAAACTGGGGAGCGTATCCACTAGACGCACCACCGAAATACCCGTGTTGCATGTGCAGACCCAGAGTAGGAAGGAGCACGGCTGGGAACAAAGACGCCGCCGCTGCCGAGGCAGGGAGTATGTTGGGAGGAAGAAGAGTGACAAGACAGGGATACCTGCATATTGTTACAGTCTGTAGAATTGTTGTTTCTTTATCCAGAAGAGCATTTATGGAGTCCGACACTGATGTCAGTGAGAGTCTGGGCTCACAATCTGCGCACAGCCCATCCCAAAGGTCTTAGATGATGTTTAAGTCTATTTTCTGTTCGGCCGAACATGTTCTTCCACACAAGTCCACCAACCATGTCTGTATGGACCTTGTGCACTGTGCACAGTCATGGGGAACAGAAAAGGGTCTTCTCTAAACTGTTCCCACAAAGTTGAAAGGTGCTGTAAGGAGCTGAGGCCATCCCTGAAAAACAAGCCCATAAGATTATCCCTCTTTCATCATACTTTGCAGCTTACACATATTTTCTTTACCTCCAGAACCCCAGACTCAGATTATGATTATCTAGGTTGGTGAGATGTCACCTGTGAGCTACACTTTACATTGATTAAGTCACGCCAAGCCATAGAGTCAAGCACCAGGGAACCCAGAAGCTCAGGATATTCGCGCAGATCCTGTCCATTGGACTACCGTGTCCCTGCCCCTTATGACAGTCATTGTAATAGTGTTGTATATTTATATTGCATCATGTGAAGTGTGAACTATGTCATGTGGTTTTTAGGAATGCACTGTATAATGCATAGTGTTATAGGTACTGATGCTGCTGTGAGGGTACTGCGAAAGTGATGCCTAAAGTTACTCAGATGTCCTCAGGTATGGGAAAAAAAACCTGTTAGTACATAGGATAGGAGGTAGTTAATGCTTGCTACTAGCACACATTGGGGGAGAGATAGTGGTAACAAAAAGAGGAATCACTGATTGAGTGAGAAGTTAATTACAGTGTTTCTTTCTGACAGTGTCAGGATTACGGTGCAATGTGCTGGAAGCACGGTGTGTACAAAGCGTTCTGGCACTATGAGGTTGTGCAAAATTCCCTGCGGACATTACTGCAATATCATTAGCCTACGCCTTGATACAGGTGCAAGGGAGAGCACCTTCTGAACAGAGGTAAATGAGGAACCACATGAGGGAGATGTAGCAGATCTTGGGAATACTGCGATGCTGGACATGAATCCCTGGGGTTGACAAGAGGATCAAGCGTAAGAATAGTCTGAGCTGAACATAAGGAAGTTATGGAAGTGTACTCTATGAAAGATGCCAGTGGTGAAGGGTGCTGTGCCCCATACTACGTGTAAAAGACTGCTCTAGATGAACTGCACAATAAAGTTGAACTTGTTAAGAGAAACCGGGTGTCCCCTAATGTGTGTGGCTGTTTCTGGACCAGAGGACCAGGAGACAGTGACGGCCTCTGGCCTGCAAGTGAATGTAATGCACCATGCATAGCACAACACATATAGACTTGGACAAAATGTTTTTGTAATGTGCCAGGAAATCATGGAACAGCAGCTCGTCCACGGCTATCACCTTGGTCAGAGAACACTGACCTGGACTGCTCACTGGGGTTGCATTAAGCGATCCTTTCATCTCTACCTCTTATGTTATGAGCTCGGTTACAACAACTTTATTATATAATGGATTGCAACTGAACCCGGGGTCCGCGATGCAGTTTATGTCACTGCTGCCGAACACCCTTTGGGTATCAGGGTAAAAACTGACAACAGAAATCTAACATTAGGTCTCGCCTGTGTTACTTCACACTGGGGAGATGTAGAATTGGCACTATCTCCGTTAACGTCACGGGAGATGTGCTATCGACTGGTGTAGATGTAGCCCTGTTAATGGCACAGAAGCCACTTGCCAGATATTAGGTTTGCACTATGTGCTGCAGGCTGGTATAGACGTAGCCCTGTTGACTGCACAGAAGCTACGTGCCAGCCGCTAGGAAGTGCGTGCGACTAACGCCAGGCGTACGTGCTACCAGCCGGCGTGATACCGGGCTGAGCAACTCTCTGTTCAGCTTGGCAGGCGATACCCAAGTTACGCGCCCCGCAGTCTGCTCAGGGTGTATAGCTACCCTATATTCGTAGCAGGACTGCGCCACATTAGCTACAGGTTACACGCCCCGCAGTCTGCTCAGGTTGTATAGCTACCCTATATTCGTAGCAAGACTGCACCACATTGGCTACAGGTTACGTGCCCCGCTGTCTGCTCAGGTTGTATAGCTACCCTATATTCATAGCAAGACTGCGCCACATTAGCTACAGGTTACACGCCCCGCAGTCTGCTCAGGTTGTATAGCTACCCTATATTCATAGCAAGACTGCGCCACATTAGCTACAGGTTACACGCCCCGCAGTCTGCTCAGGTTGTATAGCTACCCTATATTCGTAGCAAGACTGCGCCACATTGGCTACAGGTTACGCGCCCCGCTGTCTGCTCAGGTTGTATAGCTACCCTATATTCATAGCAAGACTGCGCACATTGGCTACAGGTTACGCGCCTCACAGTCTGCTCAGGGTGTATCGCTACCCTATATTCATAGCAAGACTGTGCCACATTGGCTACAGGTTACACGCCCCACAGTCTCCTCAGGGTGTATAGCTACCCTATATTCATAGCAAGACTGCACCACATTGGCTATAGGTTACGTGCCCCGCAGTCTGCTCAGGGTGTATAGCTACCCTATATTCATAGCAAGACTGCGCCACATTGGCTACAGGTTGCGCGCCCCACAGTCTGCTCAGGGTGTATCGCTACCCTATATTCATAGCAGGACTGCGCCACATTGGCTACAGGTTACACGCCCCACAGTCTCCTCAGGGTGTATAGCTACCCTATATTCGTAGCAAGACTGCGCCACATTGGCTACAGGTTACATGCCCCACAGTCTGCTCAGGGTGTATAGCTACCCTATATTCATAGCAAGACTGCGCACATTGGCTACAGGTTGCGCGCCCCACAGTCTGCTCAGGGTGTATAGCTACCCTATATTCATAGCAAGACTGCGCCACATTAGCTACAGGTTACGTGCCCCACAGTCTGCTCAGGGTGTATAGCTACCCTATATTCATAGCAAGACTGCGCCACATTAGCTACAGGTTACGCGCCCTGCAGTCTGCTCAGGGTGTATAGCTACCCTATATTCATAGCAAGACTGCGCCACATTGGCTACAGGTTACACGCCCCGCAGTCTGCTCAGGGTGTATAGCTACCCTATATTCATAGCAAGACTGCGCCACATTGGCTACAGGTTACACGCCCCGCAGTCTGCTCAGGGTGTATAGCTACCCTATATTCATAGCAAGACTGCGTCACATTGGCTACAGGTTACACACCCCGCAGTCTGCTCAGGGTGTATAGCTACCCTATATTCATAGCAAGACTGCACCACATTGGCTACAGGTTACGCGCCCCACAGTCTCCTCAGGGTGTATAGCTACCCTATATTCATAGCAAGACTGCACCACATTGGCTACAGGTTACATGCCCCGCAGTCTGCTCAGGGTGTATAGCTACCCTATATTCATAGCAAGACTGCGCCACATTGGCTACAGGTTACATGCCCCGCAGTCTGCTCAGGGTGTATAGCTACCCTATATTCATAGCAAGACTGCGTCACATTGGCTACAGGTTACGCGCCCCACAGTCTGCTCAGGGTGTATAGCTACCCTATATTCATAGCAAGACTGCGTCACATTGGCTACAGGTTACACGCCCCGCAGTCTGCTCAGGGTATATAGCTACCCTATATTCATAGCAAGACTGCACCACATTGGCTACAGGTTACGCGCCTCACAGTCTGCTCAGGGTGTATAGCTACCCTATATTCATAGCAAGACTGCGTCACATTAGCTACAGGTTACGTGCCCCACAGTCTGCTCAGGGTGTATAGCTACCCTATACTCATAGCAAGACTGCACCACATTGGCTACAGGTTACACGCCCCGCAGTCTGCTCAGGGTGTATAGCTACCCTATATTCATAGCAAGACTGCACCACATTGGCTACAGGTTACGCGCCCCACAGTCTGCTCAGGGTGTATCGCTACCCTATATTCGTAGCAAGACTGTGCCACATTGGCTACAGGTTACGTGCCCCGCAGTCTGCTCAGGGTGTATCGCTACCCTATATTCGTAGCAAGACTGCGCCACATTGGCTACAGGTTACGCGCCCTGCAGTCTGCTCAGGGTGTATAGCTACCCTATATTCGTAGCAAAACTGCACACATTGGCTACAGGTTACACGCCCCACAGTCTGCTCAGGGTGTATCGCTACCCTATATTCGTAGCAAGACTGCGCCACATTGGCTACAGGTTACGCGACCCGCAGTCTGCTCAGGGTGTATAGCTACCCTATATTCGTAGCAAAACTGCGTCACATTAGCTACAGGTTACACGCCCCACAGTCTGCTCAGGGTGTATCGCTACCCTATATTCGTTGCAAGACTGCGCCACATTGGCTACAGGTTACGCGCCCCGCAATCTGCTCAGGGTGTATAGCTACCCTATATTCATAGCAAGACTGCATCACATTGGCTACAGGTTACGCGCCCCACAGTCTGCTCAGGGTGTATAGCTACCCTATATTCATAGCAAGACTGCACCACATTGGCTACAGGTTACGCGCCTCACAGTCTGCTCAGGGTGTATCGCTACCCTATATTCGTAGCAAGACTGTGCCACATTGCCTACAGGTTACGTGCCCCGCAGTCTGCTCAGGGTGTATCGCTACCCTATATTCGTAGCAAGACTGCGCCACATTGGCTACAGGTTACGCGCCCCGCAGTCTGCTCAGGGTGTATAGCTACCCTATATTCGTAGCAAAACTGCACACATTGGCTACAGGTTATAACGCCCCACAGTCTGCTCAGGGTGTATCGCTACCCTATATTCGTAGCAAGACTGCGCCACATTGGCTACAGGTTACGCGCCCCGCAGTCTGCTCAGGGTGTATAGCTACCCTATATTCATAGCAAGACTGCGTCACATTAGCTACAGGTTACATGCCTCACAGTCTGCTCAGGGTGTATAGCTACCCTATATTCATAGCAAGACTGCACCACATTGGCTACAGGTTATGTGCCACACAGTCTGCTCAGGGTGTATCGCTACCCTATATTCGTAGCAAGACTGCACCACATTGGCTACAGGTTACACGCCCCGCAGTCTGCTCAGGGTGTATAGCTACCCTATATTCGTAGCAAAACTGCACACATTGGCTACAGGTTACACGCCCCACAGTCTGCTCAGGGTGTATCGCTACCCTATATTCGTTGCAAGACTGCGCCACATTGGCTACAGGTTACGCGCCCCGCAGTCTGCTCAGGGTGTATAGCTACCCTATATTCATAGCAAGACTGCATCACATTGGCTACAGGTTACGCGCCCCACAGTCTGCTCAGTGTGTATAGCTACCCTATATTCATAGCAAGACTGCGTCACATTAGCTACAGGTTACGCGCCCCGCAGTCTGCTCAGGGTGTATCGCTACCCTATATTCGTAGCAAGACTGCGCCACATTGGCTACAGGTTACATGCACCGCAGTCTGCTCAGGGTGTATAGCTACCCTATATTCATAGCAAGACTGCGTCACATTGGCTACAGGTTACGCGCCCCGCAGTCTGCTCAGTGTGTATAGCTACCCTATATTCATAGCAAGATTGCACCACATTGGCTACAGGTTACGCGCCCCACAGTCTGCTCAGGGTGTATCGCTACCCTATATTCGTAGCAAGACTGCGCCACATTGGCTACAGGTTACGCGCCCGCAGTCTGCTCATTGTGTATAGCTACCCAATATTCATAGCAAAACTGCACACATTGGCTACAGGTTACACGCCCCACAGTCTGCTCAGGGTGTATCGCTACCCTATATTCGTAGCAAGACTGCGCCACATTGGCTACAGGTTACGCGCCCCACAGTCTGCTCAGGGTGTATAGCTACCCTATATTCGTAGCAAGACTGCGCCACATTGGCTACTTGTTACGCGCCCCGCAGTCTGCTCAGGGTGTATCGCTACCCTATATTCGTAGCAAAACTGCACACATTGGCTACAGGTTACACGCCCCACAGTCTGCTCAGGGTGTATCGCTACCCTATATTCGTAGCAAGACTGCGCCACATTGGCTACAGGTTACGCGACCCGCAGTCTGCTCAGTGTGTATAGCTACCCTATATTCATAGCAAGACTGCACCACATTGGCTACAGGTTACGCGCCCCACAGTCTGCTCAGGGTGTATCGCTACCCTATATTCGTAGCAAGACTGCGCCACATTGGCTACAGGTTACGCGCCCCGCAGTCTGCTCATTGTGTATAGCTACCCAATATTCATAGCAAAACTGCACACATTGGCTACAGGTTACACGCCCCACAGTCTGCTCAGGGTGTATCGCTACCCTATATTCGTAGCAAGACTGCGCCACATTGGCTACAGGTTACGCGCCCCACAGTTGCTCAGGGTGTATAGCTACCCTATATTCGTAGCAAGACTGCGCCACATTGGCTACTTGTTACGCGCCCCGCAGTCTGCTCAGGGTGTATAGCTACCCTATATTCGTAGCAAAACTGCACACATTGGCTACAGGTTACACGCCCCACAGTCTGCTCAGGGTGTATCGCTACCCTATATTCGTAGCAAGACTGCGCCACATTGGCTACAGGTTACGCGACCCGCAGTCTGCTCAGGGTGTATAGCTACCCTATATTCGTAGCAAAACTGCGTCACATTAGCTACAGGTTACACGCCCCACAGTCTGCTCAGTGTGTATAGCTACCCTATATTCATAGCAAGACTGCGTCACATTAGCTACAGGTTACGCGCCCCGCAGTCTGCTCAGGGTGTATCGCTACCCTATATTCGTAGCAAGACTGCGCCACATTGGCTACAGGTTACATGCACCGCAGTCTGCTCAGGGTGTATAGCTACCCTATATTCATAGCAAGACTGCGTCACATTGGCTACAGGTTACGCGCCCGCAGTCTGCTCAGTGTGTATAGCTACCCTATATTCATAGCAAGACTGCACCACATTGGCTACAGGTTACGTGCCCCGCAGTCTGCTCAGGGTGTATCGCTACCCTATATTCGTAGCAAGACTGCGCCACATTGGCTACAGGTTACGCGCCCCGCAGTCTGCTCATTGTGTATAGCTACCCAATATTCATAGCAAAACTGCACACATTGGCTACAGGTTACACGCCCCACAGTCTGCTCAGGGTGTATCGCTACCCTATATTCGTAGCAAGACTGCGCCACATTGGCTACAGGTTACGCGCCCCACAGTCTGCTCAGGGTGTATAGCTACCCTATATTCGTAGCAAGACTGCGCCACATTGGCTACTTGTTACGCGCCCCGCAGTCTGCTCAGGGTGTATCGCTACCCTATATTCGTAGCAAAACTGCACACATTGGCTACAGGTTACACGCCCCACAGTCTGCTCAGGGTGTATCGCTACCCTATATTCGTAGCAAGACTGCGCCACATTGGCTACAGGTTACGCGACCCGCAGTCTGCTCAGTGTGTATAGCTACCCTATATTCATAGCAAGACTGCACCACATTGGCTACAGGTTACGCGCCCCACAGTCTGCTCAGGGTGTATCGCTACCCTATATTCGTAGCAAGACTGCGCCACATTGGCTACAGGTTACGCGCCCCGCAGTCTGCTCATTGTGTATAGCTACCCAATATTCATAGCAAAACTGCACACATTGGCTACAGGTTACACGCCCCACAGTCTGCTCAGGGTGTATCGCTACCCTATATTCGTAGCAAGACTGCGCCACATTGGCTACAGGTTACGCGCCCCACAGTCTGCTCAGGGTGTATAGCTACCCTATATTCGTAGCAAGACTGCGCCACATTGGCTACTTGTTACGCGCCCCGCAGTCTGCTCAGGGTGTATAGCTACCCTATATTCGTAGCAAAACTGCGTCACATTAGCTACAGGTTACGCGCCCGCAGTCTGCTCAGGGTGTATCGCTACCCTATATTCGTAGCAAGACTGCGCCACATTGGCTACAGGTTACATGCACCGCAGTCTGCTCAGGGTGTATAGCTACCCTATATTCATAGCAAGACTGCTCACATTGGCTACAGGTTACGCGCCCCGCAGTCTGCTCAGTGGTGTATAGCTACCCTATATTCATAGCAAGACTGCACCACATTGGCTACAGGTTACGTGCCCCGCAGTCTGCTCAGGGTGTATCGCTACCCTATATTCGTAGCAAGACTGCGCCACATTGGCTACAGGTTACCGCCCCGCAGTCTGCTCATTGTGTATAGCTACCCAATATTCATAGCAAACTGCACACATTGGCTACAGGTTACACGCCCCACAGTCTGCTCAGGGTGTATCGCTACCCTATATTCGTAGCAAGACTGCGCCACATTGGCTACAGGTTACGCGCCCCACAGTCTGCTCAGGTGTATAGCTACCCTATATTCGTAGCAAGACTGCGCCACATTGGCTACTGTTACGCGCCCCGCAGTCTGCTCAGGGTGTATCGCTACCCTATATTCGTAGCAAACTGCACACATTGGCTACAGGTTACACGCCCACAGTCTGCTCAGGGTGTATCGCTACCCTATATTCGTAGCAAGACTGCGCCACATTGGCTACAGGTTACGCGACCCGCAGTCTGCTCAGTGTGTATAGCTACCCTATATTCATAGCAAGACTGCACCACATTGGCTACAGGTTACGCGCCCCACAGTCTGCTCAGGGTGTATCGCTACCCTATATTCGTAGCAAGACTGCGCCACATTGGCTACAGGTTACGCGCCCCGCAGTCTGCTCATTGTGTATAGCTACCCAATATTCATAGCAAAACTGCACACATTGGCTACAGGTTACACGCCCCACAGTCTGCTCAGGGTGTATCGCTACCCTATATTCGTAGCAAGACTGCGCCACATTGGCTACAGGTTACGCGCCCCACAGTCTGCTCAGGGTGTATAGCTACCCTATATTCGTAGCAAGACTGCGCCACATTGGCTACTTGTTACGCGCCCCGCAGTCTGCTCAGGGTGTATAGCTACCCTATATTCGTAGCAAAACTGCACAATTGGCTACAGGTTACACGCCCCACAGTCTGCTCAGGTGTATCGCTACCCTATATTCGTAGCAAGACTGCGCCACATTGGCTACAGGTTACGCGACCCGCAGTCTGCTCAGGGTGTATAGCTACCCTATATTCGTAGCAAAACTGCGTCACATTAGCTACAGGTTACACGCCCCACAGTCTGCTCAGGGTGTATCGCTACCCTATATTCGTGCAAGACTGCGCCACATTGGCTACAGTTACGCGCCCCGCATCTGCTCAGGGTGTATAGCTACCCTATATTCATAGCAAGACTGCATCACATTGGCTACAGGTTACGCGCCCCACAGTCTGCTCAGGGTGTATAGCTACCCTATATTCATAGCAAGACTGCACCACATTGGCTACAGGTTACGCGCCCACAGTCTGCTCAGGGTGTATCGCTACCCTATATTCGTAGCAAGACTGTGCCACATTGCTACAGGTTACGTGCCCCGCAGTCTGCTCAGGGTGTATCGCTACCCTATATTCGTAGCAAGACTGCGCCACATTGGCTACAGGTTACGCGCCCCGCAGTCTGCTCAGGGTGTATAGCTACCCTATATTCGTAGCAAAACTGCACACATTGGCTACAGGTTACGCCCCCACAGTCTGCTCAGGGTGTATCGCTACCCTATATTCGTAGCAAGACTGCGCCACATTGGCTACAGGTTACGCGCTCCTGCAGTCTGTCAGGGTGTATAGCTACCCTATTTCATAGCAAGACTGCGTCACATTAGCTACAGGTTACATGCCTCACAGTCTGCTCAGGGTGATAGCTACCCTATATTCATAGCAAGACTGCACCACATTGGCTACAGGTTATGTGCCACACAGTCTGCTCAGGGTGTATCGCTACCCTATATTCTAGCAAGACTGCACACATTGGCTACAGGTTACACGCCCCGCAGTCTGCTCAGGGTTGATAAGCTACCCTATATTCGTAGCAAAACGCACCAATTGGCTACAGGTTACACGCCCCACAGTCTGCTCAGGTGTATCGCTACCCTATATTCGTTGCAAGACTGCGCACATTGGCTACAGGTTACGCGCCCCCAGTCTGCTCAGGTGTATAGCTACCTATATTCATAGCAACTGCATCCATTGGCTACAGGTTACGCGCCCACAGTCTGCTCAGTGTGCATAGCTACCTTATTCATACAAGACTGCGCACAATTAGCTACAGGTTACGCGCCCGCAGTCTGCTCAGGTGTATCGCTACCCTATATTCGTAGCAAGATGCGCCACATGGCTACAGGTTACATGCTCCGCAGTCTGCTCAGGGTGTATAGCTACCCTATATTCATAGCAAGACTGCGCACATTGCTACAGTTACCGCCCGCAGTCTGCTCAGTGTGATAGCTACCCTTTATTCAAGCAAGACTGCACCACATTGGCTACAGTTACGCCGCCCACAGTCTGCTCAGGTGTATCGCTACCCTATATCGTAGCAAGACTGCGCACTATTGGCTACAGGTTACGCGCCCGCAGTCTGTCTTGTGTAAGTACCAATTCATAGCAAAACTGCACACATGGCTACAGGTTCACGCCCACAGTCTGCTCAAGGTGTATCGCTACCCTATATCGTAGCAAGACTGCGCCACATTGGCTACAGGTTAGGCCCCATTCTGTCAGGGTGTATAGCTACCCTATATTCGTAGCAAGACTGCGCCACATGTACTTGTTACGCGCCCGCAGTCTGCTCAGGGTTATAGCTACCCTATATTCGTAGCAAGACTGCGCCACATTGGCTACAGGTTACGCGCCCCGCAGTCTGCTCAGTGTGTATAGCTACCCTATATTCATAGCAAGACTGTGCACATTGGCTACAGGTTACGTGCCCCGCAGTCTGCTCAAGGTGTATAGCTACCCTATATTCGTAGCAAGACTGCGTCACATTGGCTACAGGTTACACGCCCCACAGTCTGCTCAGGGTGTATAGCTACCCTATATTCATAGCAAGACTGCGCCACATTGGCTACAGATTACACACCCCACAGTCTGCTCAGGGTGTATCGCTACCCTATATTCATAGCAAGACTGCACCACATTGGCTACAGGTTACGTGCCCCGCAGTCTGCTCAGGGTGTATCGCTACCCTATATTCGTAGCAAGACTGCGCCACATTGGCTACAGATTACGCGCCCCGCAGTCTGCTCAGGGTGTATAGCTACCCTATATTCGTAGCAAGACTGCACCACATTGGCTACAGGTTACGTGCCCCGCAGTCTGCTCAGGGTGCATCGATATCCTATATTCGTAGCAAGACTGCGCCACATTGGCTACGGATTACGCGCCCCGCAGTCTGCTCAGGGTGTATAGCTACCCTATATTCGTAGCAAGACTGCGTTACATTGGCTACCTGCCTGGCATAAGCTAAACCTGCCTGAAGGACCTGTGCTAATTAGCCGAGCGAACTCTGGCATCGGCAGGTCCTGGAGAGCAAAGCTAGAGAGCACGTGGAGCCCAGATTCTGGTACGTCCACACATGAGCACTGCCTATTTTAGTATGATCTGATCGCGCCGCGAACAGACAAGCTATTTAAGGGCTAAGCTCCGCCCCCAGCCATCTCGTCAATCGCATCACCGATAACGTCATCCGCGACCAATCAGGCGACGCCAGGTCAGAGGATCAGCTGACATTAACCACCAATCACGGTTCGCCATGTCACGGACATGGTCAGTGCAGGCATTTCTGGACTTAGGCTATAACAGCCCTGTCTCCTTCTGTAGCCCAGGCTACTATTAACAAAGACTCTGGAGACAGCTTGTACTCTGTTGTTCTGGCTAGGTGTTGGGATTGATGGTGAAGCTAAGCAGCATCTGCCCTGGCTGAGACCTAGATGGTGGACTATTGATGCCTCAGATTCAAATCCAGCAGTCGTCCGACGCCTGATATCTTTGTAATCAGACAGACGATTTTGTGCAGAATACTGACTCACACTGACAGTGTCACTGTCAGAGGTAACATCATCCTTCTGAGATGAGTGATGTACAATATATTCCATAATGCTCTCTGATCCTTTTCCAATATGTTTGCCAGAGGCCAATAATGACCTTTGTTTTTTCTGACCTGAAGGCTGGAGTCAGCAGTGGTGGACATGCTCTTGTCATTGCTTGCGGCTCACACATTCTTGGTGTTTTTTTCTATTATACTATTCTGTCCATTGCGACTGATGCAATCTCCTGCAGTGTGCAACATGGTGGTGGACATTTTTTAGCTCACAGAATCGCAAAGTAAAAGGTGCACCAGCTTGGTGGGATCTTTAGTTCCATATGCACCTTTATGGATCATGCCGACACTTTTAACGCCACTTGATGGCAAATAGGAAATGGGAGTAGAGGAAGGACGTCACTAAAGCTTCAGTTGCACATATGTAAGAGACACTTCCCTTAGGAAGCAAGGTTACAGTAATAGCAGTAATGTATTCTGACGAGGTTTTACATTACTGAGCAGTAATATATTCTGGAGCGGAAATAAGCGGGTTAAACAAAGCAGTGACTGAAATCTTTCATCCAATTGCTGCTTCTCTACTTCACTGATTCCAAGTGACCCTTTATCTATCTATCTGCTGCATCTGTTCTTCTTTCTGAAGTGCTGCTTTATCTTTTAAAGAGGTTTCTATTGAGGAAAAAAGACAAAATAACAAAAAGGAAAGAAGCGATGGAAAAGGAGCCAACTGCTGCCATCTTGTGGAGAAGAGTAGAAACTCATAGATTTCTCCCAATATTGATTTTGTCCGTATTACATATAACGAATTACAAATATTTATTTCAATAATGTCTTATTATTTATAGTGCATCATTCCTGCTATAGAAAGAGAGGTATTTGAAACATATTTTTTTAAAAATCTATTTATCTATTCATTTAATATCTATCTATTCTTCATCTATGTTAAGCGCCGGGATTCTCCTGCTGCACAGGGTGGATCCCAAGCCTCGTCTCCTGCGGTCCCCCATTCAGTCTCGGCCACAGTGGTCCCAGTGTTTTGCTCAGACTCGTGCCGGTCGCTTGGTTATTGCTGTCTCTCCAGCTAAAGCTATAGTAACTGGCAACAGGCATGTTAGGGTTCGAGTTCCCACTGATGCACAACGGGAGTCTCGAACCAGTGCCGCTACGGTCCCCCATTCGTCTCCGTCCGCAGTGGAGCCTGCTCAGCTTAGACGTCAGTCCCAGCGTTTTGCCCAGTCTAACAGTGTGCAGAGGATTACTGCTGCTCCTCCAGGCTCTGCTATTGTGGCCAGTGCTGGAGCAGACGTCTTTAGGACAAAGTCCTTGTTTTCCCCTTCTGAGCATGCCCAGGGTAAGATCTCTCATTGGAGATCAGGGGTCACATGCTCAGGTACTGCAGCAGCTCCTATTGGTTCGCCAGGAAGGTCCTGTGACTACTGGTGTTCTGGAACAAGTTTCATTGGTCCTTGTTTCTGGCAGGTCCTGTAGCTGTCGCTATAAAAGGGTAGCATGGCTGGGCCGCCATGCGCTAATATAAACCATTATATGCTTAGCGCCAGTGTGGTCATGTGTATGTGTGGTTAGGGCCCGGCTGAAATAAGCCCCTAGAATACCGACTTAATCGGTGAGGAGTTTGGTATGCTAGCTGGTCAGGGTCGGTGTCCTAGATGCCCTAGATTACCGGCATAACCGGTGAGGAGTTTGATTGCCGTATTCAGGGCCTGGCGTTCAGACGCCATAGATTGCGGGTGACTCCCGCGAGGACATTAGCGCATGATCACGTTCTATGTTCGCTTAGCACTTAACTGTGTACCTGGGTGCCTGACAGGACACAGTGCTTTTTCTCAGCGGCCCTGTGACGTAACAGGGTTCGCTTTCAACGCTAGACAGCGCCCTAGCGTGTTTATTTTGCGACTCAGTTGTGTCTAGTGAGTTCGCACACTTCGCCATATAGCGCTGCGGCACTCCTTCTAGCGGCTCTGTGGAATAACAGAGTTCGCACTTATTGCCACAGCGCGTTACGGCGTTTATGTTGGCGACTCTGCGTGATAACAGAGTTCGCTTCTTGCGCCATTTTACTAGCAGCAGGCTCCGCTTGCACGGTGGACCCCGGGCTGCGAACGCATCTCTCCACATCATATATTTGGTGCGTTCCGCAGACCCTAACAAGGCAGCTGTGAACAGACGTTCCAGAGGCTAAGTCCAGAAATCACCCTACTGAGCATGCTCGTGAGGTGGCGACCTCTCATTGGTGGTCGGTCGTAAGCTGCTCAGGTGATGTGGCAGCTCTGGATTGGTCCACAAGCAAGGTCCTGTCTGACTGGACTTAAGAGAAGCATATAAAAGGGTCTTTGGGGCGCACGTATGTGAGGTAAGTTCTGTTATGCTATGTGTGTGTCAGTGGAATCGTTACCACCCTGTGTGCTGCTACTATCACGGCGAGTGTGTGTCTAGGCAGGCAGTGTAGGGTGGGAACTCCCGCTTGGCTTAACATCTGACTCCGGACGACACGTGCGTGCAGTTAGCACAACCGAGTGTCAGAGCGAGCACAACCACCAGCCTAGACTTCCCTTGGGGGCAGCGATAGGGAACCCAACTAGCGTCATTATCTGCTGTACTCCTGTGCAGTCTAACAGGGTATAGCGCCAAGTGCTCTGTTATTGTACCGCTCTGTGGAGCATCAGTCAGAGCATCAGTCAGGTACTCTGCACTCTTTCCACATGGAGTGACCTTTAACTCCGTGTGTTTACGGTGCTCGTACACAGCATCGCTCCGCCACTGTCTACTAGCTGCGGTTCCTCCATCATCACACGGTGGACCCCGGTTAGCGATCACACCTTCTCATCATTTATATTTGGTGCGATCTGCAAACCCTAACAGTCTATCTATTATCTATCTATTATCTCTCTACCTATTATCTATCCATCTATCTATCTATTATCTCTATTATCTATCTATTATCTATCTATCTATCTATTATCTATATCTATCTATCTATCTATTATCTATCTACCTATTATCTATCTATCCATCTATCTATCTATTATCTCTCTATTATCTATCTATCCATCTATCTATCTATTATCTATCTATTATCTATCTATCTGTCTATTATCTATCTATCTATCATCTATCTATCTATCATCTATCTATCTATCTATCATCTATCTATTATCTATCTATCATCTATCTATTATCTATCTATCTATCTATCTATCTATCTATCTATCATCTATCTATCTATTATCTATCTATCTATCTATCTATCTATTTATTATCTATCTATCTATTATCTATCTATCTATCTATCTATCTATCTATCTATCTATTATCTATCTATTTATCTATTATCTATCTGTTATCTGTCTATCTATTATCTATCTATTTCTATTGCTGTATCTATCTATTCGATCTATTCTGAAAATAATCTTGTATGACTCTTGGTTGCCATAAAATACAATGTTCGTCCGTTCTTCACTGCATATAAGAGATTTTTTCAGCATTCATCAGTTTTCTCATTATAGGGTTGGTCCAAAGGACAAACTAATTTTGGTCTAAATCCCTTTCTATTTAGTGCCATAAACTAAACTATTTTCTAAGATACTTGCATCAGACATTCCCTACCGCTCCCTACTTACACTCCCTGCCATTGTCCCATCAGTGGTCAGAGACTCAGGTCCCCCCGCAGCCCCTGCTTCCTCTCTGAAAGGACTTGTGATCCGTGACGCTTGTTCTTGGGGTCGGATTAGTCCCTGCTCAGTCCCTGCGGTGTCAGTGTACCCGGCTTGCAGAAAACATTGCTGCCCCTGTAAAAGGCGTCTGTGCTGCTAATGTACATGTGCATTTCCTAAAACTGCATCTAAAATCTGAATATTTCTCATTTTTATTTTTAATAAAAATTGTGATATTTAAAAAAAATTCTAAATATCGTAACTCAAAAAAGGTCACTTATTGAGAAGTAACGATGGCAAAAAAACTGGCAGAAATACAGACAGTTGTTATAAAAAAATGATTGCAGGAGATCAGATGATCTATGAAATGTACAAAAATTAGTGGAAAGTAAAGTCGCCACAAAGAGACAAAACGAAGGTTTCTTTTCAGATATAAAGGTGGCCATAGAGACTAAATAAGGAAAACCGGTGTGAACTTGCCATATTCTTATTCACAGGGGGGCAGATACTTTCAAACAATTTAGGAATTACATCGATCACACAATGAGACATGAACTAATCAGTGGGACTAATTAGAAGCCACAGAAACATCGTAACATAAAAGAAACAGCTGCAAACACGTCACATAATCACGCTGCAGACCTCGAGAGGTGCGTGCGCTCCATCACAGCTGCAGATGGATGATCACAGGCCAAAGCATGAAATATTAATGGGGCGGAAAGTCATGGAATATTCTGTAGGATGGATGGGAAGGTCACTCTCCAAATAGATAGATAAATGATCGATAGATAATTAGTAGATAATAGATAGATAATAGATACTAGATAGATAAATAGATAGATAACAGATAGATAGATAGATAGATAGATAGATAGATAGATAGATAGATAGATAATAGATAGATAGATCATGGATAGATAGATAGATAGATAGATAGATAGATAGATAGATAATAGATAGATAGATCATGGATAGATAGATAGATAGATAGATAGATAATAGATAGATAATAGATACTAGATAGATAAATAGATAGATAACAGATAGATAGATAGATAATAGATAGATAGATAGATAGATAGATAGATAGATAGATAGATAGATAGGTAATAAATAGATAGATGATAGATAGATGATAGATAATAGATAGATAGATAGATAGATAGATAGATAGATAGATAGATAGATAGGTAATAAATAGATAGATGATAGATAGATAGATGATAGATAATAGATAGATAGATAATAGATAGATAGATAGATGATAGATAATAGATAGATAGATAATAGATAGATAGATAGATGATAGATAATAGATAGATAGATGATAGATAGAAAATAGATAGATAGATAATAGATAGATAATATACATAGATCGATCGATAATAGATAGATAATAGATATAGATGGATAATAGATATAGATAGATAATAGATAGATAGATAATATATAGATAGATAATATAGGTAGATAATGGATAGATAGATAGATATATAATAGATAATATAGATAGATCGATAGATAATAGATATAGATAGATAGATCGATAGATATGCAGAACCTAAGATAAAAACAATATGAGAAAATACCCTGCAGTATGTAAACTGTATTAGGACATGTAATTACTGTACGGTATTTACTTAATACTATTTTAATTAAAAAGAGTAAGAGCCATCCCACCACGACAAGGCGAACCCCAATCGGGACGGTAACTTACTATTGTCGTTCTCTTCATGCTGTGTCAGCAGACATTAAAATAGATAAGGACAGATCGGGAAAAAGACCCGACTGTTCAGACACCTGCCCGTGGAAAACAGCCGTAAAAGGGGGAGCCGTGTCCCTGCTCGTACACAATAGAAAAAAAGAACAAAGCAAAAAAACGAACTGGAACAGAAGCTGGTATGAGTGTAATGTTACCGTCCCGGTTTAGTCACCTTGTCGCGGTTGGATGGCTTTTACACTGTTTTGATCAAAATAGTGATAACTAAGTACTCTGTTATTTACATGTAGTATTACTATTTATTTATCTATTACAGGATATTTGCTCGTTTTGTTTTTCCTTAGGTTCTGTTTGTTAAATGGCAACAGTGATAATTTGCACCTAGGCTTTGCAAGGGGACACTTTGATAGCAGAACCTTTATATGATGTGTTATGTTTCGGTAGCTGAGAAAAAACAAAAACGGCAATATACCAGAGAGGCTGGAACCTATTGGATTGCAGTAACCTGAACTAACCACACAACTAGAGGTAGCCGTGGAGCGTTCCTACGTTGATCCTAGACGCCTCGTCACAGCCTGAGGGATAACTACACCTAAAGGCAGAAAGATGAAAGCTATCTGCCCCGGAGCAGATCCCCAAAGAAAATAGGAAGCCCCCAAACATGTAATGGCGGTTAGACAAGAAGAAGCACGGACACAGACAGAAAATAGAATGAGCAAACGCTGGGGCCCAATCTGTCTAGACAGAAAAGTACAGGAAAGAATTCTGACTGCAATCCAACAAAAAACCCTAAAAAATACCAACTCTTCTGATTGCAAAAACACCTGAGATCACACGATCTCCACCACCTAAATCAGATCTCTGGTGTAACAAAACAAAGCCGCAGCCACTGAAAAAACAGGAAAAAAGCAAATGAATAAATAACAGTGGCTACAGATAAACTGAGAGCACAAGCCCCAGGAAGGGACCCGGCTGACCTCCACAAAAGTGCAGAAAACTATGAAAAAAGCAAGCACAAAAAGAAAAGCAGAAAATATCTTATATGAAAGCAGAAGATGCAGGCAAGACTCAGCAAACTTCCAAATGAACCAGGAACCACAATTGAGACAAGAACAATTGATCACCGGCGACCATCATGGGAGGGAACCTCCCTTATATCAGTCCAGTCAGTGATCCCAGATTGCCATTCCTCGCTGGAAGGTTCAGTACTGTCTGTAACCACCAGAGGGAGCCTCTGCTCAGAAACCATCTCTAGCACATTCATAACAATGATGGGTCAAGCTGGTGTTACATCATGAGGCTGGCATTGGGTATCATGGGGCATTTGGCTATTACTTTTTTATGTTGGGTCTTGTGGCTAGCACTGTGTGTTGTGATATGTGGCTGGCACTTTGAATGTAGAATCACGTGGACGGCACTCAAGGTTATGACGCCATCACAGTGTAAACTGCCATGAAAGTCGCTTTTTTTTGCACTTTCTAACTGGATTATTTAAGGAGCTTTAAACAGGAAGGAACAAACATTTACAATTTTGCAGTGTAGAATTGAAAAGCATTAGATACTTTTGCAAATTTCCACGCATCTGAAATAATAAGGAACTTCGTAAGCCATCTTGATTAATAATAATGTAACATTTTGTGTCTACACAGCTTCCATGCAATCATAGTTGTGTGTTAATAACTAAGCTGTGGATACATGAAGGGTGGCCTTTCTCAATTTTTCTGCCCCGAATTGGTGCACAATTCAATGACAACCATTGCCATTGACAGCTCCTGTCCATATAGGGTTGGGGTCCTTGACAAGGACCTTTTTAGCAAACATCACTGGAAGACTGGTGCCAGTCAAGGGCATTTCCGGTATTATAAATGACACATGAGAAATATGGGTCTTGTTACTGATTTGAATTGGGGCCTTGCAGATTTTTAGGTGTTGTTTTATCAACAGTATATGTCACCTATACAAGTCAGAATATGGGACCCCAAACAATTGCAGGAATCAGGATTAGAGCAGTTTTGAGTATTTGTGACCACTGCTCTATATGGCTGGTGGTCGCACATGCTCATTGCTGTGCCATTCACATGGGAAACTTTGGAACCCCAATGCTCGTGTTTGGCAATTGTCTCAGCTTTGAAAACCCCAACAATCGACATTTTTCATCTATACTGTGGAAGTATGATAAATGTTTAAGAGACAATTTTTCTAGGACCTTCCATTATTCCAATAACAGTGCAGGAAAAAATGTTGGTCTCCGATATCAAAGAGGGTATCTTAGATCAACATCCAGATAGGTGACAGCTTGCTGATTGCTGGATTGACAACTTGTTGATTGCTAGGTTGACAGCTTGCTGATATGACAACTTGCTGATTGCTTGGTTGACAACTTGCTGATTGCTAGGTTGACAACTTGCTGATTGCTAGGTTGACAGCTTGCTGATTGCTGGGATGACAACTTGCTGATTGCTGGGTTGACAACTTGCTGATCGCTGGGTCCTGTTTTCTGGGACCCCAAAAAAGTTTGATAGAAGAACTGAGATTGTGCATGCGCTTCACTGCGTTGTTCATTGTCTATGAACAGTCCCATAGACAGTCAATGGATCGCTAGGATACATGCGTAACAAGCTCTCCAACCCAATTGGGCACCTCAGAGATCTGTTTTCGAGATGTTTGCATTAAGCCAATTTTTTAACTCTATAATGTGCATATGTCTATGACATATCAATGAAAGCGGACATCCTGTTTAAGAACTTGGTGTGTTACAGCGCAATCTTCCCTTGGCATATTTTCTGCGGGTGGTTCCTCCCATTATATTCGGGAACATGTTTGTGGTGGTTCCATCCATTTGTTTGTTGAAAAAAAAAATTAATGAAAACAAAACAAAAAAAAAAATCTTGATGGTTTTTGTTAATTAGCTCCTTAGCAAAGTGTCACACGTGAAATATGGAAGTTACCACATAGAATGAGTGTTGATGTTCATATTTTATGCAGGATCACTTTCGAGTTTCAGCTCAATCTCTCATATTCACCGCCTGCAATTATCATCAAAATAGTGTTAAAGATTTCATGCGAAACCCACTTTAGATGGAATACAAGAGGTAATTACCTAAACAATCAGACGAGGCAAAAATCAGATCTGTGCGCAGTGATAATATCTTTCCGTTGTGCTTTAACAGCACAGATTTAAGTATTGTGAAATCTCTCCAGCTGGACATATTCTTATTTAGACCATCTAATCAGCACAAACTACAGATGGGCCCCCAAGATTTTGTTTGCTTTTGCATTTTCATATGAATGAAAATTATATCCTTTATACTGAGCTCTTGTTTAGTTGGATTTCATCAACATAATTCAAAACTGGTACTGTCAGCAAAACGGCTTTTGAAAGTAAGGGAAAAAGAAGTTGGGGAAAGTTTTGGCTTTTTTATTCCCTTTAAGCTCGTGAATATTTACTGTTTCCTTTTTGTCATATGTATAACCATACGACAAAATGAAAAAATAAAGAAACGGAAAAAGGAAATAGGAAGAAAACCGTCTTACTAGTGCCACCTAGTGGACTGCAACGTATAGGATAGCTACCGCCTAGTTGTGGCACAAGAAAGATAGTTTCCTTCTCTAGACAATACGTAAGTCGAGCAGCACTTATTTACAAATATGATTAATCAAGCCCAAGAATATGGATAGGAACAGAAAGACTGTTAATACATTAACAAAAGTTGTCCACTACTTGGACAACTTCTCATAACTGTCGCTTGGCCCTCATAAAATGATAAAACTTATACTCACCTTCCGTGCTGGCACCATTCCTGCCAGTATCGGCTCTCGGTCTCCTGGTGCTCCCGGGCTGTTTTTTTGATGTGATGCCGAAACACAATCAGCATTAGTGTTACTGTTCCTGCCTCCTATCAAATTGAGCAGGAAGAGGATGTCCGAGATCAGCCACAGCCTGGACTTCCTCTTCATGTTCGATTTGTCCAATGGCGGGGACAGTGACGCCAGTGCTGATTGGGCGCCGACAACTGGTGCCACCTTTGTATTGTCCGGTGACAAATAAAGGACTTTATTCTGGCTATATGTTTATTTACAATATAACTATAGGATTAGTAATGGATAGGGGTCTTATAGACGCCTCTCCATTACTAACCCGTGGGCTAGATGTCACCGGGCAATAAAAAGGTGACATCAACCCCACAAATATGAACCCCACTTGCTATCGTTACAGGACAGGTGGGAAGAGCCATCTAATGGATGCACCTTTTCTGGGCAGCTGAAGGCTGCTATTTTTAGGCTGGCAGGGGCAATGTTCATGGCCTTTTACCAGCCTTAGAATACCAGCCCCCAGCTGCCTTCGTTAGCTTGGCTGGTTGTCAAAAATGGAGGTGACCCTGCGGCGTTTTTTAACCCCTTCACCCCCAAGGGTGGTTTGCACGTTAATGACCGGGCCAATTTTTACAATTCTGACCACTGTCTCTTTATGAGGTTATAACTCTGGAACGCTTCAACGGATCTTCGCGATTCTGAGATTGTTTTCTCGTGACATATTGTACTTCACGTTAGAAGTAAATTTTTTTCGATATAACTTGCGTTTATTTTTGAAAAAAACGCAAATATGGCGAAAATGTTTAAAATTTTGCAATTTTCAAACTTTGAATTTTTATTCCCTTAAAACAGAGAAATATGTCACATAAAATAGTTAAGAAATAACATTTCCCACATGTCTACTTTACATCAGCACAATTTTGGAACCAAAATTTTTTTTTGTTAGGAAGTTATAAGGGTTAAAAGTTGACCAGCGATTTCTCATTTTTACAACAACATTTACAAAGCCATTTTTTTTAGGGACCACCTCTCATTTGAAGTCACTTTGAGGGGTCTATATGGCAGAAAATACCCAAAAGTGACACCATTCTAAAAACTGCACCCCTCAAGGTACTCAAAACCACATTCAAGAAGATTATTAACCCTTCAGGTGCTTCACAGGAACTAAAGCAACGTGGAAGGAAAAAATGAATATTTAACTTTTTAGCCACAAAAATGATCTTTTACAAACTTTTTTTTATTTTCACAAGGGTAAAAGGAGAAAATGGACAGATAAGGTTGTTATGCAATTTCTCCTGAGTACGCCAATACCCAATATGTGGGGGAAAACCACTGTTTGGGCACACGGCAGAGCTCGTAAGGGAAGGAGCGCCGTTTGACTTTTTCAAACTAAAATTGGCTGGAATTGAGATTGGACGCCATGTCGTGTTTGGAGAGCCCCTGATGCGCCTAAACAGTGGAAACCCCCACAAGTGACACCATTTTGGAAACTAGACCCCCTAAGGTACTTATCTAGATCTGTTGTGAGCACTTTGAACTCCCAAGTGTTTCACAAAAGCTTATAATGCCTGGGTGTGAAAAAAAAAACACGGATTTTGGTAAAGTCTTACCTGTAAAATCCTTTTCAGCGAAGGAAGGAAGAGAGACACAGTATTCATTACTGATGGGTAGGCGGAGCCCCAGATCAGGATGTTACCTCAGATCAAAAGAGTGATGACTGGCTGGCCCCTCCAGCTCGGGCTCCTCCTACTCAGCTCCAGTCGTACCAAAGCTTTTAGGAAAAGAGCCAAGATCACCAGCGGAGCAACATAACCCCTTCTGAAGGAACTTCAGAGAAAAAACACAAGGATACAGGTTATGCATGCAAAGAAAGCCAAAAACCACAGAGTTCCAGGTACTACTCACGGAACCTGACTACTGCGATGAGCTGGCGATGCTGGAACATAGCCTTAGCGCGCTGACCTCAGCCCAGATAATCGCTATCAGATAAGGGTCGCGCTGCATCTGAAAACATCAACACACTTCTGCCGTGGGAGGGTGCTGTGTCTCTCTTCCTTCCTTCGCTGAAAAGGATTTTACAGGTAAGACTTTACCAAAATCCGTGTTTCAGCTGCAGATGAAGGAAGAGAGCCACAGTATTCATTACTGATGGGACGTCCCAAAGCAGTTCAAAAATAAGGGTGGGAAAAAACCAACAAAAGGCAGAAACCCAACAACCTTAACAACAAAGCGCAACCAGCGCTAAACACAAGTTCATCCAGAACTTTAAACTACAGCTGCCTGCAGGACCCTACGTCCGAGGGCTGCATCAGCGAAAGCACTGACGTCCACTTTATAAAACCTTGTAAACGTGTGGACAGAGCGCCAAGTCGCCGCTCGGCAAAGCTGCACTGCCGAAGCACCTTGATGAAAAGCCCACGATGAAGCCACAGCTCTCGTGGAATGGGCTCGAATCTTAATCGGGCAAGATTCACCCCGAAGACGGTAAGCTTCCAAAATAGCTGACCGGATCCAACGAGCTATAGAACCCTTGGAAGCTCGTTGACCACGCCGACGACCTGCCGGAACCACAAACAGGGAGTCCGTCTTACGAAAACCTTGAGTAATAGATAGATAAAACTTCAAGGCCCGCACTAAATCCAATGTGTGTAAATCTCGCTCTTTCGTATTCTTCGGATCCGGACAGAGTGAAGGCAACACAATATCCTGGTTAACATGAAATTGTGACACCACTTTAGGCAAAAAATCACCCCGAGTGCGAAGCACTACACGATCCGGAAAAAACTCCAGAAAAGGAGGCGAACAAGAAAGAGCTGCCAATTCAGAAACTCTCCTCAAGGAAGTGACTGCAACAAGGAAAGCCACCTTCCAAGAAAGTAAAGAAAGGCTAGCAGAAACCATAGGTTCAAAAGGTTTATGCTGAAGAGCCTCCAAAACAAGGTTGAGCCGCCAAGGAGACACGGGTGCCTTCCGCGGCGGAAACTTACGAGAGATACCTCGGAAAAAGGAGAGCACGTCTCTATTCGAAGCAATGGTTCTCCGGAACAATAAGGACAGAGCAGAAATCTGACCTTTCAGAGTGCTAACTGCCAAACCCTTGTCTAGCCCATGCTGCAGAAAAGCCAACAGGTTGGGAATGGAAAATTTTCTCGGGTTCCGAGAAGACCCCAAACACCACGAAAAGAAGGTTTCCCAAATTTTGTGGTAAATCCTAGAAGTAGCCGGACATCTTGCAGCACGAAGGGTAGCAATGACCTCGGCTGAAAAACCTCTACGGGTCAAGATTTCGGTCTCAAGAGCCACGCCGTCAAACGCAGGGACATCAAGTCCGGATGACAAACGGGCCCCTGAGTCAACAAGTCCGGTTGAAGAGGGAGTGGAAACGGAGGTGCCGCCAACAGCGACATTATTGTCGAGAACCACACCCTTCTTGGCCAGTCTGGAGCTATCAGAATAGCTGGAATTCTCTCTAGTCTGATCCGACGCAGCACTAGAAGAAGTAAGGATATCGGCGGGAATACATAGATCAGCTCGAACTGATCCCACTGAGCCACTAGAGCATCCACCGCCACCGCCTTCGGGTCCTTGTACCTGGACATGAATGTCGGTAACTTGGCATTGGACCTGGATGCCATCAAATCCACTTGGGGGGTTCCCCAGCGAGAGCACAGTAGTGCAAAGACTTCCGGGTGGAGGCTCCATTCCCCGGGATCCATCCTTCTGCGACTGAGAAAGTCCGCTGTAATATTCTGAACCCCTGGAATGTGAATCGCCGAAATGGCTGGTACACTGGCCTCTGCCCAAATCAGAATTCGGGACACCTCCACCATGAGTCTGGAACTCTTTGTCCCACCTTGGTGATTGATATACGCGACAGCCGTCGCATTGTCTGTCTGCACTCGGACTGGCAGACCGCTCAAAGGGACCGTCCAATGTTGGAGGCAAAGGAAAATCGCCCTCAATTCCAGGATGTTGATCGGAAGAAAAGACTCTTCCGATGACCATACCCCCTGAATCCAGAGATTGTTCCAAACACCCCCCCAGCCCGTCAGGCTGGCATCGGTGGTTATAACTGACCACTTCGGAGGGAGGAAAGACTTCCCCAGGGAGAAAGCCCCTGGACGTAACCACCATTCTAGAGAATCCCCCACCGCGCGAGGAATGGTGACACTGCAATCCAGCGATTGCAACTGGTTCCATCGACTCAAGATTAACCTTTGGAGAGTCCTGGAATGGAACTGGGCAAAAGGAATTGCCTCCATGGACGCCACCATCAGACCCAGAAGACGCATACACTTCCGTAGGGACACTGCCGTTGAGGATGTCATAATCTGTACATGTCGAAGAAGACATGACTGTTTGTCTGGTGGTAGGGAAACTACCGACCGAAACGTGTCGAGATGCATTCCCAAAAAGAGAATTGTCCTCGATGGTTCCAGGGACGACTTCTCCCAATTGACCAGCCAACCGAAGTCTTTCAGAAACTGAAGAGACAAATCCCGAGCCGTCAACGCCTCCTCCTCCGAGGAAGCCACGATCAAAAGATCGTCCAGATAAGGGAGAATCGTAATCCCCTGTCTTCGAAGGAGTGCCATGAGGGGCGCCAGAATTTTTGTAAAGACCCTTGGCGCTGAGGCTAAGCCGAACGGCAGAGCCACGAACTGGTAATGACTCTGACCTATGGCAAATCGAAGAAAGCGCTGATGAGCCTTTCCGATGGGAATATGCAAATAGGCGTCGCGAATGTCGATTGACACCAGAAAATCGTTCTGTGACAGAGCTGCCACAACGGAACGAAGCGACTCCATGCGAAATTTCCGGGCATGAACATGCCGGTTTAAACGCTTGAGATCCAGAATCGGGCGAAATTTGTTCTCCTTTTTGGGAACTATAAAAAGGTTGGAATAAAAACCTTTCCCTCGGTCCTCTGACGGAACCGGTATCACTACACCCTTTTGTAGTAGCGATTCGACCTCTCGCTGTAGAGCGACAACAAGCTCGGGTTCCGACGGAACGCGAGATTGACAAAAAAAACATTTGGGGGTTGAGAAGCAAACTCTATGAAATAGCCTGCCGACACTATCCGCGTTACCCAGGAATCTGGAACGCGAGCCATCCAAGTCTCCTTGAAAAGAAGCAGGCGACCCCCCACTCGAGAATCCTCGAGTGGACCCCTGGCGTCAATCCGACTTTGCGGGTTTCTTGTCAAGTTCTCGCTTGTTCTGGCGGAAACTCTGCTTCCAGGGAGTACGAGTTTTCTGAGAGGATTTCTTTCCTGAGAAAGAAGGACGACCCGATCCCCACGAGGAGTGACTAGATCGTCCTCGGCCCCGAAAGGACCGCCGACCACTATAAACACCAGGCTTACTGGACACCGAGGCCATGGCCCTTCGCTGTGGTAATGCTGATTCCTTCGCCTTAGCCTTGGAAATCAGCTCTGTGAGGTCGGATCCAAAAAGATGGCCACCCTTGTAAGGTAAGGCCAACAACCCTTGTTTGGAAACTGCGTCCCCGGCCCACTGTCTGAGCCATAAAGCTCTTCTGACTGTGACCGCTGAAGCTTGCGCTTTGGCCAGCAGAGATGCCGTATCCAGACCGGCATCAAAGATATAACAGGCTGCCGTTTCTAACCATTCACAAGTTTCCCGTATCTCAGATAACGGAGATTCATTTTGCAACTCCGTCTTCAGACGTGCCAACCAGCTTAGAGAAGCTCTAGCAGCACACATGGATCCTAGCACTGCTCGAAATCCATGACCCGCAACCTCATAGCTTGCTTTTGCCGCCAATTCTGCCTTTCTATCCAAAGGCTCCTGTAAGCTCGCTTTTCCCTTAATAGGGAGTAGAGAGGATTTACTAAGCTGAGACAAAGACACATCCACTTCAGGAGCAGAAGTCCAATTAGCCTTTAACTCCGTAGAGCAAGGATAAAGTGTATCAAAGAAATGCGTTCCATGAAAACGCTTATCTGGACATAGACGTTCCTCCTCTATTACACCATTAAGCTCATCCAGAGCTGGCAATGTTGTGCGCGAAGCACGGGACTCCTGGAACATGCGTGCTGATTTACCAGGACGACTAGTTACCTCCTCCGGTAACTGTAGTATATCTCTCATGGCTTCAATTAATGCCTCCGTACGCTTCGTCATAGAGGAACGCCCCTGCGGCTCGTCCGCATCTGAATCGGATATTTCTCCATCCGAATTTAAAGGGGAACTCTGCCCAATATCAGATACATCTGACTCGCTCCGTGTAGAGGCCGGTAACGGCCTGCGTCGCTTCCTCTGAGAGGAATTAGCAGACACATATTGACCTAAAAGGTCAGATAAGTTATTAATCGATCGAGCGATATCATCCAATTTTCCACCGCTGTCGACCGCAGCGCTAGACGCTGTGGAGGTCTGCGTATCTGATTGCCGCAATGGCACTGGGACGTGATCCGCGGCATCTGAACTCTGTTCAGACATGTCTCACCTGTATGAGCAGGTCAAAGCGGTAATACCAGCAAAAAAACTATGCGGTTTTTTTTTTTTTTTTTTTTTCAAACGCTGAAGGGTTAACGCTCCACCAAGCAGAGTTACCCCAGCGGTATTCAGTCAGCAAATTTAGCTGGTAGAAATAACCCTCAAAGGGGTTAATATTGCAAACTCACCAAAATATATATATATTTGTGAGCCCCAGCCAATTTTTATGTCTCTGATGAGACTGCAGCTGCAGGATAGCGATCGCTGCGCTGCGGGGTGAGGAATCCGCACTCACCCAGCTGGCCGTGGTGTCTTATGAGGAGAGGAGCGGTCCGAGGAGCCCAGGAGCCTGAGTAATGGCCGCCACAGTGAGGGGGTCGCAGGAGAAAAGCCAGAGCGCGCGTCTTCCTGCTCAAAAGACCGGGATAGATAGGCCACGCCCCCTGCTAGCTCAAATAATGAGCGCGAACTCTCCCGCTCCTGCTCCCTCTCTGTCCTGCAGCTATCTGCCTGCGGACAAAAAATCACCACATCTTCTTGTAACAGCGCTGTCACAGCAGCGCTGAAGCATACTGACATTACATGTAGTAGCGCTGTCACAGCAGCGCTGAAGCATACTGACATTACATGTAGTAGCGCTGTCACAGCAGCGCTGAAGCATACTGACATTACATGTAGTAGCGCTGTCACAGCAGCGCTGAAGCATACTGACATTACATGTAGTAGCGCTGTCACAGCAGCGCTGAAGCATACTGACATTACATGTAGTAGCGGTCACAGCAGCGCTGAAGCATACTGACATTACATGTAGTAACGCTGTCACAGCAGCGCTGAAGCATACTGACATTAGTAATAGCGCTGCTCATTCAGACGCTAAAGCACTCACACATAATTATTATTAAAATTTGTGTGGAGTACTCACCAGCCAAGGCGCCACAGGGACCCTCAGGGGTTTCTGGCGCAGTGCCCATGCTTCCCCCCAGGGCGAAGAACGCAGTGACCGCACGTGTGGTTTGCGTTCCCGCCAGAGAAGCTCTCCTCATCCCCCAGGGCCGGCAAGGATTCTGCAGGGACTTTGAGTAAATACAGATCCGCCAAGGGAGAGGTTGGGGTACAGCAGCGCTGATACCCTGAGACCTCTAGACCAACTAGTGATCCAAGTCTCCTGTCCGAATATTAAAATAATAAAATCTTCTGAGGAGCTGCATTAGCAGCGACCATCCTCTGGACCTCAAATCTTAGACTGGAGCTGAGTAGGAGGAGCCCGAGCTGGAGGGGCCAGCCAGTCATCACTCTTTTGATCTGAGGTAACATCCTGATCTGGGGCTCCGCCTACCCATCAGTAATGAATACTGTGGCTCTCTTCCTTCATCTGCAGCTGAAACAAAACAATTTTCCACAAAAATGATTTTTTAGTCCCAAATTTTTGAATTTTCCCAAGGAAATTGGACCCCAAAAGTTGTTGTCCAATTTGTCCTGAGTACGCTGATACCCCATATGTGGGGGGGGAACTGTTTGGGTGCACGGCAGGGCTTGGAAAGGAAGTAGTAACGTTTTGGAATGCAGACGTTGATGGGGGTCATGTTCCGTTTGCAGTGCCCCAGATGAGCCTAAACAGTGGAAACCCCCCACAAGTGACCCCATTTTGGAAACTATACCCCTAAGGAACTTATCTAGATCTTTGGTGAGCACTTTGAACCCCCAAGTGCTTCACACAAGTCTATAATGCCCGGGCATGAAAATAAAAAATCCTATTTTTTTCCCACAAAAATTATCTTTTAGTCACTAATTTTTTATTTTCTCAAGGGTAACAGGAGAAATTGGACCACATAAGTTGTTGTAAATTTGTCCTGAGTACGCTGATACCCCATATGTGGGTGGGAACCACTGTTTGGGCGCACGGCAGAGCTCGGAATGGAAGGAGCACCATTTGACTTTTTCCAACCAAAATTGGCTGGAATTGAGATTGGATGCCATGCTGCATTTGGAGAGCCCCTGATGTGCCTAAACAGTGGAAACCCCCACAAATGACCCCATTTTGGAAACTAGACCCCCTAAGGAACTTTTCTAGATCTTTGGTGAGCAATTTGAACCCCCAAGTGCTTCACACAAGTTTATAACGTAGAGCCGTAAAATTTAAAAATCATATTTTTTCCACAAAAATGATCTTTTCACCCCAATTTTTATTTTTCCAAGGGTAACAAGACTCCAAAAGTTATTGTGCAATTTGTCCTGAGTGCGCTGATACCCCATATGTGGGGGTAAACCACTGTTTGGGTGCATGGCAGAGTTTGGAAGGGAAGGAGCGCCGTCTGACTTTTTCAACGCAGAATTGGCTGGACGCCATGTCGTGTTTGGAGAGCTCCTGATCTGCCTAAACAGTGGAAACCCCCATAAATGACGCCATTTTGGAAACTAGACCCCTCAAGGAACTTATCTAGATGTGTGGTGAGAACTTTTAACCCCCAGGTGTTTCACTAAAGTTTATAACGTACAGCCGTAAGATAAAAAATCTTTTTTTTTTTTACAAAAATGATTTTTTCGTCCCCAATATTTTATTTTCACAAGGGTAACAGAAGAAATTGGAACCCAAAAGTTGTTGTCCAATTTGTCCTGAGTACGCTGATACCCAATATGTGGGAGAAAACTACTGTATGGGCGCACGTCAGGGCTCGGAAGGGAAGTAGTGACGTTTTGGATTGCAGACTTTGATGGAATGGTCTGGGGGCGTCATGTCACATTTGGAGAGCCCCTGATGCACCTATACAGTGGAAACCCCCCACAAGTGACCCCATTTTGGCAAATAGACCCCACAAGGAACTTATCTAGATGTGTGGTGAGCACTTTGAACCCCGAAGTGCTTCACAGAAGTTTATAACGTACAGCCGTAAAAATAAATCTTTTTTTTTTTTACAAAAATGATTTTTTTTGCCCCCAATATTTTATTTTCACAAGGGTAACAGGAGAAATTGGACCCCAAAAGTTGTTGTCCAATTTGTCCTGAGTACGCTGATATCCAATATGTGGGAGAAAACTACTGTATGGGTACACGTTGGGGCTCGGAAGGGAAGTAGTGACGTTTTGGATTGCAGACTTTGATGGAATGGTCTGGGGGCGTCATGTCGCATTTGGAGAGCCCCTGATGCGCCTAAACAGTGGAAATCCCAACAAGTGACCCCATTTTGGAAAATAGACCCCACAAGGAACTTATCTAGATGTGTGGTGAGCGCTATGAAGCCCCAAGTGCTTCACAGAAGTTTATAATGTACAGCCGTATAAAAACAAAAAAATATTTTTTTTTGTACAAAAATGATATTTTCGCCCCCAGTTTTTTATTTTCCCAAGGGTAGCAGAAGAAATAGGACAAATTGCACAATAACTCTTGGGGTCCAGAGTACGCTGATACCCCATATGTGGGGATAAACTACTGTTTGGACGCATGGCAGAGCTGAGAAGTGAAGGAGCACCGTTTGACTTTTTCAACGCAGAATTGGCTGTAATTGAGATCAGACGCCATGTCACATTTGGAGAGCCCCTGATGTGCCAAAACAGCTGAAACCCCCCAATTCTAACTCCAACCCTAACCCCAACACACCCCTAACCCTAGTCCCAACCCTAACCACAAACCTAACCCTAACACACCCCTAATCCCAACCCTAACCCTAATCCTAACTTTAGCGCCAACCCTAACCCTAACTTTAGCAGCAACCCTAACCCTAACCCTAATGGGAAAATGGAAATAAATGCTTTTTTTAATTTTATTATTTTTCCCTTACTAAGGGGGTGATAAAGGGGGGTTTGATTTACTATTTATAGCGGGTTTTTATGATTGGCAGCTGTCACGCTAAAAGACGCTTTTTATTGCAAAAATAGTTTTTGCATCATCATATTTTGAGAGCTATAATTTTTGCATATTTTGGCCCACAGAGTCATGTGAGGTCTTATTTTTTGCGGGACGAGTTGACGTTTTTATTGGTACCATTTTTGAGCATGTGACGTTTTTTGATCGCTTTTTATTTCGATTTTTGGGAGGTTAGAATGAACAAAAATCAGCAATTCATGAATTTCTTTTGGGGGAGGCGTTTATACCATTCCGCGTGTGGTAAAATTGATAAAGCAGTTTTTTCTTCGGGTCAGTACGATTATGGCGATACCTCATTTATATCATTTTTTCATGTTTTGGCGCTTTTATAGAATAAAAACAATTTTATATAAAAAATAATTATTTTTGCATCGCTTTATTCTGCGAGCTATAACTTTTTTATTTTTTCGCTGATGATGCTTTATGATGGCTCGTTTTTTGCGGGACAAGATGGCGTTTTCAGCAGTACCACGTTTTTTTATATCGGTCTTTTTGATCGCGTGTTATTCCACTTTTTGTTCGGCGGTATGATGATAAAGCATTGATTTTTTGCTTCGTTTTTTTTTTTTTAAGGGGTTCACTAAAGGGGTTAACTAGTGGGACAATTTTATAGGGGGGGTCGTTACGGACGCGGCGATACCAAATATGTGTACTTTTATTGTTTTGTTTTTTTTATTTACAGGAAGAAGTGAATTTATTGGGGAATATTTTTTTTTTTTTTTATTTATTTTGGATTTTTTTTTTACACATGTTTATTTTTACTTTTTTAACTTTTTTACTTTGTCCCAGGGTGGGACATCACAGTATTTTATCAGATCGCTGGTGTGACAGTGTGCACAGCACTCTGTCACACCAGCGATCGCACAGGCATAGCTGCAGGCTTCTCAGTGCCTGCTCTCAGCAGGCACTGAGGTAGCCGCCTCCCTCCAGGACCCCGGCGCCATCTTGGATCCGGGTCCTGGGAGGGAGGAAGCCCTCAGAACAGCGCGATCACATCGCGCTGCTCTGAGGGTCTCAGGGGGGCGCGCAGGGAGCCCCCACCCTGCGCGATCCTCCCCTGTGCCCCCAGTACACCGCGATCATGTTTGATCGCGGTGTGCAAGGGGTTAATGTGCCGGGAGCGGTCCGTGACCGCTCCTGACACACAGTCATGGGTGTCAGCTGTGATAATCAGCTGACACCCGGCGGCGATTAGCTGCGCTCCCCTCAGGAGCGCAGCTGATCGCCTATGACGTACTATCCCGTCCCCGGTCATACGGGCCCAGGTACCATGGACGGGATAGTACGTCCGATGGCAGTAAGGGGTTAAAATAATTTATTTAAATAATTAAAAATAAGGCGTGGTGACCCTCCATTCTTGATAACTAGCCTTGCTGACGCTGACAGATGTGGGTTGAAACCCCCAGCTGTCAGTTTTGCCTGGCTGGTTATCAAAAATTCAGGGGAACCTAAGATGTTTTTCTTTTAAATGATTTATTCAGACATCAGGCGGTGGCTGATGAATACTCCCATCAGCAACTGCCTGCTCTTGCTGTTATTAGCGGTAAACTTTTTACCTTCGATCACAGCTGCGGGCTCACATTGTCATTTGACAGCTTGTGAAACGCAGCTGTCTGAATGGTGTTAATGAGTTTACCACCGATCAGAAGTAGTGTTTGACACTCTGTACATGACAGAGTGGCAAACACTGGATGATGGGGCCCCTGATTCAAGTGAATGGGGTCCGGGTTTGAGTACTGTTCTGGAGCAGAGATACTGTTTTTCTTTCAAGGAGTATTCTTTTCTAATACAGACATGTTGTTTTAGTGAGCAAGATCTGTGCGATTGTAGCAGCTATTAAATATAATGTGGGCAGCAAAATCTGAAAAATATATACTGTGTACATCCCTTTGAACAATGTACGAGTATGCCAAGTATGAAACTGCGACTATTGACCTAAGGTGAATGTAAATAAAGATGACATTTCAGCAAGATACGATTCACAGATTCGGCATCGGCTAAAGCCAGGAATGGAAGTGCTAAGCTTTTATTTTATTTTTATACTTTTGTGTCATTTTTACAGCTCTGATTCCAGTTTAAGATAGGGCTCGGCTTGAGTCTGAAGATTTGCTTTTTCTTTTTCCTTTTCCTAGGATTCAATAACAATTTGACAGGGTCTTTTTAACTTATAAACTATGAAATTTCCTTAGAAGTCAAAGTGTGAAGCCGTTCACTAAATAAAAAAGCTTAGACTTCCATTTTTTTTTTTACAAAGCTGCTTATTATTAGCTGTTATGCCTATTCTAATAGCAAATTTAGTGGGTAGCAACAACTGTTCCCGGCTGATAAATTTAAGAATTTACGCTATAGGCAAAAGGAAAGATTGTGGAGTCAGATTATTTTTGAAATGTCTGATGAATAAGGCAGGCAGGGTGCAAGGAAGAAAGAAGGTTAACTATAATCAATTACTATTATTTTAAAAAACATATTTAATGTGCTCAAGATTGAATAATAATAAAAATAATGCAAATGTAAAAATAAAACAAAAAACATTTGTGCAGACACTAGGTGAACACCCGCTGCTCAGACCAAAAGCAGAATCCTGTAAACTATTCCAGATTAAGCTTCAGTGTTCAGTGACCCGGCATCCCTTTTTTTTTTCGCAAAGACAACAGTACAATAAACTGTACTGTAGGAACTGATTTAAGAGGTAAATAACATCCATTCATCAATTTACAAATAACAATTTAACCTACAAGAAGAGTCAACATTTCAAACTTGACCAAGTGAAGAAATAAACACATAAATTCAAATGTCAACATATAGATATCATTCTATGACTTTTGGCTTACTGAACATAGACGTCTAGATAATTGTGTCGTCACACTAATCTAATTTCCTTTTATGATGGAATCACTGACTGGGTGGATCAGGGAAATGCGGTAGATATAGTATATCTCGAATTCAGAAAAGCATTTGATAAAGTATCTCATACTATCCTTATTATTAAAAATTGGCCAAGTATGAGATTGACAAGGCTATGGTTGGTTGGATTCGTAACTGGCTCAGTGATAATACTCAAAGAGTCGCGATAAATGGTTGCACATCCAATTCAAAGAGTGTTTCAAATGAAGTGCCACAAGGCTGTTTCCTGGTCCCAGTGTTGTTCAATATTTTTATGAATGATCTAGATAAGGGAACTAAAGGTAAACTAATCAAATTTGCAGATGATGCAAAGCTAGGAGGGATAGTTAACACTAGAGAAGACAGAGAAAAGAGTCAGAAGGATCTAGATAAGCTTGAACAATGTACAGAGACTAATAGAACGGTATTTAACAGGGAGAAATGCAAGATTCTACATCTGGGCAAGAAAAAATTACATCTACAGAATGTGAGGAATAGAACTAAGCAACAGCACATGTGAAAAAGATTTGGATATACTAATAGATCACAGACTGCACATGAGTCAACTGTATGATGCAGCAGCAAAAAAGGCAAATACAGTTCTAGGATGTATTAAGAGTCTAGATCACATGAAGTAATTATACCCCTCTACTCCTCCTTGGTCAGGCCTCATCTGGTATACTGTGTCCAGTTCCGGGCACCACTGTTTTAAAAGACATTGAAAAACTGGCACAAGTTTAATGAACAGCTACCAGGATGGTGAGCAGACTGCAAAGTATGTTCAACAAGGAACGGTTAAAGGATCTGGGAATGTTTAGCTTGCAAAAAAGAAGGGCTAATAGCAGACTTAATAGTTGTCTACAAATATCTGAAGGGATGTCACAGTGTAGAGGGATCATCTTTATTCTCATTCGCACATGGAAACATGAGAAGCATGGAATGAAACTGAAAGGGAGAAGATACAGATTAGATATTAGAAAAAACTTTTTGACAGTGAGGGTGATCAAGGAGTGGAGCAGGCTGCCATGAGAGGTGGCAAATTCTCCTTCAATGGAAGTCTTCAAACAAAGGTTGGATAGACATCTGTCTGAGATGGTTTAGTGAATCCTGCATTGACTAGGGAGATTGAAATGATGACCCTGGAGGTCTCTTCCAACTCTAACATTCTATGATTCAATGATTATTATTATTACTATTATTGTGTGGCTACTGTAATTTAAACACATTTTTGCTCATTATGTAGATGTTATTTATTTCATTGTGCTTACTTAGAAAGAACCATCATATTCTCCAGCGCTTTACAGATATTTCCATCATTGTCCTCATTTAGGGCCCACAATCTAAATTCTGTATCAGTATGACTTTGGAGTGAAGGCAGAAAACCTGAGAACCCAAGGACACCCACGCAAACACAGGAAGAACATAAAAACTCTTAGCAGGTGTTGTCTTTGGTTGAATTTAAACCCGGGACCCCAGCGCTGCACATTTACATTGCTAGCAACAGATCTCCAATTATGAAAATCGTTTTGTGTTTATTAAAAAAAAATTGCTCATATGTTTACTTTGAGCTGCTTGCTGCCCTCTGACTGTTGTCAAGAGCAATCTGTCTATAATTACAGACAAGCAGAATGGATTACAGGAAGTAGGAGCCGGTCCTTACCATCATAATGCTTTTCCTGGATTTTACACACATATAGAACCTCCTTCTTCACACAGCCTCAGCACACACAATGAGAAAACTGATGGACTGCTTTCACATCTGGATCTGTCTCAGGCTGTTAATGCCATCATTCATCATCATTCTAGTTATTCAAACCTCCTTTGCCTCTTCAAGGCTGGTTTTCAAAGTCATCTGCTTCCCTCTTCATATTTATTTAACTTGCTCTACTTGTTTCTTATAGCACATCAGCTGTACAATTCTCCACTTATCTCCTACTCTTTTGTATTTTGTGACGTAGGAAAGCTAGGATACAGGTTTCCTCATTCGGAAGTGTCCTCTGTAACCAAGCTCCTCATCTGCTCTGCATTCTGGTAATCACAACAGTCATTGGGCGCTCATCCATTATTGCTGCAGACCGTTCTTTATTACTTGGGACTGTGCGTTATTATTTGGGACTGTGACATAAGGACGGACGATAAAATTATATAAAGACGTGTAAACGTTTGATCCTTTTCAGTAGAAAACTAATTTAATTCATGACGTAGAATTTATTGGCCTCAAGCAACTACTTTTCTTTTGTTTTCCCTGATCATTCAAAGATGTTTGTCTACACTACAACATCTGGGAGAGTAGATAAGCCGGGATCGAGGAAGCACTAAATATTTTAAGAACATTGACACAAGACTTGCATCAAGTCTATCATCAGTAGACATTTTTGCCTATATATCCTTGGGCTATCACCTTATATAACAGAGCGGCTTCTTTGTAGAATATGTTAAGGCTCTGCCAAGATAATGTAAAGCTTTTCACTTCCCTGTTTTTCCGGTAAAGAAAATAGCATTAATGGATATGAAATATGCAGTATACAAGGTGTATACAATGTATTCTCTGACAACAAAAGCCCCATGAACATTCTAGGGTACTCACGGAGATGGAAGGAAAGGCCAAACTCCAGTACGAAATGCATAAACTCAAATAAACTATAAAATATAGGAGGACAAACTAGAGCATGTGGTCAAATGCGTATAAAAATATCAAAAAACTTTTTTCAAAAATATTTCAAAACACATGTAATCATGCAGTAATAGAGTGTCAGTCAGAAAATGCAGATAACATACCCCCACACATCACCAACTCCACCCACAATGATGGAAAACCTTCCGGAACGCAACCCCAATTTGTATAACTTGTCCCAGGAGCATTAATCCCATATAGTGCATAAAGCCCTAAGGCCGTATGGAAATCTCGGGAACTGTAAAGTAAAATAAGGGAACATGCTAACAGCATAGTGACGCCTAACAATGTAATGTCCCAAAAATATATCAGGTGAGCTTACCAGAGGAAAGTGGGGGAGAGGAGAAGCCCGGCAGTAGTGCCCCGACGCGCGTTTCATGGCACACCAGGCCGCTTTGTCAAGATGAATCTAGTGGGACAGTCTCCAAAGGACCTTAAAATAGCCCGGACCTCAGTCACATGACCGGTGTCAACCAATAATCATGGCGCCTTCAGCGCATGTGCTCCTGTATCCGCAGGTCCTGCAGATTAGAACAGGCATCATGCACAGTGTGTACACGCCGGGCTATAAGCCCTAACGTCAGCTGTTATGTTTCGGTAGCTGAGGAGAGCAGGCAAAATATGGCAATACACCAGAGAGGTTGGAATCTATCGGATTGCAGTACCCTGACTAACCTCCACAACTAAAGGCAGCCGTGGAGCATTCCTACGTTGGTCCTAGAAGCCTCGCCACAGCCTGAGAGATTAACTACACCTAAAGATAGAAAGAGGAAAGCTATCTGCCCCGGAGCAGATCCCCAAAGAACATAGGAAGCCCACAAACATGTAATGGTGGTTAGACAAGAGGAAATACAGACACAGACAGAAAATAGTATGAGCAAACGCTGGGGCCCAATCTGCCTAGACAGAAAAGGATAGAAAGGATACTCACTGGAATCCAAAAAAACCCTAAAAAATGCCAACGCTCTGATTGCAAAAACACCTGAGATCACACGACCTCTACCACCTAAATCAGTTCTCTGGTGTAACAAAACTAAGCCGCTGCCACTGAAAAAACTGGAAAAGGCAAATGAACAAATAACAATGGCTCCAGAGGAACTGAGAGGAGCCCAAGCCCCCTGGGGGGGGGGGGGGGAGGGAACCTGGCTAACCTCACAGAAATGCAGAGAAATATGCAAATGGTAAGCACAAAAACAAAAACAGAAAATATCTTATCTGAAAGCAGAAGAAGAGGCAAGACTCAGCAAGCTTCCAAGTGAACCAGGAACCAAAGTTGAGACAAGAACAATTGATCACCGGCAACCATGATGGGAGGGAACCTCCCTTATATCAAGCCAGTCTGTGAATCCTGATTGCCAATCCTCATTGAATGGTTCAGTACTGTTTGTAACCACCAGAGGGAGCTTCTGCTCAGAATTCATTTCCAAAACATTCACAACAGTACCCCCCCTTGAGGAGGGGTCACCGAACCCTCATTTGTGCAACCAGGTCGGTCAGGATGAGCTCGGTGATACGCACGGATCAGTCTCCTAGCATGGATGTCCGAAGCAAACACCCAAGAATTGTCCTCCTGACCATAACCTCTCCACTTAATCAAATACTGGAGTTTCCGTCTAGAAATACGAGAATCCAATATTTTCTCAACCACATACTCCAGATTGCCCTCAACCAAAACAGGGTCAGGAGGCACAGCCATAGGAACCACTGGCTCGACAAACCTCTTCAATAAGGACTTGTGGAACACGTTATGGATCTTAAATGTCCCTGGAAGAAGTAAACGAAAGGAAACAGGATTAAGAATCTCCATGATCTTATAAGGTCCAATGAACCTAGGCTTAAACTTAGGAGATGCAACTCTCATAGGGATATTTCTTAAGGACAACCAGACCAAGTCCCCCACTTTAAACCGAGGACCATCAGTCCTATGCCGGTTGGCAAACCGCTGGGCCTTCTCCTGAGAGAGGGACAACCTCTCCACTACCTGGTCCTAAATCTGCTGCATACGCTCCACAACAGAGTCAACACCCGGACAGACAGAAGCCTCCGTCTGTCCCGAAGAAAATCGAGGGTGAAATCCAAAATTGCAGAAAAATGGAGACAATTTCAGAGGCATCAACCTCCACCTGAAATGGCAGAGAAACATCAGGCTGCCGTAGAACAGGAGAAGTGAATCTCTGCTTAAGTTCCTGAAACGCAGAGACTGCCTCAGGAGGCCAATTCACCACATCAGAACCCTTTTTGGTCAAATCAGTCAATGGTTTAACAATAACATAGAAATTACCAATAAATTTACGATAAATATTGGCAAAACCCAATAATCTCTGAAGAGCCTTTAATGAAGTAGGTTGGACCCAATCACAGATGGCCTGAACCTTGACCGGGTCCATTTCAATAACAGATGGAGACAAAATGAATCCCAGAAATGAGATCCTCTGTACGCCAAAAAGACACTTTGATCCCTTCACATAAAGAGCATTCTCTCTCAGAATCCGGAACACAGTCCGAACATGTTTCACATGAGAGTCCCAGTCATTGGAAAAAAATCAAGATATCATCCAAATAAACAATCAGAAATTTATCCACAAAATCCCTGAAAATGTCATTCATGAAGGACTGGAAGACGGAAGGAGCATTAGTGAGCCCAAAGGGCATCACTAGGTACTCAAAATGCCCCTCTGGGGTATTAAATGCCGTCTTCCATTCATCCCCGTGCTTAATGCGAATAAGGTTATATGCCCCCCTGAGGTCAAGCTTGGTAAACCAAGTAGCACTTTTCACCCTGGAAAACAGGTCAGAAATCAAGGGTAACGGATATTGATATTTCACAGTGATATTGTTCAAGAGATGATAATCAATACACGGCCTTAATGAACCATCCTTTTTGGCCACAAAGAAAAAACCGGCACCCAAGGGTGAAGAGGATGGTCTGATATGACCCTTCTCCAATGACTCCTTGATATAAGACCGCATAGCGTCATGTTCAGGTACAGACAAGTTAAAAAGGCGACCATTAGGGAATTTACTACCAGGCACTAATTCAATAGCGCAGTCATAGCTCCTAAGGGGGGGCAAGGATGCAGATTTACTTTCGCTAAACACATCAGAAAAATCAGTCAAAAAGTCAGGAACATCCTGAGCCTGGGGGGAGGCAGAAAAAACAGGAGTGTTGGTATTAACACATTGGCAGCCCCAACTGGTTACAGACACAGATTTCCAATCCAAAACAGGATTATGAGACTGTAACCAAGGGAAACCCAGTACGATAATGTCATGCAGATTATACAGCACCAAAAATTTGCAACTCTCCTGATGATCAGGTTCAACCCTCATTATCACCTGAGTAGAGAACTGAGGTTTATTCTCAGCCAAAGGGGTAGAATCGATCCCCAGTAGGGGAATAGACTTCCGTAGGGGTATCAAGGGAAACCCACAACGTTTAGCAAAATAAAAATCCATCAGGTTAATAGCTGCTCCCGAATCAATGAAAGCCTGAGCAGAAAATGTGGACAGGGAGCAAATCAGGGCAACAGTCAACAAAAATTTAGTCTGAACACTACCCAAGACAACTGAGCGTGCAAAACGTCTTCCCCGCTTAGGGCAGACTGAAATAGCATGAGAGGCATCACCACAGTAGAAACATAACCCATTGCGTTTTCGAAACTCATGACGCTGTGCCCCAGAAGCCACTCTATGAAAGTGCATGGGTTCAGAAGCTGGTTCACAAGGCAACACTATTCCACGCATACCTCTACGCTCACGCAAACGTCTGGCAATTTGAATCGCTAATGACATAGAATCATTGAGACCAGAGGGGACAGGGAATCCCACCATAACATCCTTTACATTCTCTGACAGACCCTTCCGAAAAAGGGCTGCCAAAGCATCGTCATTCCATTTGGTCAGGACTGCCCACCTTCGGAATCTCTGACAGTATAACTCAGCGTCCTCAAGCCCCTGATTTAATGCCAACAAGGCTTTTTCAGCTTGATCAGTGACATTAGGCTCATCATACAATAACCCCAGAGACTGAAAAAATGCATCAACATTACTCAAAACAGGATCCCCAGGTGTCAGGGAAAAAGCCCAATTCTGAGGATCGCCGCGCAGGAGAGAGATGACAATTTGAACCTGCTGTGCTGCGTTCCCTGAGGACTTAGATTTCAAGGCAAAAAACAATTTACAATTATTTTTGAAATTCAGAAATTTAGCTCGATCCCCTAAAAACAAATCTGGCATGGGAATCCTAGGTTCCACAACAGGCAACCTCGCAAGATAGGTAGCAATGCTCCGAACTTCAGTGGCAAGCTGATCCACACGGCCAGACAACTGTGCAAACTCCATTGAGAGAAAAAAAATCCTCCTCAGCACCCAGAGATAGAGGGAAAAAAAAAAAAAAATCTCTGACAACTCTGACAATCTTCTTTCTTTAACACTATTTTTCCCTTCTGTGAGTACCATACAAATATCAGTTTTTGGGCCGGTGATACTGTTATGATTTGGTAGCTGAGGAGAGCAAGCAAAAAAGGAAATACACCAGAGAGGTTGAAATCTATGGGATTGCAGTACCCTGACTAACCACCACAACTAAAGGCAGCCGTGGAGCGTACCTACGTTGGTCCTAGACGCCTCGTCACAGCCTGAGAAGCTAACTACACCTAAAGACAGAAAGAGGAAAGCTATCTGCCCCAGAGCAGATCCCCAAAGAACAAAGAAAGCCCCCAAACATGTAATGGTGGTTAGACAAGGAGAAATACAGACACAGACAGAAAATAGTATGAGCAAACGTTGGGGCCCAAACTTCCTAAATAGAAAAGGATAGGAAGGACACTTACTGCAATCCCAAAAAACCCTGAAAAGTACCAACACTACTAATTACAAAAACACCTGAGATCACACGACCTCTACCACCTAAATTAGTTCTCTGGTGTAACAAAAACTAAACAGCAGCCACTGAAAAAACTGGAAAAGGCAAATGAACAAACAACAGTGGCTGAACTAAACTGAGAGGAGCACAAGCCCCCGGAGGGGACCCGGCAGACCCCCACAGAAGTGCAGGACAAAATGCAAAAAGCAAGCACAAAAAACTAAAAGAAGAAAATGTCTTATCTGTTAGCAGAAGATGCAGGCACGAAACAGCAAGCTACAAAGTGAACAGGAATCAAAGATGAGACCAGAACAATTGATCACCGGCAACCCTGATGGGAGGGAACCTCCCTTATATAAGACCAGTCAGTAACACCTGATCGCCAATCTTCACAATCTTCATTGGATAGTTCAGTACTGTTTGTAACCACCAGAGGGAGCTTCTGCTCAGAATTCATTTCTAGCACATTCACAACAGACCTGACACTAAAATTGATTACTGTACTAAGTTTGGCAATGTATTCATGTACTGATGGTGGTTCTGGTGATGTATTATTATACTGACGGTGGTTCTGGTGATGTATTACTGAACTGACCGTGGTTCTGGTGATGTATTACTGCACTGACAGTGGTTCTGGTGATGTATTACTGCACTGACGGTGGTTCTGGTGATGTATTAATGTATTGACGGTGTTTCTGGTGATTTAGTGTACTGACGATGGTTCTGGTGATGTAGTCTTGTAGATGATCTTCAATTTATCAGGCTTGATTTAAAAACATTATAAGGTCAGTCAGCTGGACTAAATATACAGTTGTCTGAATGTCTGTCAGCTGAACAAGAAATTGACTGAAGCCCCTATACACTATAGACAGCTGTCCGATCGTTCGGCCTGCAGCTATCTTTCCCGGCTCTCTCATATGTAGCATTGCTCACTTTGCCGAGCGTTCCTGTGTTCTCTATTACAGCCATCTCTGGCAGCAGTTTATCACTTAAAGAATAAAAGATCTACAGTCCTAAATCAGACATGTTGGATTCTTATCTCCCCTGCCAATAATCAGTCAGAGCCCCCCATACACATTGGACTGTCAGTAAATCCTATTGATATTGGCGGGTTTGGCCAAATTTAGTCTAATGCATATGGGGGTCTTAACTAGTATCTGAAAGGTATGGGCACTGTTAGGCTATGTGCACATGACTTCTTTTAGACGTCTGCGAATGCCTAGAGTTTTTCAGACTAAGACGCTTCAGGACACATACGGTAATTGTCATTTTGTTCTGAATTACCTTTTTTTTGCTTTTTTTTGTTGTCTTTTCAGACATCTTTTAGCCAACAGGTTTTTTTTAATAAACTAGTAAGCGGCTTCCAAACAGAAGCCGCCAATATAATGGACTGGTCACTTCTTTTAGTCACTTCATGACTTAGGAAGCCTGAAATGGTAAAAAAATCCTCAAAGGACTGAACATATGAACAGCGAGTCATCTTGTAGTATATGAGTTCATTGGTTTTTTTTAACATCTATTTAGCACTTTTTCAGGTGGGTTACAGAGTGGATCTGCTTGAAAAAGAAGCTGTGTGCACATACTCTTAGGGCCCCGTCACACATAACGACACACCAGCGATCCCGACAACGATATGAACTTGTCAGGATCGCTGGTGTGTCGCTACATGATCGCTGGTGAGCTGCCAAACAGGCAGCTATCAGGACAGCGACTATGAGGGTAACAAGCGATGCACGTTGCTTAGTTACCCACAGTGTACCTTAGATACCAGCGCGCTGGTGCAGGGAGCTGGTAACCAAGGTACACATCGGGTTTCGAGCGGCGCCTGAAAACCCGATGTGTACCTTGGTTACCAGCTCCCCTGCACCAGCGCGCTGGTATCTAACGTACACTTCGGGTTTCTAGCCGCCGAGCAGCGCCTAGAAACCCGATGTGTACTTTGGTTACCAGCTCCCCTGAACCAGCGCGCTGGTATCTAACGTACACTTCGGGTTTCTAGGCGCCGAGCCGAGCGGCGCCTAGAAACCCGATGTGTACCTTGGTTACCAGCTCCCCTGCACCAGCGCTGGTATCTAACGTACACTTCAAGTTTCTAGGCGCCGAGCCGAGCGGAACCTAGAAACCCGATGTTTACCTTGGTTACCAGCTCCAGCTCGCAGATCGCTTGTCTCCTGCCTGTCACACGCAGCGATGCGTGTTGGCCAGCAGGAGACAAACAATCAAAAAAATGTCCAGGACATTCAGCGACGACCAGCGATACCCGCAGGGGGCTGATCGTCGCGTCGCTGCATGTCACACACAGCGATATCGCTGGGGAGATCGCTGCTGCGTCACCAAACTAGTGACTCAGCAGCGATCTCGCTATGTGAGACGGGGGCTTTAGTCTGAGTGATCAGTAGGGGGCGTACCACTTAAACTGCCTAGGGCAGCATGAATGCTAAATACGGTCACACCCATATACATACATACTCTACAGACTTTGCAAGTATTCTTAATTGGAAGGGTGGAGCAAACGCCTTCCAGACACCTCTGGTTACAGATTATCTTCCTGGATTATAAACTAGGAGTTAATCTATGTCCTGGCACAGTAAGCAAAGAAGAATGATCATAAGTGGCATTAATGGCCATACAAGGGGCAATGCCAAATGTTCATCTAATTAAAAAAATGAAAAACTGAGAACAAAGAAACGATCAATAGAATCCCAAAGTATAGAGTAGAAAAAAACTTTATTAAGTATCAAAACAGGGGAGTTGGAGGATGACATACAACCAATTAGCACATGTGGGACAAGAACGCATGTAGGAAGTCTAATAATAAAGTTTCAGTAGATATGTTAAATCCTACAACTGACAGGGCGGTATAACATCACAAAAATAAACATTTCTCAGTAGAAAGCGCAGCAGCGCTAAGTCAAGAAACAGTATTATTTCACCATCTCTCACGAATTCCGTTGGAATGAATGTCATTTGCTATGGATGTCATCACCAATGCCCAGATTCCATCGCTCTTTTTTGCCACTGGCCAGATGGATTTTCAAGGACATTTACTGAATTTAGTTTGTTGCATCTGTATATATTTATATATTTTTATATTCATGTATATATTGCTCATATATTTCACATGTTATTTGCTCCTGTATTGGGGCTATTGCATATTCTAAGCATGTTTTTTTGCTCAGATTGCAGGACGATATAATACTCACCTTTTGTGCATATGGTTCTGTTCTTCAATTAAGTATATTTACTATCTTGTTACTATGTATCTTTTCTGAGCATTTGCACATATGTTCCTTGCCAGCACTGCCCCTGTACATTGTGGTTTTACATACATACTCACCATCGGCACGCGCCTGCGCTGGGTCTCCTGACACACTCCACAGCTCTCGGCGTCCTTGTTGCCATTGTGACCAATCACATGACTGTGACGTCACTAGGCACGTGACGCCGACGCCGCCTTGTGTTTTCAGTTGCCCTGGTGACATGCGCGTCATCAGAGATGTCTGAGCATACCACATACTATTACTAGTCCGTTCTGGCATTTAGGTTAGATGCATTATAGCGACTTTTCATGCATCAGTCTGGGCATTCTAGATGACATGTTGTGATAACATAACGATTGGTTTTGACATTCTGATCACCGGTAGTAGGAATTTAATATTTGTTTACTCTGTACCATCAGCGAGGTTGGTGATCATGTGATTCACTCTAATGGTTTCTATTGGTGGGCTTAGACTTTTTATACCCCCTCACTTCCCTTTTCCCATCACCCCTTGAAAAAGGCACACAGGCCGAAACGCGCGTCGGGGTGGACGCAGGAAGCATTCTCCTGACCGCTGGCAGGTATAAGCACTGGCTATTACGTTTTCTATGTACATCTACTGTTTCTTGACTTAGCGCTGCTGCGCTTTCTACTGAGAAATGTTTATTTTTGTGATGTTATACCGCCCTGTCAGTTGTAGGATTTAACATATCTACTGAAACTTTATTATTAGACTTCCTACATGCGTTCTTGTCCCACATGTGCTAATTGGTTGTATGTCATCCTCCAACTCCCCTGTTTTGATACTTAATAAAGTTTTTTTTCTACTCTATACTTTGGGATTCTATTGATCGTTTCTTTGTTCTCAGTTTTTCATGTGTTCTAGCGATTTTTCCCATGGATTTCCATATTGCCCACATTTATTTGTACTTTTAGAATTTTCTCTTTCCACATTCAGTATATACTTTATATGGGCATGAGTTCTATGAAGTGTTTTCACTGTCTTATTGCTGTGTTTTGCACAGGTACAATTTTCTTCTTGAGCATGGATTTTCGGGCCAAAGACAAAGCTTGGCTCGGCCAAATTGAACAGGTGTTTGGAGCTGGTGTGATTGATTCTCAGCCACCAGTTGATCAGACGGTGGATAAACAAGCCACTGAGATAGAAAGGTGGCTACTAAGGAGAACAAGAACATGGTGGAACCGTGCCTTCTTGGAAAAATACATTTCATGTAAAATGATCCCAAGAGGCTAAGAATACGTGTAGCCCCATCCTTTCCTATGGACGATGATGATTTCATCAAACAATGGGAGGAGGCGTGCAGTGCATGTTCCTTGACATTCATGCGACTCTTGGTCGACTTCAATTCTAAAACTATTTCTAATCTGGATAAACTTATTGATGATGCCGAACGGGAATTTAAATCCAAATGCCCAGCTGACAAAATTGCCACTTTTGAACTACGCATTGAGAAGAATCTTGATCTCTGTGTGAAAAAAATTCAAGAGACACAAACTTCCAAACTCCATAGAGATATGAGAGATTATTCTACTAACAATGTTTATCTCTGGAAAAAATCTTCCATACAAGTTCCTAAGCTATCTGGGTCAACATCAGTTAGCTCTCTTTCAAACATGAGTGATTCCTCTGAATGGTCAACCTCCTCAGTAATGACACGGTCTGGGTTCAGACCTAAGAGAGCAAGAGATGATAATTTTCATCCATATAAACGTATGCAGACTAAATCTTCTGAACATAAAAAGAATGACAATAAGGTAATTAATTTAAGTACCCATATATTAACCAACCATGATCTGTCCCTATTGAGTAGGGGTCTTTCTTTTTCTCCTAAATCTAACTTTGATTTATTCACAGCTATCAAGGATCTGCATCTATTTGCTAGATCCTTGATTTTCAAAAAACATTTTTTTGATCCTAATTTAAATCATTTGTTCCCTACAGAGGGGAACAACTAGCCATACGGAACTTGGAGGAATTGTCAGCTGAGCATGAATTAGGCGAGGGAGGTAAGATCCCCGCGTCCATTAGAGTTAAATCTAGCAAGTTTCCCCCTCTGGCCACTTGCACGGCGGTTGATCTGTTTGTGCAGGTGGTGACAGGTGAATTTGCCAAAATTCCCAGGCACATTACACGCGACAATTTGACTCGCCAGGAACGGTTGAGATTGGACCACTTGAGGGCACTTCCAGATGTGGTTGTAAAACCGGCCGACAAAGGTGGTAACATTGTTATTTGGCCTAAATCTCTTTATGAAAGAGAGGCCTTTAAACAGCTTAACAACAAAACATGTTACAAACGTTTAACATTTAACCCTTTGTCGGCATATATGGCACAACTTAACAAAATCCTTGGTGATGCTACCATCAGTGGTACCATCACTAAGGAATTGGCCACGGCTCTTCAGCCACAAGAACCTACTATTTCTACTATGTATCTTCTGCCGAAGATACACAAGAACTGTGAAGTGCCCCCGGGTCGTCCGATCATTTCTGGTTCCGGCAATTATCTGGAAAAAGTGAATTGTTGGATCGAATCCAAATTACAACCCCTTGTTGAGAGTTTGCCTTCCTTCCTGGTGGATACCAGTGAATTCTTGCGGAGAATTGATGGCCTTCATGTAGATTCAGATATGTTGCTGGTAACAGGTGACGTCGAATCCCTGTATACCAGCATCAAACATGAAGATGGAATATCTGCTGCCAGACATTTTCTCCTGATGTCTAATTTACCAGAGGACATCATCCATCTTGTTCTGCTATTGTTGGAGTTCTCTCTAACCCACAACTTCTTCATCTTTAAAGGGTCCTTCTACCTGCAGCTCCAGGGCACAGCCATGGGGCATCTTTTGCCCCAGCCTACGCCAACTTGTTCCTGGGGCTGTGGGAGAGGGACCTTTCCCTGCCGGATCAGAGTTCGTCAATGGACCGCATCCCCTTCTGGTGCGGTACATTGACGATATTTTCCTGATCTGGCAGGGTAATTTAGACACATTGGTTGAATTTTTTGTGGCATTGAACCTTAATGCCAAGAACATTCACATCACCTTCAAACACCATTTTGATAGGATTGATTTTTTGGATGTTGTGGTTTGGAGAGACTCCAACAACTTGTTGCAGACTGGTGTCTTCAGGAAGGATACTTCAACCAACATGTTACTGCACGCCTCTTCCGCACACCCTAAACCGTTGGTCAATTCTATTCCGGTCGGGCAGTTTCTGCGCATTCGCAGAATTTGCTCGAGTGATTGCGAATTTGAAAAGCAGGCTCAAGATCTATCGAATAGATTCCTCGAGAGAGGATACAGTAGACGCTCTATCAAGAGAGCGTATCATCGGGCGAAATATTCAAGCCGACAATCACTACTATATAATAAGGCCAACAAAGTGCCGTCCCAGGAGGTCAGATTCATTACACGATACCATTCCAAGTTTTCACATATGAAAAATTGTCTCCAGAGGGCATGGCCCATTCTGCAGACGGATCCAGTCTTAAATCAGATTCTTCCTGAAAGACCCAGCATTACCATTAGGAGGTCCAAAAATCTCAGGACCATATTGTACGTAGTCACTACCAAAGTGACATCAAACCAAATATTTTTGGTGACATTGGTCCTAGGCGTGGTTGTTTTCCTTGTGGCCGATGCGTCGCCTGCCCTAACATTGACCGGAGTGCCACCTGCATCAACTCAGCAGGCACCAGGACCTACAACATTTTGAAGTATATTTCGTGTACCTCTCGATATGTAGTGTACTTTGCAGTGTGCCCTTGTTCACTTATTTACATCGGTATGACCTCCCGTCAATTGAAGGTGCGCGCCCGGGAACATGTTTTGGGCATTCAGGCGGCGGCCGGCCATGATGATATAACCACGCTTAGGACCATACCACGCCATTTTAAGATACACCACGGTTGCGATGGTTCTCTTTTGAGGATTAAAGGTATTGATTTAATCGATCCTGGCATCCGTGGTGGTGGTCTTAACAAAAGACTGGCTCAGTGTGAAACCAAGTGGATCTGGTCTCTCGATACGGTACACCCTAAAGGGTTAAATGAGGCCATCAGTTTTGCTCCATTTCTTTAAATCATTATCATCATTGTTTGATCCACTGTATTTGCGCATGTGTTTTTATATTGTTTAACTTTTCCTTTATATGTTTTTATTTAGTCTTTATCCACCAATATGATGCCCTTACCAATCTATATGCAACGCTATTATTTCACCATCTCTCACGAATTCCGTTGGAATGAATGTCATTTGCTATGGATGTCATCACCAATGCCCAGATTCCATCGCTCTTTTTTGCCACTGGCCAGATGGATTTTCAAGGACATTTACTGAATTTAGTTTGTTGCATCTGTATATATTTATATATTTTTATATTCATGTATATATTGCTCATATATTTCACATGTTATTTGCTCCTGTATTGGGGCTATTGCATATTCTAAGCATGTTTTTTTGCTCAGATTGCAGGACGATATAATACTCACCTTTTGTGCATATGGTTCTGTTCTTCAATTAAGTATATTTACTATCTTGTTACTATGTATCTTTTCTGAGCATTTGCACATATGTTCCTTGCCAGCACTGCCCCTGTACATTGTGGTTTTACATACATACTCACCATCGGCACGCGCCTGCGCTGGGTCTCCTGACACACTCCACGGGTCTCGGCGTCCTTGTTGCCATTGTGACCAATCACATGACTGTGACGTCACTAGGCACGTGACGCCGACGCCGCCTTGTGTTTTCAGTTGCCCTGGTGACATGCGCGTCATCAGAGATGTCTGAGCATACCACATACTATTACTAGTCCGTTCTGGCATTTAGGTTAGATGCATTATAGCGACTTTTCATGCATCAGTCTGGGCATTCTAGATGACATGTTGTGATAACATAACGATTGGTTTTGACATTCTGATCACCGGTAGTAGGAATTTAATATTTGTTTACTCTGTACCATCAGCGAGGTTGGTGATCATGTGATTCACTCTAATGGTTTCTATTGGTGGGCTTAGACTTTTTATACCCCCTCACTTCCCTTTTCCCATCACCCCTTGAAAAAGGCACACAGGCCGAAACGCGCGTCGGGGTGGACGCAGGAAGCATTCTCCTGACCGCTGGCAGGTATAAGCACTGGCTATTACGTTTTCTATGTACATCTACTGTTTCTTGACTTAGCGCTGCTGCGCTTTCTACTGAGAAATGTTTATTTTTGTGATGTTATACCGCCCTGTCAGTTGTAGGATTTAACATATCTACTGAAACTTTATTATTAGACTTCCTACATGCGTTCTTGTCCCACATGTGCTAATTGGTTGTATGTCATCCTCCAACTCCCCTGTTTTGATACTTAATAAAGTTTTTTTCTACTCTATACTTTGGGATTCTATTGATCGTTTCTTTGTTCTCAGTTTTTCATGTGTTCTAGCGATTTTTCCCATGGATTTCCATATTGCCCACATTTATTTGTACTTTTAGAATTTTCTCTTTCCACATTCAGTATATACTTTATATGGGCATGAGTTCTATGAAGTGTTTTCACTATCTAATAAAAAAAAATGTATATTGGTTTTCCATTTAGTAAAAAAATCATTTTTTTTTTTCCTTTTTTAACCAGGTTTCAAATATTCATGGTCATTTTAGGAAATCAAGTGTTTTGCTTCCCCCTAATTACAGCCTTCATTTTTTCATTTCTTGCAAAGACACATAACCTTCTCCTTTTGTTACTTTGCTCTTTTGAAATGCAGAAGAGTCTCGAGAATTGAAGGAAATAGGAAAGATGGCGGAGCACATCCCTCTCATTTTATTTCATCATATCTCCATGCTAAATACTTCATACATATGTAGGACGCATTGCCTCAGAAGACAGACAGGCTTCTATTGCTGGTTTAAAGTTAATTGCCATTTTGCAAAGAGGAATATTTGGATATTGGTTCAAATATAAATGCCATAGAAATTTTGATGAATTTTATTTAAATTAATTAACTATATATATATATACAGTATATATATTATACATATCTTCTAATAGTTATTATTATTATTGTTGTTTTTAGTATTATTATTTATTGCACTAGAAATGGGAAGGGTTGAATTTTTTTTTTCACATTTATATTTATCCACTGTGTGGTAACATCACCTTGTGTAACATCCCTGTTCTGTGATATCACTGTCTGCATTATCACTGTAATAATCTTTATTTAATAATCTTTATTTTTTATATAGCGCTAACATATTCTGCAGCGCTTTACAGTTTGCACACATTATCGTCGCTGTCCCCGATGGGGCTCACAATCTAGATTCCCTATCAGTATGTTTTTTTGTAGTGTGGTGAGGAAACCCACGCAAACACGGGGAGAACATACAAACTCCTTGCAGATGTTGTCCTAGGTGGGATTTGAACCCAGGACTCCAGCGCTGCAGGGCTAACCACTGAGCCACCGTGCTGCACGTGTGCTCCATATGGTGCAATCACTAAGCGTTTTAGATTACTGCTTTAGTTATCCCTGTTCTGTGACATCATTGTATTATCCCTGTACTATGACATCACTGTGTGTATTATCCCTGTACTGTGACATCACTGTGTGTGTATTATCCCTGTGCTGTGACATCACTGTTTATATTATCCCTGTCCTGTGACATCACTGTGTGTATTATCCCTGTACTGTGACATCACTGTGTGTGTATTATCCCTGTGCTGTGACATCACTGTTTATATTATCCCTGTACTATGACATCACTGTGTGTATTATCCCTGTACTGTGACATCACTGTGTGTGTATTATCCCTGTGCTGTGACATCACTGTTTATATTATCCCTGTCCTGTGACATCACTGTGTATTATCCCTGTACTGTGACATCACTGTGTGTATTATCCTTGTACTGTGACATCACTGTGTGTATTATCCCTGTACTGTGATATTACTGTGTGTATTATCGCTGTGCTGTGACATCGCTGTGTGTATTATCCCTGTACTGTGACATTACTGTGTGTATTATCCCTGTGCTGTGACATCGCTGTGTGTATTATCCCTGTACTGTGACATCGCTGTGTGTATTATCCCTGTACTGTGACATCGCTGTGTATATTATCCCTGTACTGTGACATCACTGTGTGCATTATCCCTGTGCTGTGACATCACTGTGTGTATTATCCTTGTACTGTGACATCACTGTGTGTATTATCCCAGTACTGTGACATCACTGTGTGTATTATCCTTGTACTGTGACATCACTGTGTATATTATCCTTGTACTGTGACATCACTGTGTGCATTATCCCTGTACTGTGACATCACTGTGTGCATTATCCCTGTGCTGTGACATCTGTGTGTATTATCCCTGTGCTGTGACATCACTGTGTGCATTATCCCTGTACTGTGACATCACTGTGTGCATTATCCCTGTACTGTGACATCACTGTGTGCATTATCCCTGTGCTGTGACATCTGTGTGTATTATCCTGTGCTGTGACATCGCTGTGTGTATTATCCCTGTACTGTGACATCACTAACCACTTCTCTAGGCCTCTCACAGCTTTCAACCTCTGAGACACACAAGGATGGCAACACCCTTGACCTGGTCTTTGTCCGCCTCTGTTCAATCTCCCACCTAAATAACTCTCCGCTTCCACTCTCTGACCACAACATTCTCTCCTTCACGCTCACAAATCCTCGACCACCCCAGCGCACTCCTACCTACCACACATTCAGAAATCTACAAGCCATTAACCCTCAGACACTTTCAGACTCCCTACACTCTTCGCTGTCCCCAATCTCCTCTTTTTCTTGTCCTGATCTGGCTGTTCAGCACTACAATGACACTCTTAGAAGCACCCTTGACCAAGTAGCACCGCTCACCTCAGAACTTCCAAACACACAGTAAAACAGCCCTGGCTCACATTGCAAACTCGACTTCTTCAGCGATGCTCTAGGAGTGCTGAACGCCTCTGGAAAAAACCCGCACACCAGAAGACTTCATCCCTTTAAATTCATGTTAAAAAAATTATAATGCTGCCCTTCACCTTGCCAACAGACCTACTTCACCACCCTGATCTCCTCACTAGCCAACACCCCAAGAAACTTTTTGATACATTTCACTCCCTCCTGAGGCCAAAAGCACAAGCCCCTATCACAGACATTTGTGCTGACGACCTGGCCTCCCACTTTATAGAAAAAATAGATACTATCCGTCAGGAAATCTGCTCTCAACCACCAAGTGCTGTGACTCCCATCCCACCCTGCATTTCCCCTGGCTCACTTTCCACATTTGATCCCATCACAGAAGAAGAAGTCTCCAGACTCCTCTCTTCCTCTCGTCCGACTACATGCACTACCGACCCCATTCCCTCACATCTCCTCCAGTCTCTCTCTCCAGTTGTCACAACTCACCTAACTACACTCTTTAATCTCTCACTCTCCTCTGGCATTTTCCAATCTTCCTTCATTACTCCACTACTAAAGAAACCCACTCTCGGCCCTTCCTGCACAAACAACTACAGACCGGTCTCCAATCTGCCCTTCATCTCTAAACTTTTGGAGCGCCTAGTCTACTCCCACCTTACCCGTTACCTCTCCACTCACTCCCTCCTAGACCCTTCACAGTCCGGCTTCCGCCCCCTACATTCGACTGAAACTGCACTCATCAAAGTGACCAATGACCTTCTGACAGCAAAACGTAAGGGCGACCACTCTCTGCTCATTCTACTCGACCTTTCTGCAGCTTTCGACACAGTTGACCACTGTCTCCTACTGTCTAGGCTCCAGTCACTAGGTATTAAGGACACTGTTCTCTCCTGGTTCTCCTCCTATCTTTCTGACCGCTCCTTCAGTGTTTCGTTCTCTGGCTCCACTTCATCTTCTCTTCCTCTCGCTGTCGGTGTACCCCAGGGCTCAGTCCTTGGCCCCCTTCTCTTCTCTCTCTACACGGCCCCAATTGGACAGACCATCAGCAGATTTGGCTTTCAGTACCATCTTTATGCTGATGACACACAACTATACACGTCATCCCCCAACCTTACCCTCGCTGTTCTACAGAACGCCACCGACTGTCTGGTCCGCAGTCTCCAACATCATGTCCGCTCTCTATCTGAAACTTAACCTCTCCAAAACTGAACTCCTTCTGCTCCCGCCATCTACTAACCTCCCTAAACCTGACATTTCCCTCTCTGTGGGCGGCACCATAATAACACCCCGGCAGCAGGCTCGCTGTCTGGGTGTTATGTTTGACACCAATCTCTCCTTCACCTCCCATATACAATCTCTTGCCCATTCTTGCCTCCTACACCTAAAGAACATCTCTAGAATCCGCCCTTTTCTCACCATGGAAACAAAAAAAACCCTCACTGTAGCATTGATCCACTCCCGCCTGGACTACTGCAACGCTCTATTACTTGGCCTCCCCATTACTCGACTATCCCCTCTCAGTCCATCCTTAATGCAGCAGCCAGGGTCATCCATCTGGCTAATCGGTACTCGGACGCGTCCGCTCTTCGCCAGTCCTTACACTGGTTGCCCATTCATTATAGGATCCAATTCAAAGTACTTGTTCTCACCCACAAAGCTCTCCCAGTGCAGCACCCCCCTACATCTCCTCCCTCATTTCTACCTATCGGCCTAACCGACTGCTGCGCTCTGCAAACGACTTTCAACTAACCTCTGCACTAATACGTACCTCCACTCCCGACTCCAATACTTCTCCCGCGCTGTGCCAATATCTGGAATGCTCTACCCCAAGAAATTAGGACTATCCACAATTTGCATGGTTTCAGGCGCTCCCTCAAAATACATTTGTTTCAGAGCGGCCTATCACATTCACTAATTAAAGTCACTCTATGTTTAAGTGTGTATGTGTAGCCCATTCACTATCTCCATCCATCCCTCACTCCCTCAAAAATGGCTGGACCATCATTGTAAATGCACCATTGTATATACACACCTGTACTTTGTATCTCCCCCACCTCATTGTAGATTGTAAACTCTCACGAGCAGGGTCGTCTTATTTTGCTTTAATTATTGTATTGTTAACGTTGTTACTTATGACTTGTGTTTTGAAACTGTTAAACTGTAAAGCGCTGCGGAATATGTTGGCGCTATATAAATAAAGATTACTATTATTATTATTATTCTTATCACTGTGTGTATTATCCTTGTACTGTGACATCACTGTGTGTATTATCCCTGTACTGTGACATTACTGTGTTTATTATCCCTGTACTGTGACATCACTGTGTTTACTATCCATGTGCTGTGACATCGCTGTGTGTATTATCCCTGTTCTGTGATATCACTGTGTGCATTATCCTTGTACTGTGACCTCACTGTGTGCATTATCCCTGTACTGTGACATCACTGTGTATATTATCCCTGTGCTGTGACATCACTGTTTATTATCCCTGTGATGTGATATCACTGTGTGTATTATCCCTGTTCTGTGACATCACTGTGTGCATTATCCCTGTACTGTGACATCACTGTGTGCATTATCCCTGTACTGTGACCTCACTGTGTGTATTATCCCTGTACTGTGACATCACTGTGTGTATTATGCCTGTACTGTGACATCACTGTGTGCATTATCCCTGTTCTGTGACATCACTGGGTGTATTATCTCTGTACTGTGACCTCACTGTGTGTATTATCTCTGTACTGTGACATCACTGTGTGTATTAATGCATGTATTGTGACATCACTGTGTATATTATCCCTGTCCTGTGACATCACTGTGTGCATTATCCCTGTTCTGTGACATAACTGGGTGTATTATCTCTGTACTGTGACATCACTGTGTGTATTATGCATGTACTGTGACATCACTGTGTGTATTATCCTTGTCCTGTGACATACTGTGTGTATTATCCCTGTTCTGTGACATCACTGTGTTAGTTATCCCTGTACTGTGGCATCACTGTGTTTCAGAGGCGTAGCTAGGGGTTCAGCTCAGGGGGGGGGCGAAACATCTTAGTGGGCCCGTAACAGTAGGACATATCATGGAACAACCTGCGCAACCGCACTTGGGCACAAGAGGTAAGAGGGCCCATATCTACCTCCAAAGAAGGTGCAATTTTGCATTTTTAGGAGCTGTTGGGCTGAAAAGCACCCATGTATTCTTCTTGCACGGGGCCCTTTCTGTCTGTGACTTCTTGTGGCCCCTAACCAGGTAATCATAATTATAGCTATGGTGGTATAGGGGAACCTCAGGAGATGACCGCACTGTTATTGAAAATAAATCTCCATACATACACCAGCACTGATATTACCGCCTTACGGTGACATATAGTGGTAGAACATATGGGACTTACAGAGGACGTCCTTTCAGGTGGAGTTATTCACTTTTCCCGTCTTTTCCATCTGGCCCAGACGACATGACAACTTCTCCAGCCAGGACTCATCTGCAGAGATTACAACAAAGACACATCTGACTTCTCACATTTCCAGCACCGTTCACATGTAGAATCATAATCCTCATGTCCAACCCCCTGCTCAATGCAGGATTCACTAAACCATCCCAGACAGATGTCTGTCCAGCCTCTGTGTGAAGACTTCCATTGAAGGAGAACTCACTTTCGTGGCAGCCTGTTCCACTCATTGATCACCCTCACTGTCAAAAAGTTTTTTTTCTATTATCTAATCTGTATCTTCTCCCTTTCAATTTCATCCCATTGCTTCTTGTGTTTCCACAATGTATTCCCAACCAGCACCAACTCCTCACCCTGCTGATACCCCAATTCTGAGCCGCTGCTGCCGTATGTGTCCTATTACTGCACCTGCTGTGTGGTACAAAAACAGAGCTCCTCCTAGTGCCCCACATAATAATGCCCCCACTGTGCAACTTACACCGTAATAATGCCTCCTTTGTGCTCTCTAGATGGTAAAATTGACACCTAGAAAATATAATTTCCTGTGCATGTGCCCTCCACATTTTGTCCCTAGAAAGTAATAATACTCCATGTGCAACTTTGGCAGTCCCAATACTGACAGACCCTATAACAATAATGTTTAAGTGCCCACTTAACATTTAATCATGTCCCTTACATTCCCCATGTACAACTCGCCTATATACAGTATGGTGGGCCCACAGCTCCCCTCTCACCATATGATGATCCCACAGCTCCAGCTCCCTCATACACAGTATGATGATCTCACAGCTCCCCTATACACTGTATGATGATCCCACAGTGCCCTCATACACTGTATGATGATCCCACAGTTCCCCTATACACCATATGATGATCCCACAGCTACCCTATACACAGTATGATGATCCCACAGCTCCCCTATACACAGTATGATGATCGCACAGCTCCCCTATACACAGTATGATGATCCCACAGCTCCCCTATACACACTATGGTGCGCCCACAGCCCCCCATATACACTATAAATGCTCCCAGGCTCCCCTATACACCGTATGATGATCCCACACTTCCCAACACTGTGTGATGATCCCACAGGCTCCCCTATACACAGTATGATGATCCCACAAGCTCCTCTATACACCGTATGATGATCCCACAGCTCCCCTATACACTGTATGATTATCCCCACAGCTCCCCTATACACAGTTTGATGATCCCACAGCTCCCTATACACAGTATGATGATTCCCACAGCTCCCCTATACACAGTATGATGATTCCACAGTGCTCTATACACACTATGATGCTCCCAGAAGTTTCTCGCATCACACGGCAAGTGTGACACTGGCCTTATACTTATCCTGGGTTTTACTAATACTTAGATATTAACCCCAACCTCCACATTAACCCCCAGGCCCTGTCTCCTCTCTCCCATAATACCCCCCATCCTCTTACATTAAGCCCCCCTGGTGCCCTAGCCCCCACAATACCCCCATCTCTCACATTAACCCTCCAGTGCTCTAGCCCCACAAATACCCCCATCCTCTCACATTAAGCCCCCCCATCCCTAGCCCCACCAATACCCCATCCTCCACATTAACCCCCCAGTGCTCTACCCCCCCATCCCCCATCCTCTCACATTCACCCCAGTACCCTGTCTCCTCTCCCCTTAATACCCTCATCCTCTTACATTCATCCCCAGTGTCCTGTCTCCTCTCCCCCATAATACCCCATCCTTCACATTAACCCCCCCAGTGCCCTAGCTCCCATAATACCCTACCTCCTAATTAACCCCCCAGTCAGGCTGCCACTAGGAATTTCGGGGCCCCATACTGGCAAAATTTATGGGGCCCCCCTTGAGACTCCGCCAGGCCCACCCACCCAGCTCCGCCTCACCTAGCTCCTCTCCACCATGTGAACCTCCCAAAATCCCCTCCCCGCTCTTTCTTGGAAAAACCCACTTCTTGACTCAATGGTGACAAGAACGAGTGGTGTGCTGCTGCTTAACTTCGCTATGCAGTGCAGTCATTTTGACAGGGCAAAAATAAATATTGTGCGGACCATTTTTTTGCCTGTCAAAATGATGAGTCCCTTAGATTGATTTCTGCCTAATAGTCATATGACAGGGAGAGGTTAAATCATATTTAAGTAATTAATCTTTTTGGAAATAAAGAATTGCCTTTATCGATATCCCGTAACAAGTGCTCTCCTTACATTTCACAGTATTTCTACTATACCAAGAGCAATAATACGACATACCAAGGAACAAATACACCACACCATGATCAGACCACAAATACCACCACAGTGACCAAATAATACCACATACAAGGATACATACCACCAATTCATGAAGAGATCATATATTACCACCACATAGTACCCACATTAAAGGGAGGAAGATATCATCATACATGACCAGATCCATATTCCCACCACATAGTGGTCGAAAAAATACTACATCAAGGGACAAATACCCCACACCATGACTACACCACATAGATAAATACCTAACACCATGAGCAGATCTAATCTATGAGAACATTGTTGAAGCTCTCATATACTTGCATTGAGAGCTAATGACTAGAGATGAGCAATTTGTTCAGGTCCCCACTTATTCGTCAAGCTATAGTACTTACCGAATAAGGTACAGCGGGAACCCGGATACATGGAGCGTGGTGGCGATCCACCCGCAGCTGCATGTGTCACATGTACAGCTGGAGAGCTCAACACACAGGCATGGAAAAAATAAAAACAAGCATAGAGACATCGGCTCTAAACAAAAATGTGTGCACCTTGATGGATCCACAGCAGGCTGGCAGCGCTTTTGCTTCACGGATACCAGGTGCAGCTCCCCAGACATGCAGACTAGAGGAACCATTGGAGAATATCGGTCTGCATTGACCACATTGCATGGACGGCCACGGTCTCCTGACCTGAACTCAGCAGCCTCACAGCATGTTGAGGATCCTGGTCAGGAGATTGGCGCCCAGTCCATGCACTGCTGTGCGAGCGCAGACGGTTTCCCCCTATTCAAAAATTACACTGCCATAATAATAAAGATTTTTCCAATCATATATACTCACTTCCATCAATAATTCCTCACCCACCTTCCAAACCCAAACAAAACTTAGAAGCTACTGGTTACCTGAGCACTGTGCCTGATGTTATAATAAAATAATCTTTATTTTATATAGCGCCATCATATTCCGCAGCGCTTTCAGTTTAACAGTTTCAAAACACAAGTCATAGGTACCACGTTAACAAATACAGTAATTAAAGCAAAATAAGCCGACCCTGCTCGTGAGAGCTTACAATCTACCAATGGGTGGGGGAGATACAAAGTACAGGTGTGTATATACAATGGTGCATTTACAATGATGGTCCAGCCATCTTGAGGGAGTGAGGATGGATGGAGATAGTGAATGGCTACACGTACACTTACACATAGAATGACTTTGATTAGTGAATGTGATAGGCCGCTCTGAGCAAATGTGTTTTGAGGGAGCGCCTGAAACCTGCACATTGTGGATAGCCTAATTTCTTGGGGTAGAGCATTCCAGAGGATTGGCGCAGCGCGGGAGAAGTCTTGGAGTCGGGAGGTACGGATTAGTGCAGAGGTTAGTCGAAAGTCGTTTGCAGAGGCAGCGCGGTTAGGCCGATAGATAGAAAAGAGGGAGGAGATGTATGGGGGTGCTGCACTGTGGGATTTGTGGGTGAAGAAAAAGTTTTGAATTGGATCCTTAAGAAGGGCAGCCAGTGAAGGGGCGAAGAGCGGAGGTCCGAGTCCGTTACCGAGGTGCCCTGGCTGTGCATTAAGGAGGACTGGAGAGGGATAGTCGGTAATGGGGGCCAAGTAATAGGCTTGCAGTAGCAGGCGGGAGTGGTCAATGTACAGTGAGGGTTTTTTTGTTTCCATGGTGGAAAAGGGCGGGTTCTTGGGAAATGTTCTTTAGGGTAGGCGCAAGAGCGGCAAGAGATTGTTATGGGGAGGTGAAGGAGAGATTGGTTTATACAATCCTCCTTACCCCTCCCCCCCTTTTGCCCTCAAAGCAATTTTAATACAATCACATACTGAAATGGGGAAAAAAAACCGAATCAGGACTTGTTAAACTACACAGCCGGTGTTGCCCCGCGCCCCCCAACCCAGTCAAGAAGAATTTTAAGGGCCCGCCTCACCTGCCCAACAAAAAAAGGAAAGTTTATTACGCATATTAATCACTGTAACACTACAAAAAATTCTTTATTGGTATTATTAAACATAAAATTATAGAAACATAAATACCTCAAAAGTAATTTAAAGTGATTATGTGAAAGAACAAAAATAATAAAATGGAGTCAAGAGTAAAGGGGTGATCACCCCATTTTATTTATTACTCCCTTTATTTAGCAGTAAACTTTCCAAAAATTCCCACGGTCAGTAAACGCTACGGTAAGTAGACCCCTTAAGGGCTTATCTAATGTGTGGGGCCTTTGAACCCCCAATGTTTGACAGAAATTTATAATGCGAGCCCAAAAAATAAAAAATTTTTTTTTTTTCAAAAAAGATCTTTTCCACCCCAATTTTTATTTTCTCAGGGAACAGGAGAAATTGGACCAAACAGTTTTATGCAATTTCTCCTGAGTACGCCGATAACCCAAAATTGGGGGAAAACTACTGTTTGGGGATGGCAAGCTCGGAAGGAAAGGAGCGCCGTTTGATTTTTTGAATTCAGAATTGGCTGGAATTGGATCAAATGCCGCACGTTTGGAGAGCCCTGATGTGCCTAAACATGAAAAACCCCCCAATTCTAACCTAACATACCCCAACCCAACCCAATTTAGTCCCAACCCTAACTTTGTCCCAACCCTAACTTAAGCCCCAACCCTAACCCAACCCGACCTAACCAAGCCCCAAACCCTAACCATAGCCCCAAACCCTCTTTCCTCCCTAACTTTAGTCCCAACCCAAACTAAGCCCCAACCTAACCCCAGACCCTAACCATAGCCCCCCAAAACCCCAACTTTAGCCCCAACCCTAACAATAACTTACCCCAACCCTCCTAAGCCCCAACCCTAACTTACCCCAACCCTAAAAAACTATAGCCACAATCCTAACTATAGGCCCCAACCCTAGCCCAATGGTAAAAAGGAAATAAAACATTTTTTAATTTTAATTATTTTTCCCTCACAAGCGGGTAATAAAGGGGGGTTTGTTTACTTTTAAGAGGGTTTTTGTTTGGCGCTGTTCTGCTAAAAGCCCTTTAAACCCCCTTATGTCCACTGACGTGCAGAGTCCTCATGGCAAGGTGCTTTCCGGCACCAGGACGGACTCTGAGTCATGGCTTTGATCTACCAGCGGAAAAGCAGTGGTAGAATGCCGACAGCGTCCAGACAGCTGCCAGGCACGGCAAGCGGTGCGGGGCCTTTGCCGTCGGTCCCCCCCCCTACAGCGCTGTGCTTGGTCAGGTCAATCCGATACCAAACACAGCAGCGACGGCAGGAAAGCTAAATTCAGCTTCTCCAGCGCGATCAGGGGGCCGGGGGCAGTGGCCAGGCTTCCTGCACTGAAGCCAGGGCGGAGCCCCCACCGCCCGGCTGTTACCCCCCTGATGCGCGTCGTGCGATCGCAAGTCAGGGGGGGAGGCAGGGGCGGGAGCCCCTCGCCTCGATCGGCACCCTGCAATTTTTGCGGGGCCGTCTTCCGATTGACCCGGGGGTTGTCTACAACCCCCGGGTCATTTAGTTACGGGAAGCGCGTGTCATTGTCACAGCAGCTTCCCCAAAGTTGCAATGCATTGCAATGCCGAGCATTGCAATTATTGTAACTGCAATAAAAAGTAAAAAAAAGGAAAGTCCCTAAAGGGCAAGTTTAAAAAAAATCTTTTTTAAAAAAAAATTGTAAAAAAATATTAAAAAATAATTTTAAAAAAAACCCCTAAAAAATACCATTTTTATGTAATAAAAAAAATAAAAAACAAAAAACATACACATGTTAGGTATCGCCCGTCGTTAAAATCCCATCTATAAAAGCGTAACCCAGTTAACCCTTCAGTGAAAGCCGTAAAAAAAAAACACAAAAAAGTAGTAAATTATACTTTTTCCAACGGTATCATTATACCGCTTGGAAAAAGTGCATAACACGCGATCAAAAGTCAGATTAAATAACATGGTCCCGCTGAAAACGTCATCTGTCCCCAAAAAACAAGCCGCTATAAGCATCATCAGCGAAAAAATAAAAAAGTTATAGCTCGCGGAAATAACATGATGCAAAAAAATAATTATTTTTTCTATAAAATTTTTATTGTGTAAAAAAAACGCCAAAACATAAAAAAAAAATAATAAATGGGAATCGCAGTAACCGTAGTGACCCAAGAATAAGCTGCTTTATCAATTTTACCACACACGGGAACGGAGGGAAAAAAAAAAAAAACAATTCCGAATTGCTGGTTTTTGTTCATTCTGATTCACAAAATCGGAATAGAAACGATCAAAAAAGTTAAGTGCCTGAATATGGTACCAATAAAAAACGTCAGCTCGTCCCGCAAAAAATAAGCCCACAGATAACTCTGTCGGCCGAAATAGGAAAAATTAATAGCTCTCAAAATACGGCGATGCAAAAATTTCTTACAAAAAATTATTCCAAGAAAAAGCATCTTTTAGTGGTGACAGAAGCTAAACATGAAAAAAGGATGTAAAATCTGGTATCGCTGTATCGCACCGATCCGAGAATAAAGTCGCCTAATCACTAATATCGCACGAGGAACGGCGAAAAAAGAAAACCAATTTCACCTTTTGTGGATTTTGTTCATTGTGCCCCAAAGATCGCAGTAAGGCGATCACAGTGGTTCCCCCCCACATATGGGGTATCAGCGTACTCCAGGACAAAATGCACAATAGCTTTTGGGGTCCTATTTCTCCTGTTCCCTTAGAAAAATAAAATTTGGGGCAAAAGGTAATTTTTGGGAAAAAAATATGATTTTTTATTTTCACGGCTCTACATTATAAAACTTCTGTGAAGCCCTTGGGGGTTCAAAGTGCTGACCACAAATCTAGATAAGTTCCTTGGGGGGTTAGTTTGCAAAATGGGGTCATTTGTGGGGGTTTCTACTGTTTTAGGCACATCAGGGGCTCTCCAAGCGCGACATGACACCCGCAGCCCATTCCATCAAAGTCTGCAATTAAAAAACGGTGCCCGTCCCTTCCAGCTCTGCCAGCGTCAAAATAGTGGTTCCCCCCACATATGGGATAAGCGTACTCAGGACAATTGCACAAATAGCTTTTGGGGTCCTATTTCTCCTGTTACCCTTATAAAAATAAAAAATTTGGGGGCAAAAAGATTATTTTTGTGGAAAAAAATATGATATTTTTATTTTCACGGCTTTACGTTATAAACTTCTTGTGAAGCACTTGGGGGTTCAAAGTGCTCACCACCATCTAGATAGTTCCTTGGGGGGTTAGTTTCCAAAATGGAGTTCACTTGTGGGGGGTTTCTATGTTAGGCACATCAGGGGCCTCCAAACGTGACATGACACCCGCAGACCATTCCATCAAAATCTGCATTTGAAAAAGGCGCTCCTTCCCTTTCCAGCTCTGCCATGTGTCAAAATAGTGGTTTACCCCCACATATGGGGTATCAGCATATCAGGACAAATTGCACAATAACTTTTGGGGTCCTGTTACCCTTTGGAAAAAATAACAATTTGGGGGTGAAAGATCATTTTTTGGGAAAAGATAGATTTTTTATTTTACTGCTCTACGTTTAACCTTCTGTGAAGCCCTTGGGGTTCAAAGCTTTCACCACACATCTAGATAAGTTCCTTGGGGGGGTTAGTTTCCAAAATGAAAATGGGTCACTTGTGGGGGGTTTCCACTGTTAGGCACACAGGGACTCTCCAAATGCGACATGGCGTCCAATCTCAATTCCAGCCAAAAAGTCAAATGGCGCTGTTCCCTTCAAGCTTCTGCCATGCGCCCAAATAGTGGTTTACCCCCACATATGGGGTTATCAGCGTCTCAGGAAATTTGCACAATAACTTTGGGGTCCTTTTACCCTTTGGGGAAATAAAAATTGGGGGTGGAAAGATCATTTTTTGTGGAAAGAATGATTTTTTTAATTTTTTCAGCTCTACGTTATAACCTTCTGTGAAGCCCTTGGGGGTTCAAAACTCTCACCACACATTTGATAAGTTCCTTGGGGGGTCTAGTTTCCCAAAAATGGGTTACTTGTGGGGGGATCCACTGTTTAGGCACACAGGGATCCTCAAAACGACATGGCGTCCAATCTCAATTCCCCAAAAAAAGTCAAATGGCGCTGCTTCCCTTCGAGCTCTGCCATGCACCCAAATAGTGGTTTACCCTCACATATGGGGTATCCGCTACTCAGGACTAATTGCACAATAACTTTTGGGGTCCTTTTATCCCTTTGGAAAAAAAATTGGGTTGAAAAGATCATTTTTGTGGAAAAAAACATGATTTTTTAATTTACGGCTCTACGTTATAACCTTCTGTGAAGCCCTTGGGGGTTCAAAGCTCTCACTACAATTTAGATAAGTACTTGGGGGGTCTAGTTTCCAAAATGGGGGGGGTCACTTGTGGGGGGCTTCCACGTTTATGGCACACAGGGACTTCCAAATGCGACATGGCGTTCCAATCTCAATTCCAGCCAAAAAAGTCAAATGGCGCTGCTCCCTTCGAGCCTGCCAGCGCCCAAATAGTGGTTTACCCCCCACAGGGTATCGTGTACTCAGGAGAAATTGTACAACAAATATTGTGGTTCATTTTCTACTGATACCCTTGACAAAATTTAAAAAATTGTGTCGAAAGAAAAATTTTGGGAAAAAAAGTTAAATGTTAATTTTTTCCTTCCACATTGCTATCATGCTTGGACTACCTAAGGGGTAATAAACTTCTTGAATGTGGCTTTGACACGTTGAGGGTGCAGTTTTTAGATGGTGTCACTTTTGGGTATTTTCTGTCATATTGACCCCTCAAATTCACTTCAAATGTGAGGTGGCCCCTAAAAAAAAAATGATTTTGTAAATTTTGTTGGAAAAATGAGAAATTGTGGTCAAACTTTTCCACTTATAACTTCCTAACAAAAAAAAATTTGTTCCAAAAATGTGTGATGTAAAGTAGACATGTGGGAAATGTTATTTATAACTAATTTTTGTGACATATCTCTCTGATTTAATGGCAAAAATTAAAAAGTTGAAAATTTCAAATTTTTGCCATATTTCCATTTTTTTCTTAAAAAAAAGCAAGTTATATTGAAGAAATTTTACCACTATCATGAAGTACAATATGTCTCGAGAAAACAATCTCGAATCGCCAAGATCCGTTGAAGCGTTCCAGAGTTTAACCCATAAAGACAGGGTCAGAAATGTAAAAATTGGCCTGGTCTTTAACCTACAAAAATGGCTTGGTCGTTAAGGGGTTAATTGCAAAAAAAAAATTTTTTACATCACCACATTTTGAGAGCAATAAATTTTTTCTATGTTTTTTGGCCCCAGAGTCAGGTCAGGTCTTGTTTTTGCGGGAAGAGTTGACATTTTTATTGGTACTATTTTGGTGAACTGCATTTTTTGATCGCTTTTTTATTCCAATTTTTGGAAGGCAGAATGAACAAAAACAAGCAATTAATGAATTTCTTTTTTGGGGGGGCAGTTTATTCTTCGGGTCAGTACGATGACAGAGATACCTCGTTTATTTTTTTATGTTTTGGTGCTTTTATACAATAAAAACTATTTTAATAAAAAAAAAATTATTTTGCATCGCTTTAATTCTGAGCCTATAATTTTTTTCTGGTGATGACGCTTGTTTTCAGCGGTACCACGTTTATTTATATCCATATTTGGGTCGCGTTTAATCCACTTTTTTTTGCCGGTATGATGATAAAGCATTGTTTTTTTTGCCTTTTTTTTAATGGTGTTCACTAAAAGGGTTAACTAGTGGGACAATTTTATAGGCAATCGTTGCGGTGGGTGAAACTAAATATGTGCACTTTTAGTGCTTAGATTTTTTTATTCAAAGATTGATTTGTGATGGAATATGACTTCTTATATATATATTTTTTACAATTATTTTTTTTTTAAAATTCTATCTTTTTACACTGTGGGCCCTGTTGGAATGCGGCCCCACCTGCCTGCCCTGGGCCCTGTTGGTGGAATGCTGCGGCTGCGCTGGGCCCCCCCCACCTGCCCTGGGCAGGGGAAAGTTGGAATGCTGCAGGCGCCCTCCCTGCCTGCCCTGGGCCCTGTGGTGGGGAATGCTGCGGGCGCCCTCCCCTGCCTGCCCTGGCCCCCGTTGGTGGAATGCTGCATCTGCGCTGGACCCCCCCTGCCTGCCCTGGGCCGGGGCTCTGTTGGAATGCTGCGGGCCGCCCCCTTGGGCCCTTTTTGTGGAATGCTGCGGCTGCGCTGGCCCCATCTGCCTGCCCTGGGCCGGGGCCCTGTTTGAATGCTGCGGGCGGCCCCCTGGGCACAATTGGTGGAATGCTGCGGCTGCGCTGGGCCCCCCTGCCTGCCCTGGTGCCCTGTTGGAATGTTGCGGGCGGCCCCCCTGGGCCTGTTGTGGAATGCTTGCGACTGCGCTGGGCCCCCCTGCCTGCCCTGCTGCCCTGTTGGAATGCTGCGGGCGGCCCCCCTGGCCCTGTTGGTTGAATGCCGCGGCTGCGCTGGGCCCCCTGCCTGCCCTGGGGCCCTGTTGGAATGCTGCATTGGGCCCCCCCCTGCCTGCCCTGGCCGGGGCCCTGTTGGAAGCTACGTGGGCCCCCTGCCTGCCCTGGGACCTTGTTGGAATGCTGCACTGGGCCCCCCCCGCCTGCCCTGGGCCCTGTTGGAATGCTGCGCTGGGCCCCCCCCTGATTGGAATGCTGCGCTGGGCCGCACTGCCTGCCCTGGGCCGGGGACTGTTGGAATGCGCGCTGGGCCCCCTCCTGCCTGCCCTGGGCCCTGTTGGAATGCTGTGCTGGGCCCCCCCCTGCCTGCCCTGGGCCGGGGCCCTGTGGAATGCTGCGCTGGGCCCCCCCGCCTGCCCTGGGCGGGCCCTGTTGGAATGCTGCGCTGGCTCCCCCTGCCTGCCCTGGGCCAGGGCCCGTTGGAATGCTGCGCTGGGCCCCCCCTGCCTGCCCTGGGCCCTTTGGAATGCTGTGCTGGGGCCCCCCTGCCTGCCCTGGGCCCTGTTGGAAATGCTGCCTGGGCCCCCCCTGCCTGCCCTGGCCGGAGCCCTGTTGGAATGCTGCGGGGTCCCCCTGCCTGCCCTGGGCTCTGTTGGAATGATGCGCTGGGCCCCTCCTGCCTGCCCTGGGCCGGGGCCCTGTTGGAATGCTGTGCTGGGCCCCCTCTGCCCTGCCTGGGCCGGGGCCCTGTTGGAATGCTGCGCTGGGCCCCCCCTGCCTGCCCTGGGCCGGAGCCCTGTTGGAATGCTGCGCTGGGCCCCCCTGCCTGCCCTGGGCCCTGTTGGAATGCTGCGCTGGGTCCCCCTGCCTGCCTGGGCTCTGTTGGAAATGATGCGCTGGGCCCCCCATGCCTGCCCTGGGCCGGGGCCCTGTTGGAATGCTGTGCCGGCCCCTCTGCCTGCCCTGGGCCGGGGCCCTGTTGGAAAGCTGCGCTGGGCCCCCCCTGCCTGCCCTGGGCCGGGGCCCTGTTGGATGCTACGCTGGGCCCCCCTGCCGCCCTGGACCGGTTGGGAATGCTGCACTGGGCCCCCCTGCCTGCCCTGGGCCCTGTTGGAATGCTGCGCTGGGCCCCCCTGATTGGAATGCTGCGCTGGGGCCGCAACTGCCTGCCCTGGGCCGGGGACCTGTGGAATGCTGCGCTGGGCCCCTCCTGCCTGCCTGGGCCCTGTTGGAATGCTGTGCTGGGCCCCCCTGCCTGCCCTGGGCCGGGGCCCTGTTGGAATGCGCGCTGGGCCCCCCTGCCTGCCCTGGGCCGGGGCCCGTGTTGGAATGCTGCGCTGGCTCCCCTGCCTGCCCTGGGCCAGGGCCCTGGTTGGAATGCTGCGCTGGGCCCCCCCTGCCTGCCCTGGGCCAGGGCCCTGTTGAATGCTGTGCTGGGCCCCCCTGCCTGCCCTGGGCCATGTTGGAATGCTGCGCTGGGCCCCCCTGCCTGCCCTTGGCCGGACCTGTTGGAATGCTGCGCGGGTCCCCCTGCCTGCCCTGGGCTCTGTTTGGAATGATGCGCTGGGCCCCCTCCTGCCTTGCCCTGGGCCGGGGCCCTGTTGGAATGCTGGCTGGGCCCCTCTGCCTGCCCTGGGCGGGGCCCTGTGGAATGCTGCGCTGGGCCCCCCCTGCCTGCCCTGGGCCGGGGAGCCCTGTTGGAATGCTGCGCTGGGCCCCCCCTGCCTGCCCTGGGGCCCTGTTGGAATGCTGCGCTGGGTCCCCCTGCCTGCCCTGGGCTCTGTTGGAATGATGCGCTCGCGGCCCCCCCCCCGCCCCGCCCCCTGGGCCGGGGCCTGTTGGAATGCTGTGCTCGGCCCCTCTGCCTGCCCTGGGCCGGGGCCCTGTTGGAAAGCTGCGCTGGGCCCCCCCTGCCTGCCCTGGGCCGGAGCCCTGTTGGAATGCTGCGCTGGGCCCCCCCTGCCTGCCCTGGGCCGGGGCCCTGTTGGAATGCTGTGCTGGGCCCTCTGCCTGCCCTGGGCCCTGTTGGGAATGCTGCGCTGGGCCCCCCCCTGCCCTTGGCCGGAGCCCTGTTGGAATGCTGCGCTGGGCCCCCCTGCCTACCCGGGGCCAGAGCCCTGTTGGAATTCTGCTCTGGGCCCCCCTGCCTGCCCTGGTCCGGGGCCTGTTGGAATGCTGTGCTGGGCCCCTCTGCGTGCCCTGGGCCGGGGCCCTGTTTGAAATGCTGCGCTGGGTCCCCCTGCCCTGGGCCGGAGCCCTGTTGGAATGCTGCGCTGGCCCCCCCTGCCTGCCTGGGCTGGGGCCCTGTTGGAATGCTGCACTGGGCCCCCCCTGCCTGCCCTGGGCCCTGTTGGAATGCTGCGCTGGGCCCCCTGCCTGCCCTGGGCCGGGGCCTTGTTGGAATGCTGCGCTGGGTCCCCCTGGCCTGCCCTGGGCCCTGTTGGAATGCTGGGCCCCTGGGCCCCCCCTGCCTGCCCTGGGCCCTGTTGGAATGCTGTGCTGGGCCCCCCTGCCTGCCCTGGGCGGGGCCCTGTTGGAATGCTGCGCTGGGCCCCCCCTGCCTGCCCTGGGCGGGGCCCTGTTGAAATGCTGCGCTGGGTCCCCCTGCCTGCCCTGGGCCCTGTTGGAATGCCTGCGCTGGGCCCCCCTGCCTGCCCTGGGCCAGGGCCCTGTTGGAATGCTGTGCTGGGCCCCCCTGCCTGCCCTGGGCCCTGTTGGAAAGCTGCGCTGGGCCCCCCTGCCTGCCCTTGGCCGGAGCCCTGTTGGAATGCTGCGCTGGGTCCCCCTGCCTGCCCTGGGTCTGTTGGAATGATGCGCTGGGCCCCCCCCGCCTGCCCTGGGCCGGGGCCCTGTTGGAATGCTGTGCTGGGCCCCTCTGCCTGCCCTGGCTGGGCCCTGTTGGAATGCTGCGCTGGGCCCCCCCTGCCTGCCTGGGCCGGACCCTGTTGGAATACTGCGCTGGGCCCCCCCTGCCTGCCCTGGGCCCTGTTTGGAATGCTGCACTGGGCCCCCCCTGCCTGCCCTGGGCCCGGGCCCTGTTGGAATGCTGCACTGGGCCCCCCCTGCCTGCCCTGGGCGGGGCCTTGTTGAATGCTGCGCTGGGTCCCCCTGCCGCCTGGGCCAGGGCCCTGTGGAATGCTGCGCTGGGCCCCCCTGCCTGCCCTGGGCCCTTGTTGGAATGCTGTGCTGGGCCCCCCTGCCTGCCTGGGCCGGGGCCCTGTTGGAAAAGCTGTGCTGGGCCCCCCTGCCTGCCCGGGCCGGGGGCCCTGTTGGAATGCTGCGCTGGGTCCCCCTGCCTGCCTGGGCCAGGGCCCTGTTGGAATGCTGCGCTGGGCCCCCCTGCCTGCCCTGGGCCAGGGTCCTGTTGGAATGCTGTGCTGGGCCCCCCTGCCTGCCCTGGGCCATGTTGGAATGCTGGCGTGGGCCCCCCCTGCCTGCCCTTGGCCGGAGCCCTGTTGGAATGCTGCGCTGGGTCCCCTGCCGCCCTGGGCTCTGTTGGAATGATGCGCTGGGCCCCCCCCCCGCCTGCCCTGGGCCGGGGGCCCTGTTGGAATGCTGTGCTGGGCCCCTCTGCCTGCCCTGGGCCGGGGCCCTGTTGGAATGCTTGCGTTGGGCCCCCCCTGCCTGCCCTGGGCCGGAGCCCTGTTGGAATGCTGCGCTGGGCCCCCCCTGCCTGCCCTGGGCCCTGTTGGAATGCTGCGCGGGTCCCCCTGCCGCTGGGCTTCGTTGGAATGATGCGCTGGCCCCCCCCTGCTTGCCCTGGGCCGGGGCCTGTTGGAATGCTGTGCTCGGGCCCCTCTGCCTGCCCTGGGCCGGGCCCTGTTGGAAAAGCTGCGCTGGGCCCCCCCTGCCTGCCCTGGGCCGGAGCCCTGTTGGAATGCTGCGCTGGGCCCCCCCCTGCTGCCCTGGGGCGGGGCCCTGTTGGAATTCTGCGCTGGGCCCCCCTGCCTGCCCTGGTCGGGGCCTGTTGGAATGCTGTGCTGGGCCCCTCTGCGTGCCCTGGGCCGGGGCCCTGTTGAAATGCTGCGCTGGGTCCCCCTGCCCTGGGCCGGAGCCCTGTTGGAATGCTGCGCTGGGCCCCCCCTGCCTGCCCTGGGCCCTGTTGAAATGCTGCGCTGAGCCCCCCCTGCCTGCCCTGGGCCGGGGCCCTGTTGGAATGCTGCGCTGGGCCCCCCCTGCCTGCCTTGGGCCGGGGCCCTGTTGGGAATGCTGCGCTGGGCCCCCCCTGCCTGCCCTGGGCGGGGCCTGTTGGAATGCTGCGCTGGGCCCCCCTGCTGCCCGGGCCGGGGCCCTGTTGGAATGCTGCGCTGGGCCCCCCTGCCTGCCCTGGGCTGGAGGACCTGTTTTTGGAATGCTGCGCTGGGCCCCCCCTGCCTGCACTGGGCTGGAGACCTGTTGGAATGCTGCGCTGGGCTCCACCTGCCTGCCCTGGGCCGGGGCCCTGTTGGAATGCTGTGCTGGGCTCCCCCTGTCCCCTGGGCCGGGGCCCTGTGGAATGCTGCGCTGGGCCCCCCTGCCTGCCCTGGGCCGGGGCCTGTTGGAATGCTGCGCTGGGCCCCACCTGCCTGCCCTGGGCGGGGCCCTGTTGGAATGCTGTGCGGGCCCCCCCTGCCTGCCCTGGGCCGGGGGCCCTGTTGGAATCTGCGCTGGGCCCCCCTGCCTGCCCTGGGCCGGGGCCCTGTTGATTGCTGCGTGGGCCCCACCTGCCTGCCCTGGGCTGGGGCCCTGTTGGAATGCTGCGCTGGGGCCTCCCCTGGGCCGGGGCCCTGTTGGAATGCTGCGCTGGGCCCCCCCTGCCTGCCCTGGGCGGGGCCCTGTTGGAATGCTGTGCTGGGGCCCCTCTGCCTGCCCTGGGCCGGGGCCCTGTGGAATGCTGGCTGGGCCCCTCTGCCTGCCCTGGGCCGGGGCCCTGTTGGAATGCTGTGCTGGGCCCCTCTGCCTGCCCTGGGCCGGGGCCCTGTTGGAATGCTGTGTGGGCCCCTCTGCCTGCCCTGGGCCGGGGTCCTGTTGGATGCTGCGCGGGCCCCTCTGCCTGCCCTGGGCCGGGGCCCTTGTTGGAATGCTGCGCTGGGCCCCCCTGCTGCCTGGGCCGGGGCCCTGTTGGAATGCTGTGCTGGGCCCTCTGCCTGCCCTGGCCGGGCCCTGTTGGAATGCTGCGCTGGGGCCCCTCTGCTGCCCTGGGCCGGGGCCTGTTGGAATGCTGCACTGGGCCCCCCCTGCCTGCCGGGCCCTGTTGGAATGCTGTGCTGGGCCCCCCTGCCTGCCCTGGGCCGGGGCCCTGTTGGAATGCTGCGCTGGGCCCCCCCTGCCTGCCCTGGGCCGGGGCCCTGTTGGAATGCTGTGCTGGGCCCCTCTGCCTGCCCTGGGCCGGGGCCCTGTTGGAATGCTGCGCTGGGCCCCTCTGCCTGCCCTGGGCCGGGGCCCTGTTGGATGTGCACTGGGCCCCCCCTGTCTGCCCTGGGCCGGGGCCCTGTTGGAATGCTGTGGCTGGGCCCCTTGCCTGCCTGGGCCGGGGCCTGTTGGAATAGCTGTGTGGGCCCCCCCTGCCTGCCCTGGGCCGGGGCCCTGTTGGAATGCTGCGCTGGGCCCCCCCGCCTGCCCTGAGACTACTCACCCTGCTCGCCTGCCGCCTCCACCTTGCAGTTTGGTCCGCATGCTGTCGCCTTTTCCATACGGTGTCCGCCGTCTTCTGCTCCCAGCCACGTGGGCACCACACATGAGGAATGAGGAAGTGGAGAGCAGAGCAGGTGTGACCTCAGGTGAGAATCAGAGGCTGGCTGGACCTGATGCAGGGGGGCTGAAATTTTTAAGGTCGTCCCCCCGGGGGGGGCTTATTAATATAAAAAGGGAAACCCCCGCCCCAACAAAAAAACAGGGGCCCCGCGCGGGGGGCGTCAGCGCCCGGGCCCCCCAAACCCCCCGGGGGCCTACAAATAAAAGGGTGTAATGCCCAGGAGGCCCGCCCCCATGCCCGTCCCCCCAACCCTCCACTTACTTTCCCCCATCCCCCCCCAAAAAAACCCCCTTTCAATAACCCCCCGTGACCATGAATGCCCAAACCCCAATGTAATCATTCCCTCCATTATGATGAAAAGCAGGCACGTGACGGAAAAGGCCTGTGAGGATGGGGCACTAGGGCCCCCCGCGCC